>VZSE01009968.1:649702-840672 GCA_013398275.1 Promerops cafer | reverse complement strand
GAGCGGCAGGGCGCGGGGCCCCCCCACTCGTCTACGGGTGTGGAGCCTTCGGTCGGCCTGCCCGAGGCCGCGGCCACCGCTCCTTCCTCTCCCGGCGGCACAGACCTCCTCAGGTAAGGGTGCAGCGGCGTCCCCCCTTCCCTCCCTTCTGTCCCGGGTCGGCGAGAGCAGCCGGAATCCGCCGTCGGTTCTGTCCGGAGGGTCCCACCAGCCGTGGGCCGTGCTGAGCCCTTGGACCCGGGGCGTCTGCGGCCGGCGCGGCCGGGCATGGCTCGGCCGCCCTCCCGGTAGCTGCGGGCGGAGCGGGGCCGCCTCTGAGCCCGGGGCCGGCAACGCGGAGTCCTGGAACCGCAGTGCCCGTGCCCGGTGTCCCGCTGCTCGGTGCCTGTCTGCCCTTCGCCAGGAAACCGCTCCCGTACTCTCTTTCCCCGCAGGGAGGCGGCCGGTGGGAGCAGCTCCCGTGCCGATGCTGCTGCCGGCCTGGGAACTGTGCCTCTACGGGCTCCTGACCGTGGGCTCCCACCTCTACGCTTTCTACGAAGCGCACCAAGTGTCTCGAAGTAAGTGTGCGACGTGGGCGTGCTCGCTCGGGCACAGCTTCCCGCCCGTGGTGTGAGTTCTCCTCTCTGTTGGATTCTACTTTGTTCCTTTGCGAGGAGCCACTGTGTTTTTCCCAGCTGCCAACCTGCCTTATGTGAGGAAGCAGTAGGTAGATGTCACCTGAGCAGAGAGCTTTGTCCCAGGGCTTTTTAAACTTTGAGTGCTAGGAAGGTCTATGGTAACGCTGTCCTCGGATGTGGCTGTCAGGGAAAAGATGAGGGAGACCTCTGGAGCTCAGCTACTCAGATAGGGAAAATTCAGGAAAGTTGGGTTTGAATTGTCTTGTTTTCTCTGGCTAGTCATCAACAGCTCTTTGCAGATGGGTGGTTCAGGAGCAGCTGTGCCTTCTGATGGTACTTGCCAGCATCTGAACCTGGAGAGGCCCTAGGGCAAGTTGGTGTTGCCTGCCTGAAGCTCTGGGGCTCTGGTGCTGAGTCCAGGACTCAGAGCACTGGTTGGGTTGTCTGTAGAGCTTTGTGGTCAGTTTGTTTCCAAACACCTACCTCTGTCTTGTGTAACCTCTTGGTAGCTGCTGTGGTGGCTTGGTTTGGAGCTGTGGGCTATGTATTGCAGAGCAAGGGTCAGATTTTAAACAAGTTAAGTACAATTTGTAAATGAAAAGAAGATGCTGTGTTATAGCACATTGGTATTTAAATGGAAATAAAGGTTGTATTATAGAAGTATAGCAAGCTAGAGACGCTTTGTAGGGAATATATGTATTATCTTATTAGGCTTTAACCAGCAAGAGTCTACATTAATGACTCTACCTGTCTCTTGAAAGTGCTCAAGGGAATAACAGAAGTGCTAGAAAGGCATTTGCAGAGCAGTGGAAGGAGTGCTGTGTAACTGGGCATAGAGCTGTGCACCCATGCCTACAGCAAGTCTTGTGCAGAAGTGGCAAAATGTGGTGGCAACAGGTTCTAGAGGCAGCTTCTCTGAGCAGCTTTTCCCTGTTTTGGCTGTACTGGCCACTCTTGGGTCTGTGTCCCCCTTCTGCTCTGTTGGGAGAAATGAGGCAGTTCTGAGAAATGGCGAGCGAGGATCAGTGCAGGTCTTGGGTGGTAAAAGGTGGGTTACTGCTACTGTTCCCATTGCCAGTGGGAATCAAAACACCAGTTCTGGGAAATCGCTTTGCCATTTCTATGGGGCAGAGCTGTGGCACAGCTGGGCCCCCACCTAGTGAGCAGTGATGTGGTGACTTGCCCTTCCCTGGATATGGGTATCCCTACTGGTGGAGGCCACATGGGAGTGTGTTGCTCTTGAGCAGCAAATAACCCACCCCTGGCTTTTCCTGCTCTGGCTGCTGTGTCCTTATCAAAGGTTTTCTCTTCCCTACAGAGTATGAAACTGCAATGGACAGAAGCTTTGGGCTGGACCCAGGGACTCTCTTTCAGGGGCTAAAAAAGGTAGGAGGGGTGACAGCATCTTGTTTTGTGGCAATAATCATGCCTCTATGCCCTTTGCATATCCAAGCTTCTGATTTATCTTTAGAAGTTTATAGTAACGTGCAGATTTGGATATTTATAGTTAATTTTAGTCTGATGTTTCTGATGAGGAAGAGAGACTGGCTGGGTGTGTCTGGATCTAAGAATCATAACCAAAGTTTTGTTCCTTTTCTTGATCCCCGACTTAAATGTTTATCCTTTGCTGCGTCTCTTGATAATCCTCTATTTTACTGTTTGACCTTAAAACTCTGATCAACCTTTGTGGCTGCCTTATCTTCTTTTTCTCCTTGTTAGAGTTGGGATTAAAGACGAGAGACGCAGGTTCTCTTGTTTGGACTCAGATGTTTATTAGTTCTTATCTCTCTTACAGTCTCATGAGCTGTGAGTTCTAGCTAGTGAGTTTTCTAAGTGAAAAATGGCCCTGTCTTCTTCCTCCCAAGGTCTTTTAGGCGCTAAACTATCCAATTATGAAGTGACACCTAAATTATTTTTATTTTCGGTCCAATAACCAAAAACCCGAAGTCCGCACTGCGGACTCTCCTGTCCAATTACAAACTACCACCCAAAGTGCACAGAAGAAGCTGAAGAGGAAGAGCTAGCCAATGCCCAAAAATGCCAATGCCCTTCTTGTCCCATATATATTATTTTAAAATCTTAAACTCTAAGTTTTCCACCCTGTGATATTACACACCTCTATTCAAACTATACACCCACAATCTCAGTGCTATCACTCAGTGTTGGAAGCCTTCTCCACAGCCTCAGGTCAAATGCAGTGCCTTTCTGAGGATCTGTGCCCCTCAGCACAGAAAGCCTAAAATTCTCAGTATCCAAGGTTCCAACAAACCTTGACACTTCCTGCAGCCTTTCCCCCCTTTTTTGTTACTGGGTGACTTGGATAATGCTTAATGCCAATGAACATGTTTTTCTCTTGGTTGGCCTGTAGTACAGCATAGAGGAGAACAGATTTTGAGGTCTTAAAGAAACCTTAAAAGAAAGGGTATTAGAAAAAAAGTAAGAAAACTGGCAGTCCACTACCCCAAACCAAAAAATACATCCCTACCCCCACTTGCTTGTATTTCTTCAAAAGGTTGTGAGATCAAAAGCAAATAATGCAACTAATCTTGAGGATTGCTTACACAAAAGCAGGAATGTATGTCTGTGGAAGTGTTTTGGTGTTTAGGCCTGCCATCACTGCTGGTAGTGGACCTTTGATATGTGCTTTTTAGAAAGCTTTAAGGCAGTTGAGATGAACTTTTAGTGAGTCTCTGTATTAGACATGGGGCTACCGGCTGATCCCTCTTACCTAATTTAAATAAAAATCTCAGGCCACAGGTAACTTAGCTGACTTAACTCCACCTGATTGCAATTAGGCTTTGCTGAAATGAGGAGTTAAAGGCAGAGTTGCTCTCTGAGTCCCTCAGGAGAGCTGAAGTTGCTCAGCTTCAGCACCAGTGTGAGGCTTAGGAAGCTCAACACCATCTAAAGCTCTGTTTTCCTGAGCTTTGCCCCATTGGAAGTGAAAATGGTGCTGAGTTCGCTGCTGTAAGTGATCCAACTGGATTGCTGAAATGGTGTTCCTTAGATGTGGGAGTTCTGTTGGGTTCCACACAGCAGTCGTATCACAGAGGTAATCCTTTGTCCCTTATGGCCAGATACACATAGTGACCAGTTCCCTTCATCCCACAGGACCCCATGGACTTTGAGTGGAGCTACTGGATTGAATGGGGAAGGGAACGTGTACTTTGGCTTCTGGCTGGTCACCTGCTGGTATCACAAATGTCCAGGCTCTTGGTGGAAAAGGTATGTAGGAATTTTCTCCACAGTAGGGAGCTTCTGATGGGTTTGTTTACTGTGGACATGGGTAGCTTTGCAGTGAGGCCACTGAGAGTGGTAAATCTCATTCTGTGGTGTGAATTGTGTGTGGGGGTTGGTTGCCTTAATGTTTGGAGACTTCAGCCTCCAACCTCTAAAAGCCTCTGCCTTATAAGCCATTAAACAGCACTGTTTGACTTGTACACATAAGAAGGGTGCAGTTGTTCCTTTATGAGGAAAGTATGTAAAGTGATGGCTGCTTGGGTTTTGGCATGATTGCTGAATGATTGCGTGATTGTGGGGAATGATCTGTGTGTGGTGTCACACCTGCTAGTCTGGGGAAGGAAAGGAAGAATTTATGCTCTCCCTCAAATTAGGGAGGCTCTGGTTTTCACGTGGTGCTACTACAGAAACACCTTCCCTTTCACTTTTAGGGATACGGTTGGGATTCTTATGTTTTCTCATGTGTATTCCTCACGTTGTTGGCTATATTTGTCTTTACTGCATAACCTGTGTAGGCAGCACAGGTATTGAGTGCCTTTTTTCTTTAGAAATAATTAAACTAAAGATTGTTAATTTTTCTTTTTCTGACAGTATAAACCGTGGTGCTTGATGGTTTATGGAATGGCTGCCTGCTGGTTGTTACTGGGAATCAAGGGCTTTGCTGTCATTTTGTTGCATGCAGCTATTTCCTTTGCTGTGGCTCAGTTTCAGCTGTCACTCCTGACGTGGTTGTGCTCCCTTATCCTTCTGTCCACTTTACGCATACCAGCGGTGGAAGAAACCAAGGTAATGTGAGAAGGACTAATTAAGTATCAAATTAATTATGGTGGTGGTTGTCTGTAATGGCATCTATCTCTGTGGCAGCATACTGTCCCTTCAGTTGATATAAGCAGGGGTTGGTTTGAGAAATCTTAAGCAGTAGCACTGCAGTGACTCATGCTGGAGCTTCTCCAGTTAGAAAAGTCACATTTCTCTATCATAGTGGCATTGGAATAAAAGGATGTCCCTTAATGTGTAAGTAGTATTCAGTAGAGCTGGAGTATGATAATACTTCACTAGTGCTCTGTTAAACACATTTCATTGGAACTCTAATCATGCCAATTTAAGGTGCTGGGTTTCGGATTTGTATCCAGGAGTTAATCAGTTAAGCCTGCCTGTACTTATTGGTGACTGTGACTTCTGCAGGGAGGGAGACTTTGTCCAACACTTTGATTTGTACCAAATAAGTTACTTGCATCAATTAGCTGCAAGCAAGCTCAGTTTTGCTCTTTGTCTAGTGGCTTTTTCTGGGTAGTACAGATATGGAAAATCTGTTGACTAGTTGTGAGGAAGTGTCCTGTTGTATTTTATTAGACCAATGGGAAAAACAGGACATTTGTTATGAGGGTTGTTGCCCTGATGTTCAGGGGGAGGGGGAATGTGTTTGTAGAATCTCTTCATGTGGTGTGGTCAGTTTTGTGACTTGCTCTGATGAGGAGAGGGCCCACTGCAGTACACACTGTCAGGCAGCCAAGCTACATTTGCTGGTATTTCCAAGTTTTTTGTGATGATAGGTTTTTGATGTTGGCAACATGCGTGATACCAAGTGTCAAAGAGTCAATAAATGCTCAGTAACATTTTCTCCAGCCTGAAGTTTTCTCAGGAGTGACTGATTCTCTTTACATCTAGCTCAGCCCTAGTAGTCCATTGGCTATCAATTGTGTTGCCAACTGGTTTGAATATTGTAGTACTGGACTAAATCTGAGGTAGATAATGTTTCATTTCTGTAAGAAGAGCATTTCTGCTGTCCTAGTTCTTCACAGCCTAACATGTTTGTAAAATCAAGCTGTTGTCTCTTTATGCTGGCCTGCAGGAGCTCTGGAGGACCTTTCTCCATCAAAAGCCAGTGCTTGTTGTTCATGTGTTTAGTGCTGTTCGCTTTAGATTCTCATTCCTGCTGCTGCTGGCTTTAGTTACTTCCTGCTGCTGCTGACCCCAAAAGTTGAGATCTGAGT
Source organism: Promerops cafer (assembly GCA_013398275.1). Lineage (NCBI taxonomy): Eukaryota > Metazoa > Chordata > Aves > Passeriformes > Nectariniidae > Promerops > Promerops cafer. The sequence continues at coordinate 834,818 of VZSE01009968.1, read as the reverse complement.
AGACATTGCTGTCTTGCCATAGAGAAAACGCAGCATTGCACCATCATGATCTGGCTTTGTTGTGTTTTGCAGAGAAAGTGGTACGACACTGAAAATGAGTATTATCTGCTGCTCTTCACTGTGTCTGTCCGCTGCCTCTTCTGCACTAGCTTCAGCCTGGAGTACTGCTGGCATGCACCTACCCAGAAGTCATCCCACTCATTCCCCTGGATGCTGGCATATGTGTTTTACTATCCTACGTTCCACAATGGACCCCTCGTGAATTTTGATGAATTCAGTAAGCAGGTAACAGTGGTTGTTGTTTGGGTGTCTAAAGCTGTCTTCCACATAATTATAAAATCAACAAATAATACTATAGGAATGTGACGATTTTGAGTCATGAGGAATTTTGTAATGTCCTGGATGTCAGCTTTTAAGATAAACCTGTGACCCCAAGTTCTGCTTCAGAGGATGTTCTTGTCTGACATCAGATTCATCCCTTCAACCAGGGAGCCAGTGACATGCTTTGTTACATTTGGAGAGTGTTCATAATTTCAGCATGCAGCTGCTGGACTGGTTTTTTGTTTTCTTTTTCATCAGGTGAAATAAAGCTAATGTTTTCAGCATAAGCTTGCTATTAACTCTGAAACAGATTTCAGAGTCACGGAAAGCTGATAGGTTGTATTGGGAATTCCTGAGAACTCCAGTTTCTTCTCACATTGATGTGAAAACAGCTGATGACTTGCTAGGAGCACTTTGCTTCAACTGAGCAGTTTGTTTAAAATATAAGACCTACCAACTGTACTGAATGCTTTTCTTAGTCCCTTGCAGGCTTCTTTCAAAGCCTGCTTTTTACATGATGGGAAAAGTCCATGTTTTCATCCTTTATTGCTTTCCATATTTTCTTACATACTTGAGTAAGAAGTGGTATCACAACCTGTTATGTCTATAGTTAAAATTATTGTGTCAAAGTGGATTAGTGAACATTTCAAACCACAAAACTGCTTTTTCAGTTTATGCATAGAAGCCTAGGGATTGTTTGCTTCAGTTTATATTTGTGAATTTTATGTTGAAGCCGAAGCAAATACTGGGCTTTATGAAAGTGAAACTAGATTCTGGTGGATCCTTGTGTGAAGAGTCCTATACTCATTTGTTTTCACTTGCTTTGGAAGATGCAGGTTTGAATGTTGTTATCTTGGGCTGGATATTGTGGGAAAAGTCCGCATAGACTTGCATAGAAATTGAGGTTATATTTTTTACTAATTATTGTTTTGTAGCTTCTGAAGTGTGTTGAATTCCACCTAAATCCTTGTACCCCAGGAGAGGGACAGTTGTGCTTTCTTTCCGGGGACTGTTTCAGAAGACCTATGAGACTCCAAGCTGAAAACAGCTTGGGGATAGCTGATAGGAAGAACTGGGGGAGCCTTGCTTTGAAACTTAGCTCACCTGATATGGCTCAGCAAAGAACTATGCAAAGAGCACATGTATTCTTGCTGTAAGAAGAAAAAGGAAGATTGAGAATGATATCCTGTATTTGCAGAAGGTTCTCCTTAAATATGTATAGACATGTGTGGTTAAAGTCATGAAGAAGATGGAACAACCCTAATGTGTTTCTTGTTGGTGTTTGCTGAAGGGTATTGTCAGAGGTCTTACCTGGGCAGAGGCTATTACCTTGACAGATGAGGTCAGAAAAGGGTTTCAAAGGTCGCAGTGCCCAGCAGTTGATTCAAAATGCACAACACAAAGAGAGTCTTTATTGATGCTGTTGGAAGAGACCACCCTCAGAACCCCTTAACTGAAGCTGAGACTGGGATGAGGGTTCCTGCTGAGCACACTGGGAAGCAGAAATTCTGGAGCTGGAGACAGTGAACTGATGTATAGCCCAAAAGAGTGTAATACCAGTTCTGAAAATTGGCATCCACTGCCAGCCAAAAATGAAATACTGACACTTTGTCACTGGCCTTGTTGAATTTCTGGATTGAAACAAGGCATAGCAGTTCTAGACATGGGTTTGGAGGCCTGTTGTGCAAGTCTCTGGGATAAAATGGTAGTCTCCAAGCTTTCATCTGGCTGATACAAAGGAACCCTCCAAATGAGTGTGCATGTTAACTGTATTGTTCTTGGGTCTGAGGGCCTGTGCAGATGAGTTGGTTACTTCTCTTGTATGTGCATTTTTTGTGGCCAGTTAGAGGCTGGAGAGGGAAATGTTGCACACAATAATGGATGTATAATGTATGACTGAATTTTTAGGCAATCCTATGTTTCTGGTTTTTGATTTTATTCTCTTTTATTGTGGAAAGATGGTGCAATAATAATATGCTAATGAGTTTGCTGTAGTTAGAGTTTGGAGCCTCTTGAGAAGCCTGTTAACTGCAAACTTTGCCTTATCTGGTATTTAACTTGCACTTCCATTTTCTCAGCACATTCTGTAGGTCTTGCTGACTTTGGCAATGCTATAGGAGAAAAATTAAGAACTATCCTCAAGTAATCAATTCTCTGCAGTTGATAGAAGTTGAAGGTATTTTAAGTGTGAGCAGTCATTGTTCCTGTGTTTGGAAGGGCTGCTGCTTGGAAAACCTTCATAGCTGTAGTTTCTTCAATATTTTTATGTTATCTCCAGAGGTGAAATTGCAGGAATTAAAATCTCATGTCTGGATTCTGTTCAGGTTAACAACAGTTGGCCTTTTTTACAACAGTTTGGTGCAATGTACATTCACGTTTGGCTTCTTGTTGCTTTGTACTGCTTACTGAGATTGAGAATGGAGAGACCAGTCTCCTTCTAGAGTGTGTGAGGAATTTCCAAATGGTGTAGTCAAAAGTTCCCAGGATGATTATTTTGAGTAAAACGGTTAGTTTTGTGCCAGGTAACCTCTTTGGATTTCTTCTTTAGATGAGGAGACAAGAAGCTTTCAGTGTGAAGACCAATCTCAGCATCTTAATTGTGGGCATAATTCGTATTTTCTTTTGGTGGTGCCTGGCTGAGCTGATGATTCACCTCATGTATATCCATGCTCTCTACAGTAGTGCTCTGCCTTTGGAATCTGCATCTTACTGGGCCTTGGGTGAGTATAGAAACAATAGCAGAAATCTTTCTTCTTCCCCCACTTCAAGAACCCCAGTCTTCATCTCTTTTATGTCCATTTGTAGGTACTTAAATGTAGCACACTATAGGCAGTAACTGTCAGAAAGGTGGTCTACAGACTCTTAATATAACATGTAGATTCTCCATAAGCTTAGTTGAACTTATTGAGCTGCCTCCTAAATTAAAAAATATTCTGTACTTTTTCCAGTCTAGATTATGTCTCTAAACTTAGGTCTAAAGTGATTCTCCCCCTCAAGTCACAGAAGTGGACATTTAAACGTAGTTTATTTAGTGTGGGGATGGAGAAGGGGAGATGTTAAGAATTGTTTTTATCTTCCTCTGATTGATGTTTCTAGTTTGCATTCGCATTGAAAAGGACAGAACTTGTGGAAATAGTAGAGGGAAGGACTTGCAAATAAGGTAACCTGAAAGTAGTAGTCAGTGCCTCTCAGTTCTGTTTTCTTGCTTGGCTTCCCCCACTTCTACCCTGTCCGCAGCTCCCACGTATCTCATTAAGTAATTCCAACTGTGAGGAAAGAGTGCTGACAAATGCAGCGTAAATCAGCAAGAGCTTTAGGTGATGCTATGTAAGCAACTGGCACATATGGTTGATTTGATTCCTTCCCTCACTTCCCAGCTGTATCACCAGGTAGGAAGAAAAAAATCAAAGAAACCCCAGTTTTTCAGAACTGGGTTCTGAAAAAGCCTTGGTGATTCCCGACTTGCAGGATGTGTCTCTCACACCAGGGATCGATACGCACACTGGTACGGTCCCGTCCAGCACTGTCACCACAGTGTGTGTGTGTGTGTGTGTGTGTGTGTGTGTTGGAGAGCACTCTTGGGCTGCGTTGGACTCTGGTCAGCAGAGGGCAATGTGTGCACTCTCTGTGTACCCCTGTGTGCATACATACACACTTGACACATGTTTTAGTATATAATTTTTATATCTAAAAAAGGGTAAGGGCAGATGGAAAACAAAGAGAGAGGTTTGCCTCAGTTTGTTCTACTCCTCACTCAGAGGAAACAAGAGAGCAAGAAAGAGAGAGGTTTGTTGTTTGTTCTACTCCTCACTCAGTCACTGTTTAGAAAGGGGATTCTGAGTTTTGATTTTCTATTCCAAATGTCAATTCATTGATGAGTTAAATCTGTTAGCTTCTAGTGCTTGTGTGTGTTACAAAAAGCTGGCCACTTGATAATGCAGGGAAGGCTCCAGAATTAGGGATGAAGTATTCCGACTGTGGTGCTACTGGTGGATTCCTCCCTCCCTTCAAGACTACCAGTTTTGATTTCATAGGATGGGGAGAGAGTTACTTTATAGATGACAGCTAAGTTTTCTGTGTATTTATTTGATGAAATGAAGTGTATTATCCTAAGAATTAAAATACATTTTGAACAGAGGGTTAGAAAAGGTGAAAATGCCTGAAAGCAACAGGAGATAAAAGCCATTGTTAGAGCAAGTTTGGACTTTAAAGATGCCTGATTTAAAATTAAATGATTGTATTTTAACAAACTGCGTGTGGAGACCCTGCCTTTAGGAGAGATGTACTCAAAATGTAACCCTACTCTCCCTGAGCTTTGTTTTTGTAGTAATGTAGGCAGGTGTTTAAAATATACTAAGAATGAGATTTTGAGCTAGAAGTTGGTCACTTAATGTTTTCTCTGCAGGTTTTATCACAATGATTATATAGGTTTCCTTAGACTCAAATCAGTGATAGACCACTGTTGTGACTTGCTTTAGGGAGCTACCAATATATGAGTATGGGTACTGGTAATAATTTACAATTAAGTCTTACTGGACCCTTATGGATCTTACCATGCTTGTACACCAGTTCCTGTACAGAGCCAAACACTCTCCTCTGTTGCTTTGCATGCTGTGTTATTGGAACTAATTTCATCAGATAACTGAGCCTTAAGACCAAGGAAGCAGCTTGCTGTTGGCTCAGGAGGATTATCCATGCTACGTAAGCCTTTCTGCACTGATGAGGTTTGTTAATTTTGGGTTTCCTGTTTGACTACAGCAGCTTCAAAACAGCGCGGAACAACTATTTACACTGTGATGCCTGGCTGCCCTGATAGCCTGGTAAACTTAAGGGAAAGGCTGAGAGGCTGCTCTGCAGTCACCTCTAATTAGGGAGCTTATATCTTCTATTGCATTTTTTTCCTGGGATAACTTTGAACAATGGGCAGTAAATGCCAACAGTCAGGCAAGACAACACTGCTGTGAGATTTTGCTCTCAGCACCTAAGGGCAATGTCAGTCTACTCCTCATGATTGTGAAGCTACAGTGTGTTCAGCATCACTGTGTGGTGTTCCTGTAAGGTAAGACAACAAAGAAATAAAAAAATACCCCAGAACTAAACCCTGAGTTACAATGCTTGTTAAAAAATGCTAGTATATAACAGTGTCATTTATGGCCATGTAAAGCAGAAATGCTAAAGTGACCTAAACTAACGTTGCTAAGGGCACGCGGGTATAAAATTTTCAAAATAGTTCCTGGGAGAATGTTGCCCAGCAGTAGGAGAAGTATTTTCTCTTGTGTGGATGGAATCAGAGGCAGATGAGTTTCTAGAAGCAGCAACATACCAAGTAGTGCAATATAGCTTTTCAGTAACCAAGTGTTAGGTCCCACATCCAGAACAGAACGAGGAATATGATGGGGCTGTGTCCAACTCTATGCCTGTTTGCTATATATGTATGGCCCTTCAGTCTGTGGAAGGGATGTTAAATGTCTGAACACAGAAATAAATTAAAGAAGTCAGCTGTGCAATCTCAGGACTGTTATTTATTGGTCCCAGGAAGCCATTGTTTGGAGAATGTGAGCATTTTCCAAAATTCACAAATCATTGTGTCTCTGTTCACAAATGTTTGTGTCTGTGGATAGTTAGCTATTGACATACTGAGCAATATCAGGGCATCTGTGCTTTTTAAATGATGACTATCAAATGCAGTGTTTATAGCAATTCCATGGTTTTGTTTTAGTGCTGCATCTCGTTCTGGTAGCATCAGTTAGACTGGCTGAAAGAATTGGGTGCTTTCAGAATTAATGACACAGCAGGAAGACCCATATTCCATGTTAATGGAAGCCATGATAGTTAATTCTTCTCTGTTTTAAGATTAATTGGGAATAATTTTCTGCCTTTACATTTTACACTGTAAAATGTAGATTTGCAAGCACCAAGAATAAAAACCACTATGAATTCCAGTAAACCAGTATCCTAATGAATTGCAGCATACCAGAAAAATAGCTACACTGTGCTAGATCAGAGGTTCATCTGTTCTACAGAATAATTTTTGGATATGGTATGTAATGAAGCAAGAGAAAAGAAATGAGTAAAAGACAGGTAGATTGGAGATCCCTTTCAATGTCTATTCTTCAAGCTTCTGCAGCTGAATGACAAATTCACTGACGTGGTAATGGGGAGCTTAATAGCATTGGCCGAAAGAGCATAAATTGAAACAAGTGATTTTATTTTTTCTTTGCTATGACAACGTAGACTATCAATGGTAAAATTCACTCTGCTGAGGTGCATTCTGTTGTATAGAAACTGAAATGTGTGTTGCTAGGTCATTTGTGTGTTAAGTCTGATTCTGCAAATGCAGTTGTTGGAAGAAGCACTGCCTGTATTTCCCTGATGAGGCTTCACATTTATCCTGGTGATTCAGCACCATCTACTTATCTCTGCTCATCTGAGCAGAGCTTCACATCCATCTGGCAAGGTACAGGGAATGATGAAATACAGAAGTGTGTATGAAAATATGTTGTTGAATATAATTGTTGCACTGGATTAATCTAGATCTTCATAGATCCTGTAGCTGTGAAAATATATTTTACTGGGAATCTGTCTGTGCTTTGTCAGAGGAGTGTGATGTATAGATATACATCTGAGATGTACACACATGATAGAATGTTGTGAATTCTCTATGGGTTTAATGTATTGGTCCTAACCATGTGTGGTCCTTTTGCTCTAGTGAAGCATGCACAAGGTAGTGTCAATTAGCTATCACTGTTTTAATTATTAACTAGGCTCTACTACTTCAAAAGGGTATTTTCATATGAGTGGCATGTAAGTCAGTCTAGAATATGATCTATTCAAAAGGGGAGCCACGTGGTTTAATCTGTAGTTGCTGATCCCATGTTTTAATTTGTTAGAAGACGAAATGTTACGTATGTTCTTCTTTGACAGTGAGACCTACAGAGTAGTCTGTGTAAATTGGATGTAGGGTGCTGTTTTGATGTGTTTGCAGTTTTTTCTGGTAAGCCCACAGATAGGGAATAGATTTCTGAGTTCATTTTCAGAAGTATGCAGTGTTTTGCTGTTGAAATCAGGGTATCTAGGTAGTAATGAAATACTAAGAGGAGTCTGAGATTTTTTCCATCCTGGAAGATAATGATAAGGAGAAATTGATGAAATATTTGGCATCTTGAGGTCTGTTTTGAAAACTGGAAATATAAACACAAATCAGAAAACTTAGTTTTTTTTTTTTTTTCTAAAATAATAAGTTGTTCCCTGTTTTGTAGAAAGAAGTGTTCATGTGTGTAATTTTTCTTTTTCTGATCTTTCCTGTAGGCTAAACTTCAAGATTGTATTGGCAATTAACTTCTACAACTACTTTTCTTTTTACTCATGTGTGTTGTGGCTTAATACCAGCTAGAAACTAAACACCACACAGCTGCCCACTCCTTTTCTTTTCTTGGAGAGGTGGGAAGAGAATTGGAAGAAAAAAACTCAGAATTCATGGTTGAGATAAAGACAGTTTAACAGGTGAAGAAAAAGCCGCATGTGCGAGCAAAGCAAAACAAGGAGTTAATGCCCCATTTCTCTGGGCAGGCAGGTGTTGGGTCTGCCCCAGGAAAGCTGGGCTCCTTCATGTACAGTGGTTACTTAGGAAGACAAATGCCATCACTCTAATCATCCCCCCTTTCTTATTCCCCCAGCTTTATATGCTAAGCATGAGTATATATGGTATGGGATACCCCTTGAGTCAGTTGGGGTCAGCTGTCCTGACTGTGTCTCCTCCAAACTCCTTGTGCACCCTTAGCCTTCTCACTGGTGGGGGGTGAGCAACAGAAAAGACCTTGACTCTCTAAACCCTGTAGTAACAAAAACACCTCTGTGTTTTCATCATTGCATGTTTTCAGCACAAATCCAAAACACAGCCCCACACTGGCCGCTGTGAAGAAAATTTACTCTATCCCAGTAAAAAACAGTGCAATGTGATAACTTGTTTTATTTAGAGAGCCTTTTCTTGCAAGTATTTACTATTGAACATAATGCTTACAGTAGATGTTTTCATATAATGGTTTGGGTTGGAAGGGACCTTAAAGATCATCTAATTCCAACTCCTTTGCCATGGATGTTCCTTCCACTAGACCAAGTTTCTCAAGGTCCTTGGGAGTATTTTTTGTAGATGTCTTTAAAGTATGTGTGTGCTTGAAAAGCCCTCTGGTTTACTTTAACTTGGAAGACCTGTCTATGCCTTGACTGAGAGTCCCTTGACAGCTCTGTTTAGTCTTGTTTAAGTAATTTGACTTTGGGACCTTCAGCTTTCTCTAGAAACAAGCACCTAACCTCCAGGACAAACACCGTGGTACTCTCCTGCCACTACTCCATCCACAGAAGGATGTTTCTTGCTTCTTGTGTGCTGCTGGAAGGCTGGGATATTTTGACCTTGATGATATGGCCCCAAATTCTGAGCTGTTATAAATGTCTGCTTCCTATTAGACTTCTGCCATGTATCAGTAACCCTTTTGAAATGTGACTGCATATTTATCTCTGTTTTCTAGTGGAACCTGTCCTGGTGCTTGACAGAAACAAGCATCTACAATCACTAATGCCATAGGGTCAATGTAGCTGCAAAAAGGGTAAAGTTGCGATGATGTGCTCATAATAAAATTGCCTTCTAAGTTACAGTTGACCATGATTTTTGGTGTTAGCTTAAGGACAGAAAAATGTCAAGTGTGATTTGTAATACCTGGATGCAAATGTTTTGTTGCTTGCTTATGAAAATATTCTATTTGTTAATTTCTGTCTAAAAATATCAGTCAGAATTTTGAGAATATGTAGAATAAAATTAAGTCGTGTGAATATTCTAATTTGTCATTATCTTTGTTTCAAAGCTCTATGAAACTTAAGAAATTCAGTATTGCAGTAAACTTAAAGAAAATATTTGAAGGTCTATAAATACATTTTTAAAGCATAGGAAAGCTTAGAATTTTTTAAGGATTGGAAGATGATAAAATGAAAATACCAGCTTCTATAAAAGTAAATTGCTTTAGTCTGGGACTTCAAACAGCTTGACTGTTGAAATGCATGGGGTTAAGATCGGGTACTTTACCTTGATATTTTATCCCTTAACACATTCTGTTTNATGTGTGTAATTTTTCTTTTTCTGATCTTTCCTGTAGGCTAAACTTCAAGATTGTATTGGCAATTAACTTCTACAACTACTTTTCTTTTTACTCATGTGTGTTGTGGCTTAATACCAGCTAGAAACTAAACACCACACAGCTGCCCACTCCTTTTCTTTTCTTGGAGAGGTGGGAAGAGAATTGGAAGAAAAAAACTCAGAATTCATGGTTGAGATAAAGACAGTTTAACAGGTGAAGAAAAAGCCGCATGTGCGAGCAAAGCAAAACAAGGAGTTAATGCCCCATTTCTCTGGGCAGGCAGGTGTTGGGTCTGCCCCAGGAAAGCTGGGCTCCTTCATGTACAGTGGTTACTTAGGAAGACAAATGCCATCACTCTAATCATCCCCCCTTTCTTATTCCCCCAGCTTTATATGCTAAGCATGAGTATATATGGTATGGGATACCCCTTGAGTCAGTTGGGGTCAGCTGTCCTGACTGTGTCTCCTCCAAACTCCTTGTGCACCCTTAGCCTTCTCACTGGTGGGGGGTGAGCAACAGAAAAGACCTTGACTCTCTAAACCCTGTAGTAACAAAAACACCTCTGTGTTTTCATCATTGCATGTTTTCAGCACAAATCCAAAACACAGCCCCACACTGGCCGCTGTGAAGAANCCCAGCTTTATATGCTAAGCATGAGTATATATGGTATGGGATACCCCTTGAGTCAGTTGGGGTCAGCTGTCCTGACTGTGTCTCCTCCAAACTCCTTGTGCACCCTTAGCCTTCTCACTGGTGGGGGGTGAGCAACAGAAAAGACCTTGACTCTCTAAACCCTGTAGTAACAAAAACACCTCTGTGTTTTCATCATTGCATGTTTTCAGCACAAATCCAAAACACAGCCCCACACTGGCCGCTGTGAAGAAAATTTACTCTATCCCAGTAAAAAACAGTGCAATGTGATAACTTGTTTTATTTAGAGAGCCTTTTCTTGCAAGTATTTACTATTGAACATAATGCTTACAGTAGATGTTTACATATAATGGTTTGGGTTGGAAGGGACCTTAAAGATCATCTAATTCCAACTCCTTTGCCATGGATGTTCCTTCCACTAGACCAAGTTTCTCAAGGTCCTTGGGAGTATTTTTTGTAGATGTCTTTAAAGTATGTGTGTGCTTGAAAAGCCCTCTGGTTTACTTTAACTTGGAAGACCTGTCTATGCCTTGACTGAGAGTCCCTTGACAGCTCTGTTTAGTCTTGTTTAAGTAATTTGACTTTGGGACCTTCAGCTTTCTCTAGAAACAAGCACCTAACCTCCAGGACAAACACCGTGGTACTCTCCTGCCACTACTCCATCCACAGAAGGATGTTTCTTGCTTCTTGTGTGCTGCTGGAAGGCTGGGATATTTTGACCTTGATGATATGGCCCCAAATTCTGAGCTGTTATAAATGTCTGCTTCCTATTAGACTTCTGCCATGTATCAGTAACCCTTTTGAAATGTGACTGCATATTTATCTCTGTTTTCTAGTGGAACCTGTCCTGGTGCTTGACAGAAACAAGCATCTACAATCACTAATGCCATAGGGTCAATGTAGCTGCAAAAAGGGTAAAGTTGCGATGATGTGCTCATAATAAAATTGCCTTCTAAGTTACAGTTGACCATGATTTTTGGTGTTAGCTTAAGGACAGAAAAATGTCAAGTGTGATTTGTAATACCTGGATGCAAATGTTTTGTTGCTTGCTTATGAAAATATTCTATTTGTTAATTTCTGTCTAAAAATATCAGTCAGAATTTTGAGAATATGTAGAATAAAATTAAGTCGTGTGAATATTCTAATTTGTCATTATCTTTGTTTCAAAGCTCTATGAAACTTAAGAAATTCAGTATTGCAGTAAACTTAAAGAAAATATTTGAAGGTCTATAAATACATTTTTAAAGCATAGGAAAGCTTAGAATTTTTTAAGGATTGGAAGATGATAAAATGAAAATACCAGCTTCTATAAAAGTAAATTGCTTTAGTCTGGGACTTCAAACAGCTTGACTGTTGAAATGCATGGGGTTAAGATCGGGTACTTTACCTTGATATTTTATCCCTTAACACATTCTGTTTAAAAAAAAATAATCTTGACTTTGAATCCTTTGAATTAATTTATTCTGGAGAAAAGATAGACTCTTTGCAGTACCTTTTCCTCTTCGGTGTGTTACAATATACATTTGATATGGCTTGTTTCCAATTTAAAATAATGCTTGTGTATGTGGAGGAATTACTATATCAAACATTAGAGAAGAAATTATGTGATACTGTTGATGAATTTGATTGTTAATTTCATGTGTCTAAATCAGATGAAGCAGTGTGCTTCTGGCTACTTTGTGCTAGAATGGAGCAAATGCAAAGCAGCTGGAATGTCTTGGGTATGCAAGAAGGTTTAAAGCCTGTGCCTGTTGCCAGTGCAGCCCAGCTATTGTGTGGCTGTGAATCTTTCCCTTAGCTTTCCCAGTGTGGCCAGAACTCTCCTACTGCTGGCATGAGTTCAAGACCAATGAGAGCTTGATCTGTGTATTTTGATGGGGAGCTTTGTGTTGCTCTTCGTAGAACTGCCACTCACAGAGTAGCTCCTGTGTGCTAGGTGTGACTGTGATGTGATGTCTGTGTTTAAGATGCCAGTGCTGCTGAGCTGCCTGTTAGTTACAGTAATGACAACCTAGATGCCTGTTATTGGAGATGGTGAAAATGCCTTTTTGCCCCACCTTGCATATTATGACTTTGTATCCGTGAACTCAAATCTTTCATGGTGATATTTTAAATCGAATGTATTGATTTTTCGGGTCTCAGAGTGGAAGTGTGCTTCTAAGTACCTTTCCATCAAGCACAGCCAAAGGATTTTGAATTTTACTACTGCACAGACAGCTGTGATCTTCATAATTGGTTTGTGTGGGTGTCAGTGTTCAGCTCTCCAATGAAATTTGTCAGAAAAGAAATGAGACACTGAATGAGAAGGGAATTAAAGCAGAAATTTGGCTGTACAGATGATTTAGCAGTAATCTAATGTGGAGCTAATTGGCTAGTATCCAAATTGTGCTTCTGATTGTTTGTTTTCCGCTGGGGAAAAATGTTATTGAATACTCGATGCCTGCTTCCCTGAAGTAAAATAACATAAGCTTCATGTCTCAGTATTTTGTTCTAACATCAATTTTTATCTTGTATGGCACAACTGTTTCTTATTGTGTGCATGGATTATGATATCAAAACTAAAAGTGTTGGATTGTTGTAGCAAAAATACTGGCTATGTGTAGGTCAGCAGGAATTTAGCATTTTACATTATTAGTGCCAGAATTTCACTCTAGGTTGTTATACAGTAGATGAATTTTTAATGCTTAGCTTTTGGTTGTCATCCATAGCATACTCATTAGTCAGCAGAATGCAATAGGGATGTTCCCTCCCTCCTCAAAAAAAAAACCAAAAGAGGTTACTTAAATGTTCATGGAGTTGTACTACTGCAGTCAGATTAAAAACTTTGTCTCCAAGGACAGTTTGCTGGAAGGCTTTAAAATTGTGTTGAATGTCTAAAGTCCTTCAGTCAAGTTAGGTAATATAACTGAGCAAAAACAGAGCACTGGAATAGAAGGAGATGTAGCAACTGCATTTTATAATTTCTTTCTCTGTTGAAGTATAATTTTAGTTATAATCCTTCTTTGGGGTGGGATTTTCCGTATGTCAACTGTCAGGTAGAGAAGTTCACCAAAGTCATTGGGTCCTTCAGGAGTGACCTCACCAGTTTCTGTAAAGGTGTTGGCCTCTGCTTTTTACTGCATTTTTACTTATTGGCCAATACTACTTTTTTCAACTGAGAACATTTAGAATTTTAGTAGGAATCATCTTCCTTTATAATGCATTCTAAGGTTGTTACTTGCATGAATAATAATAATAATGAGAACATGTATGATTTTCATCTCAGATCTGTGTAAGATGCTGGAGTTTGTGTCATAACCTGAGGTTGTGAGCAAGCACACTGACAAAATTTCTCCTTTGGAAATAAGGCAGCTACAGGACCTTAAGGAGACCTTTGTGTGTGGGTTTAAAAACTGAAATATGCTTTAAGCATTATGCCCAGTGGACTTCCAGTTTTCTATGCCTTGGATGCAGCAGAAGGGGATCTTGTAGGGGGTATTTTCTGGGGACTCAATCTGACAGGGCATGGAATGTTTGTGGGGATTACAGCTACAACCATTGTTTATTGCTATGCTGGAGCAACAAATGTAGAGCGGTTGCTTGGGTTTTTTACAAAGATAAATTTACTTTCCCTGTGGTAATTGTTCATTGCTTGTATTGGTGTATTCTGATTTTTAGCTCAACCTAAGGTGGTTGTTTTTTTTCCCATAGCAGTCAACACCCACAGTCCAGAGATTGTTGGGGGTGGAACTACAGATGCATATTTGTGCCTTCATGCTGGAATGATGGTACATTTTGTATATGTTCCTAATGTCCTAAATGCATGGGCTTGTGTGCTGTGTCTCTTGCAAAGAGACAAATGTTGTGTATCCCATCAAGCAATGGGGCTTGCCTTAGTACTTGGAATAATTGCTGTTTGGAGTTAATCAGTATTAATAGGTTTTTGAAATGTTTCAGGACTTGTTTAAGGTATATTTTGTTGTTTTTTTTCTTTCAGGTGGCCTGGCTTTAGCTCAAGTACTTTTTTTTTATGTGAAATATCTGGTTCTGTATGGTGTTCCTGGCCTCCTCCTTCAAATGGATGGACTCAAACCTCCTCCTCTGCCTTGCTGTGTGAGCCTGATGCACAGTTTCACTAAAATGTGGAGGTTAGTCATTGTTGCATTTCAGGCAGTTTATTACTGATGCATGGTAGTCAGTAAGAGCATGCATGTGTGTTCATGCTCACATAGGTGTTTGCTTTCCTGTCCTTGTGCTTTTTCTCTCACCCCCATTATTCATCTTCAGTGCTTTTTAAGTGGACTTCAACTTGATGGTTACTTTTTTCACACTGTAGAGGGATAAGGCAAGTACCCATTTCAGCATTTTCATCCTTTTAATTACTAGAGTTAGACTCAGCCTACCTAATTAATATAGCAATTATTTTTTCCAGTTATCTATTAAACGATTGTTTTTTTTCAGTCTGGGTCTAAACCCCACATTTCAGCTTGAAATCCTTCCAGAGACTGAAAATAACTGCTTAATTAATCACATGAGGAAAGCTGTAGTTACAATATTTTAACATGTAGAGTCATACGATAGAGGAAGTCTTGAACATGTTAAAAGTACTTTGGAAATGGCACTTGTTTATGAAGTAGGATGAATTTCTGGATCTGCTTTGCTCTTATGGGAGTTTCAGAACAATATTTCTTTAAAAACCTATGAATTTTGTATCTTATGTTTGCTTTAAATCAGTGTTCACAGAAATATTTTCACCAAAAAAATGTCTCCCAGGTGGATTCTGCTTAATGTTTACCTTCTGTGTAAGAGTGGATTCACTTGACTTCTCTCCTCCCTTGTTTTCTTTTGCACGATCCTTCCGGCTGTGGGATTCTGTGCCCCTGACTTCTAAAAACATTCCCCTAATGATTTAGAGTTGTCAGTCTTTTAGTGCAGAGGCTTCTCTCCTGTTGTGTTAGTGCAGAGCCTGTCAGAACGGTGCTTACTCCATCTTATCTCTGACTGCTCTGCAATATGAATAAAGCTTTTAATTTCAGTTATAAAAACTGTGGGCCTGCTGTTATCAGAGTTTTATTGGATGAGATTTTAATTTTGTTTTCAGCTTGAAGCTAGCTGTAACAAGAAGGCTTTATAGTTTATAATAGTTGGCAAGTGTAGATCTGAAGTATTCACAGAAATGCAGCAGGAAAAGAGTGCAGAAAACAGATGAATTATTAAAAATTATTTGTGCTACTAACAACTGCTTTGGTTTAAATGCTCTTTCAGAGTTTGCACTGAACTTATGACCTACAGAGTTAATATAGAAATCTGTCATTTTTACCAGGCACTCTCATGAGAACAGCATCTCTTGGCCTGCTGGCCCTTGTAGGCAGAGTTGCAAACAGCAGCAGTTTTTCCCCTTTGTCAGTTCTTATTCCAGGGAATCTGTGTATTGCACTGGAGGTACCACTGAAGTGAAAGTGAATTTCAGCACAAACCCTAATGACACTGCTGTGCCAGGTAGTTGTAACAGGCCATGAAAAGGTGCTCTGCACCTGCAAATGTGTGTGGTGTGTCACCATAAAAAAATTGGGCATTCCTTAAAATACTAGTAACTCTGTACAAAAATTGAAAGAGAAAGTAGAACTAGAAAACTTCTGTTTATAGAAGGAAAAAGTGTCAGGTGTTGATATTTATCTTTTGCCCAATTATTTAATTTATATCAAGCATTCATTGCCAGAAGTAATAAAATTATTTCACAGATTGAATTAGTTTGCTTTGAATGTGGAAAAAAGTCAGTTAATATATACCTGACTTGATTTCTTGATCTCAAAGCTCTTTAGTAGTAGATTTTTCTGTAGCTGCTGTGTTATGGGTCATTCTCAATTATCTAAGGAGCTTTGTGAATACCTTGAATTATGATGTCCTTATGCCTCTACAGTTAAACTCTTCAAACACTCTACCCAGAGGCTTTGCAGTCTAATGTGGTGCATTGGTATGTTGTATAGGAATGCTGTGTTAGAAGTAGGAATAGCCTTTGTTTCTGAACTGTATGACTGAACAGGACAGAAAGTTTGCAAATTATGGGTTTAGCATAAAACAAGTGAAAAAAGGGGAAAGTAAATGGCTTATGTTGTGAAGCCTTATTAACCATGATACTGTGTTTCCCCAAAGTTCTAAATGCATTTTGATAGTTTGTGAATACAAGACTTTAACAGGAATCTTCCTGACAACTTTATCAGTGTGTCAAATTTAAATATTAATAATGCCATGTCTAGTTTTAAGCTGGTAGAATGAGATTTGTACTAGACTGTTTTCATTAAATAGTAGTCTGGTAAAGCTTAAAGAAGCTTAAAGACTTCTTAGGGCCAGGTTGGGAAATGGAATAATAGGAATGATCCAGGTGACTTGGAGTTACACCACTCTTATCTTCTGTCTGGCATCAGAGACACTGCTCAGGAAAAAGTACTTGTGTATGCTTGGCTTACTCTTCCCCTTCTTACTGTTATTCACTAGAGAATACTGTCAGAAACATGTTGGCTGGACTTTACAAGGCCCAGTATTACTATCTTTGTCTCAAAGCTTTTAGCAGTGCACATCTTGAAGGAGAGGAGGTAGCCTGGAGAGAAAGACAACATGAATGTCACAATGTAAGGAATGCAAATATGCTGCTAAGCAGCCTTACACCACCACCTGGTGTCCTTTGAGCATAACAACAAAGCTTTTGATCCAATCTATCCAGACCAGTGTCACATCTAGTCAGTGCATGCTGACATAATTCACTGTGATACAGCATGTGGAACAGCTTTCAGTCAGGAAGGTAAGGAAGATACCACAGTGTGTCTAAAGTTGTCTAAAGTTTCTCTAGAGCTGAGAAGCAAAGCAGGTGTTAAAAAACCAAATCAAGGAGTATGCCCCTCTATTTATGGTACTAAACAATAAACCATATCGTGTCCATGCAAACTTAAAAATAAAAGACTTTAATTAAAAAGGTTATCAAGCTTTCAATAGGTTCTCCCTAATTCACATTTAATCAGGACAATCTCTAGAGTCAAAAAATTATCAATCTTGTTTGCTGTCTCAATACAAAAACAGGTGTTGAATGTGTTACTCTGGTTTCATTTTACCAGGATATCATTAGCTTTATAAATATGCAGCTGCATAACTAATAAATGCATAATAAATACACTGCTATTCAAAAGCTTTATTATAGCTGTGAAAAGGGGTCTCTGAGCTCCTGATTACCAGAGAGGATAGCAGTTCAGTAGCACAGTCTTCGTTTTTAATGTCTGCTTTACCTTAAGCTGTGATGAATTAAAACTTAGTTTTTGTTACCAAGGTTAAAGGCAAGGTAGTGAATCCTGGGAGAGAACCAATGTTGTTGGAAACTTGTGCTTTTAAAGAATTAGTCAAGGCTAATGCTTGCCCTACAACTTCTCAGGTGGGAGGGATGAATTGTGTAGTGCAACTAGAAGAAGTTGTGCTACTGCTGAAACATGCAAATTGAAACTTCAATATGGAAAAATACCCTAGTGGAGGAGTAATTCTGTAGTTTGGAAACTACAGAAACAAAAGATAGTACATAACTAAAGCCTATATCAATTTTGACATATTGGTAAGTTGTCTTGGCAATGTATTACACAGAGGAATTTGTAAATTTTACAGTCAGTTTGTAAATTAGGACAACAGTTAGCTCAGCTGCTGTTCATGGGAAAATAATCATGCTTCCATTTTTGGTTTTTTTTTATACTGTTATGGGGTGTGACTCTGCAACAAAAATATTGGACACATTAGTTAGATATGTTTTGTCATGCTGTGGGAACAGCATGACATAACACCCCCCCCCCCCCCCCCCCCCCACTTATTTCTAGTCATAGACTGATATAAAATGTGCAGAAGCACAACACCTTGATGATGTTCAGATGGCTGAAGCACCTCACCTATGCAGATGGTTTGAGAGAGTTGGGTTCAGCCTGGAGAAGTGAAGGCTCCAGGGAAACCTCATTGTAGCCTTCCAGTACTTAAAGGGGGCTTATAAAAAAGAGGGAGAGAGACCTTTTTATGCAGGCAGATAGTGATAGACAAGGGGAACTGGTTTTAAAGTGAAAGAGGAGAGGTTTAGATTTGATTCTAAGAAGCAATTCTTTAGTCAGATGGTAGTGAGGCAATGGAATATGTTGCCCAGAGAAGTTGTGGACACCCTGTCCCTGGAAATGTTCAAGGCCAGGTTAGATGAAGTCCTGATCAACCTGGTCTAGTCAGAGTTGTCCCTATTGAAACTAGATTATCTTTAGAAGTCCCTTACTACCCAAACAATTCTGTGATTCCATGACTACTTAGGTGTCTTTCCACCTTGAAATCTTGTCATTCTCAAATATCCCAAAACAGGTTGGAGACAAGTGTGTTGGGGATGAATTGTGCTGAAACTTGATACATGTTTAATATAGGTTAGTCTCAGCAAGAATAGAGGCTTTTCAAGAAGGCAGGCAGAAGTAGCATATGAAATGTAGATTTCACTATAAACAGTGTTTCATCTTGAATAAAGAAAATGAAGTTGAAGAATGCTGCCAGAGGAAAATAAAAAAGGCAGTGATAAAGATCAGATCCTTTTCAACTACCATGCTCTAGTTCTAGATTCTACTCGGTATTTAACACCCTGATTCTTGACAGACAAGAGTCTCACATAAGGCAGCCCCTGATTTTTCTTGCATGCTTAAGGGGTGCACTAGGAGGGTTGTATTTTGCATGTACAGACACACACACTTCTATATGAACAAGTTAAATTTATGCCAGTGATGTTTTAGTGACATCCAAAAATGGCATCTGGGTTATGATTTGCAAGAAATTGTCTGCCATTTAGTTTAGTTTACTGGCCTCATTACTGCTAAAGATTATTTGCTTGACATGAAAATAAGTGGTCTTTGTGCATGGTCTTAGTGAATTGCTTCAAATTATGGACTAGAGTCTCCTGTGGGCGTATCATATTCTTGGCTATAATGATGCCATAGAAAATAGATCTACAGATAAAAATGTAGATTTATTTGCATTTGTTTCTTCCTCATCCTGGTACTTTTTGCCTACTTTTACTGTTGATCCTGAAACTTTCCTCCTTCTGGAAAGAATTCCTTGTATGTCTGTCAAAAAGGACATTGCCAGGGTTTTGGGCTTTTCTGGGAAAAGACAAGTCTGACACTCATGTGTGAGCACAAGAGATCACTGTGACCACGTGCAGTAATTCTGGAATCATGAATAGCCTGCAAAAACTTACCATCTTTTATTTCTGGCTTAAACTCTTGATAGTATTGTTCAATTGCCTATTAGTTTATGGTGAGGACTGAAATAGATATTTAAGAAAGGAAAATGGACTTCCTGACCTGTAGAGGTAAAGTAATTACTTGAGTGCATTTTCATCTGTGTTTCTTAACCAATTTGACACGAACTGTCTGTTCTTTGGGCTTCTGATTTTTAGTAGTGGAATAAATAATCTTGGGAATTAGCTTGTTAAGTATATCAAGACAAGAAAGATGCTGAAAGGCTTTATAAAATACCATTAAGAAAATTTAAGTAAGATCAGAAGTGGAGTTTCTGTCAGTGCTTGACTTGGAAAGCTTGCCTCCTTAAATTCCCAGATAGACAATGTTTGGCACAAGTTAACACAAACATAATTGTGTGTAACAATAGCAACTGCAGCTGTGCTGCAGATCTGTGTAGTCAGGATGACATCCCTGCCTCTGGGCTCAGAGTAATGTGCCTTTGTGTGTTTAGGGGCTCCTACTCTAACAAATGGTGAAAGGTTCACTCTTTCTGTTTGGGTCTTGTAGTGCTTTTTTGTTATAGTATTTCTGGATAGGCTGATGGATGGTTTGAAATAGGAGATAGCAGATTTTCTCCCTAAATTTCTCCTTCCTATGAGTTTAGTTCTCTGATTACATGTTAGTAATAACAGCAAATTGCTGTTGTGCAACCTGTCATTTGGAGGTAATTGCAGGGCAAAAAGGAAGGATGATAGGTTAAACTTCTTTACATGGCAGGTATCCTCAGGAGTAGTTAAGTTAGCAAGCTGTGAAAAATTTGCCTGAGGGAAGGAGAGGCAGGCAGTGAAAAGAAAGTCCACATCTCCATGGCAGATGGAAGGAGGGATTCAGCATGAATCACCCAAAGCCTGGTAGAAATTTGAATGGCACATCCAGATCTGTGGCTCACACCTGCTGCCCACCCTGCTGTGGAAAGGGTTGCAGCAGCTGCTTTCCAAAGCTGTAGGAAGACCTCCTCTGAGGTTCTGTGCCTGGGGAGGGGGTCTGTCTGGGGATTAGAGTCAGGGGTGCTGGACAAGCCTACTTGTACTATGACCAGAGAATCTAATTTTCAGTGCTACAAACGGCCTTTCAGTCAGCTTCAAGAGGATCAGGTATTTTCCAGGTGGTTTGTTTCGTATTTGTCCTACAGTTCTAGATAGCTACACTCTACTCCATGTTTGTGATGGGAAGTACTGAACAGCTGGAACTGAGAGACAAGAAAAGGAAGGACATGCTTATGCATATTTCCCTTTCCTCTAGAGTTTAGGATTGTCTCTTCTGGTATATTTTTTACCCTCTGATACTTTCAAAGAAGGAAGTTGGCCAGTATGTTGTAGACAGTGTATGAGGTAGAATAAATGTCTTTTAATTACCAAGCTTCTCACTGGTTTTAGACTTAAAAAATGTTAATGCTGCACCATTTCTATTCCAAAATCAAAAGCCATCTTTTCCCTACTGTGTTTTGGAGGTGATATCTTAAATATGAAAAAAGATTATTTAAAAGGATATTTGGACTGAATACATTTATGCCTACAGTGTTGAAACAGCCTAGTGCTCATGAGTAAAGGAGAATTTTATTAGAAGTTAAGATTATTGCCAAAGTGTGCAGAAGCACTTGTCTACAGACTTTAACACTGTGAAGTAATAGGATTAGGCTTCTTGCCCTGTCTGTACAAGTCCACTGGATCAGATCCCAAATCAGTAGTAAAAATAACATGCATAAGACCAGTTGTGTCATGGAAAGCTTCTGTGCCTAGGGAGGTAGGTGGTGTGCTTTAAAACACTTAAAGAATATCAAGCTTTCATTCTTGAGAAGATTTTACATGGTCTTTGAGGATGCTGAGTGTGAATCCTGGAAAGGAAAGTGCTCTTCTTCCTTCTGTTGATACACAAAGTTGAATGTAAGGCAGGTCTCCCTGTATGTCCTTGCCCTCTATAACTCCTGTGGTATTCCTAAGCAGAATGATTTGGTGTTAAATACACAGTCACAGTGTGGACTGACAGCTGGAGTCAAGGAAAGCTCTCCTTAGGCCGTGGAGTTACAAGTAATCTCTAATATTACACCTGCTTGCCAATATCTGAATACTTCAACTTCTTGCCAAAAACTTGGCTATTTAATTGCAGAATTAGTGCATATCTTAATTGTGGAATAACTTGTTTTAACGTTTAAAAATAAGCCTCCCTGATTTACTGTATTTTTCTGTTAACTGTGGTGATGCTTAAAGCTGAGTATTGATCTGTGATGTTTCCCGCTAAGATGTCACCTGAATGACAGGAAATTCAGGACTGATTAGCCATTCTCTCTCTCACTGATGGAGACAAAAGATTTAACTGCTTTTGATGTCAGCTAAATTAGTGCATGCTGGAATTACCTACTGTACTGTACAGTTCAGTTTGTTGGTTATATCAAGCTTTGAAAGGCTCCTTAAATCTCTTCAATAGAGGAAAAAAAATCTGTTCCTCTGGAGTGTAAAAAGAAGTGCAGTAATAAGGCACCCTAATCCTCCTTGGGTCTAAATTATGTAATTATTGGGAATTTATTTGTGTAATGACTGCACTGTTACTGTAATTTGAAATTGCTGGGATTTTTAACAATCAAGCTAAGCCCACCTACTTCTCTTCACCTGTGAAGCCCTTTGTTCACTATACAAACTATTACTGCTGCTCACATTT
Organism: Promerops cafer; assembly: GCA_013398275.1. Lineage (NCBI taxonomy): Eukaryota > Metazoa > Chordata > Aves > Passeriformes > Nectariniidae > Promerops > Promerops cafer. The sequence goes on along the minus strand of VZSE01009968.1, from coordinate 812,791 downwards.
GGCAAGCAGCACTCTGCCTGCTCACAACTACTGTAGAAAATGAGTAATGGCTGTTAATAAACTTGTTTGCTCTGTTTGCAGTAAGGATAGAGATCTCTAGTAATTGGACAATCATGCTGCAGTGCAGGAGTCCTACATGACAAAGACTGAGGGAGAACTTTCCCTATGGGAGTTTACCACTAATGGGCATTAGGTTTCATCCACTCTCCATGAGCTACTATAGGCTTTTGAAGAATTGGGAAAGGTATAAAATTAAAGTAATATTTCTTCTGAAGGGTTTTAGGAGAGATTAACAGAATACAAATGAGACTTCTCTTTTGAAAAAAGTGTTTGCTGAGCTGTATCACCGAGATCCAGTGATTGGATATGTGAGAAACAGAACCAATTTGTTATTTTAAAGCCTCCCAAGTAGGCAGACTTGTGTGCAATTTACATAAACACTGGCAATGGCTGATGCCTGCTGAACAGTCTGCTTCTCTTTCTGTCCAGGAAATTACAGGGGTGAGGAGTCATCACTGCCTAGAATCATTACGGCTTTCCTCAGGCTTTCTGATATAATACAAGTTCTGCATTTAAACTGAAATAAAACAACAAAACATATTAGCTCATTAGTTCAGTTTGTAGGCTGGAGGCCACTAGTGTTGTGAAGTGTTTTTTTGTGGTCCTCAAAAGAGCTTTCTCCTTGTGGGTGTCTTACTGTAGGTTAATTTTACTACGCAGGTCTCCAGCCTGAGTTCCCAGCTAATAACTGAAACTGTGCAGATGAAGCTTTGAGACTTAGTAGTAGTTTCTACTTGGAGATGAAAGTGTATCTAACAAAATGCACACCTAAGTTGGACTGTATCCTGCATTTTACAGACTGTCCAGAGTCAGTCCAGGTATATTTCTGCTTCCCTTGAAATGAGTCAGGGTTTTGTGCTGATTTTGATGGTGTCAGGATTTCACTGTGGATTTCTACCATTCTCATGGGTACAGGAAGCCCTAGCTTCTCCCTGTGATGCTCTGTAGTAAATACTTCCCAAATTAAATGTTTAGGGCTTTACCTTGAAGTGATCACACATTTACAGAGGACTGTTTCTGTGAAGTAACGTGAATGCTGGTACATTTGCCATATTGGTGCTACAGATCACTTAAAACATTCAGCAGGAACCTCTGGATGGAGGCATCTGGCACAGGCACAGCACAGTGGCAGCTTTGGTTATTCTAATAATGGAGGAAACCAAAAGGCAAGTTGGTATACTGCTGAACCATTCCAGGAAGAAAAACAACAGAGATTTGAAGTGTTTTATCTAAGCATGAAGTGTTAAAATTCCAGTGTCCTTAAGCAAGTGTCAGAGAATGATAAAGATATTTTCATGTATACACAAGTTCTGCTTATTATTGCTGTAACAAGAAATTGTTTGTCAAAGATATGATATGAAAGCATTTGACAGTCTTCATATTTTCTCTTTCAAATGGCATGGATTTTTATTTTTAGTCAGTGCATTTTTACATTGAAATAAAAGCAAACTGCTACTAGTTTACTGCACTGCAGATGGTTAAAGTCAAAGCTTGCAAACAAGAGAGTCCATTGAAGCTTGAGATCTAGGCTTAGCAAGTTCTTAAGATTTTGATGTTTACAACAACATTCAATTTGCTTAAACAGGAATTTTATCATTGGATTGAGCTATGATTTTTTTTTTTTTTTATGTTGCATGGTAAGAGTGGAGATGCATAGAAAATGATAGGATTTGAGGAATGGTAGGAATCCCAAAAGAGCTCCATATATGCATTTGTTCCTGATTTCACTACCGTATCAGTGGGCAGACTAAAATCTGTATGTGGATGAAATTCACCAAGTGTCTTGCACAAACTGAAAGGCTGATCTCAAAAATGAGAGCTCCAAAACTGTCCTTGTATGTGGCAAGAGTGCCCCCAGAAAAATGTTGAAATGTGACTTTAAAGGCTCAGTGTCCAAAAGTCTATTCTATAGTTTAGGTAATAGATAAATCTAAACAGATTGTTGTATTGGACTGGGTTGCATCTCTGTCTTCATTTTAAGAACTAATACTGCTACACAATATTCACAGTTTAAGTGAATATTTTCAGTTTGGTTACTGTGTTTATCTTTCCTGCAAAATCTTCTGTGACAATTTAATTATTGTTTTGCTATTTGAAGTTGTGCATCAGCTTTCTAAATAGTGCATTCAAGTATGAAGGCACTTATATTATTTAGAAGAAGAATTGTGCTGCTTATCACTGAAGAAACAAGCTTTACCTGAAACCTACACCTTCATAGCAAACTTGCAGAAAACTGAATGAATGCAAGCCATGGACAGGCAAAAGTGTCTTTTAAGAATATAGATGGCTTTCCCACATGTTTATTTAATAATGAAGATGATGGTGAATCAATTGGTAGCAGTCACTGCTTGAAAAATACCTATTCTGTTTGGTAGTCTGTACTCCCTCCAGAGGCTTTGCTTTAGCAGAGTTTTATAGCTCATTGAGACATTAAATAATAGTACTTACAAAACTTGCATATAGACTTTAGTATCTGCTTTCCTGGTAGTAATCTAACTCTTCAGACAAGACTCTAAAATTGTTCCAGATTCACATTGCACACTTGTAATTATTTGAAATTTGGAAGCATTCATCTTTAAGGCATTGCCTGCTGGTGAGGTTGCCACAGGCAGCATTGGAAAAAACATGAGCAGATCTAGCAGAATCCAGAAAAGTAGTTCTGGGAAAAATGGGGAATTCTTTTTACAGAGTCTTTTGGGCATCCCTGCTGTAAGGGACTGCTCGAGAAAGAGGGACAGTGAAAAGCAACTTGAGTGCTGTGTCAGTGAAGGCAGCTGTCATTCAGACTCCTCAGTCTCCAGTGCAAAATATTCTGGTGTGGGAGAGACTCTTGGTCAGCAGCTCACTGCCTAAATGCCACATCTATTTGCAAAGACAGCTAATGGAAGTGCTAGTCTTGCAAACAATTCTGCAATTAAATAGGACAGGCTACTCTGAGGATATGGGAATGAGTTTGACTTTCTAGTTTCAAGTTCATCCACATTTTAAAAGAAAGGGCCAAGAACCCTTGTTGAAACACTGCAGCACCTACAATGCTTTTTTAAAGAGATGTTTAATACCCAGAGTACCAAAGCTATAATAAATAACCCACTTGTTGATTCCATCCCTGCCATAAATGGCAACCATTCTGATTTGAAGAGATTTAAGTGCAGTTATATTGTTTGCTCCAGCAAAGTTCTGTCCTGCTTATAGAAATTACACCATTCCTTTCTACATTCAGAATTGTTTACATTCAGTGGCAACATGACTGTTTTTAAGGTGTCTGGGATATTTCTGTCTACAGTGCAATGCAGTCTCTGGGTACACAGTGTCACATTTGCCTGTCTCCATCTATGTTACCAATTTTTTCTTTTTCTTTTTTTTTTTTTTTTTTTTAACACATGGCAAACTATCTACGTAGGTCTACTCCCCTGAAGGTAGGGCCCAAAGTAAGAACCAGGCCACGATCTGATTTTGAGTGCTGATGTACTGGCTGCTTGCAGTGAACATCGTTCTGAAGTCCATGGTTAGCCAAATACTTCCCAGGTTATGCTGCACACTGCTTGATTTGCTGTACGTTGTTTGCAGGAATAGTGTGCAGCCCAGCAGTCCTGGGGGGAACTGACAGAAAATAAAGCTGTACTGGTTTCTCTTTAGTACCTGGCTTAAAAATATGGATGTACAAAATCAGAGTTGGGCAACTGAAATTATTGCAATTGTTTTCATAAAATATGGCTCTAGTAGCTGGCTTAACTTTAAGTTGATTTTTGTAATCTTGGCATGTGCTCAGTATTTACATTTTTTAATATCATTATAAATCCTTGGGAATGAAATCTCACAATCAAGCCTTGTGAGATCAGGATCCTTTAGTCATCATACTGGAACTGTGAATTGTAGTACCTAACACAGCTAATGAGTAGCAGTTTTCATCTAGACCCGTCTGTGGGGTCAAGTCCTTAAATACCATAGGCTGGTATAACTTGATTGAATATAAAAGCTGTGTACTAGGGGCTCACACAATTCTTCTTTTGATGAACTAGTATTTAGACTTCAGTTAAAGGAAGGCACAGCTTTGTGGAAAGTGGGATTATAAACAATCCACTGGATGCTATGTGCTTACAATTTATAAAATTTTTCCTCCATAATCTTTGTCCTGAATGAAAATTTGAAGACAGATTGTTTCAGAGTAGAAAGTGCACATCTGAAATAATTTTGAAACCTCTTGTATTTTGGAAAAGGTCTTTGTTGATTTAGTGTATGTATATTATTGGTCATCAACCAGTATAACCAATATTGGTCTCCTTTTATGACCAGGTGACCTGCCTGGTGGATGCAGGAAAGGCTGTGCATGTTGTCTGTTTGGACTTCAGCAAGGCCTTTGACACTGTCTCCCACAGCACACTCCTGGAACAGCTGGCAGCCCACGGCTTGGACAGGAGCTCTCTTTGCTGGGTTAGGAGCTGGCTGGATGGCCGGGCCCAGAGAGTGGTGGTGAACGGAGCTGCATCCAGCTGGTGGCCAGTCACCAGTGGTGTCCCTCAGGGGTCTGTGCTGGGGCCAGTTCTGTTTTATGTTTTTATTGACGACATGGATGAGGGGATTGAGTCTTTCATTAGTAAATCTGCAGATGGCACTAAGCTTTGAGTGTGTGTTGATCTGTTGGAAGGTAGGATGGCTCTGCAAATGGACCTGGAATGGTTGGATGGATGGGCAGAGTCCAATAAGATGAAGTTTAATAAGTCCAAGTGCCAAGTCCTGTGTTTTGGCCACAATAACCCCCAGCAGCATTATAGGCTGGGGACGGTGTGGCTGGACAGTGCCCAGGCAGAAAGGGACCTGGGGGTACTGGTTGAGAACTGACTGAACATGAGCCAGCAGTGTGCCCTGGTGGCCAAGAAGGCCAGTGGCATCCTGGTCTGTATCAGGAACAGTGTGGCCAGCAGGAGCAGGGAGGTCATTCTTCCCCTGTACTCTGCAATGCTGAGGCCACACCTTGAGTGCTGTGTCCAGCTCAGGGCTCTCAGTTTGGGAAGGAGGTTGAGATGCTGGAGCACGTCCAGAGGAGGCAATGAGGCTGGTGAGGGGCTGGGAGCACAAGACCTGTGAGGAATGGCTGAGGGAGCTGGGGGTGTTTAGCCTGGAGAAAAGGAGACTCAGAGGTGACCTTATCACTCTCTACAACTCCCTGAAAGGTGGGGGGTCGTTCTGTTTCTCCAGGCAGCAACTGACAGAACAAGAGGACACAGTCTTAAGCTGTGCCAAGGGAAATATAGGCTGGATATTAGGAAAAGGTTTTTTACACAAAGCGTGATAAAGTATTGGAATGGTCTTCCCGGGGAGATGGTGGATTCGCTATCTCTGGATGTGTTTAAGGAAAGACTGGATGTGGCACTCGGTGCCATGGTTTAGTTGAGGTGTTAGGGCACGGGTTGGACTCGATGATCTTGGAGGTCTCTTCCAGCCTAGTGATCCTGTGATCAATGTGTAGTTGATGTACTGGGAAAAGACAAGTCTGATACGGAAGGATTGTAATGTGTAATGTTTTGTTGAATTGTATCAAACTAGAGCTTCCATGCTTAAGAAAAGCATGAAAATTGTGTAATAACTGTGATCCAAAACTGCCCTTCAGAGGAGCAGAATTAGGGATGCTTTTATAAAGAAAATAGCTATCAAACTCTCTGCACTGTCTATAATGATTATGAAATTAAGGTTAAATATATCTCCCTTTTATTGTTCCTTTGGCTAGTTAAGCTTTTGCTTTGTTCTAAGACCATTGTTATTTTGATAAACTATATTTTACTTATTTCTTCAAAATTTGAATTACTATATAGCTATTGACACTTGAGCAGTGTAGAGAATTTAATTGGTAAATATTTTTTTACTCATATTGCTGAGGATATTCTTTGTCTTGTTATTTTAGATTTTAATGAAAATGTTTATTTTGAAAAATTACTCTTGTAACAGGATTTCTGAAACTTGCATAGCTGAGGCATTTCTGAAATTTGTGTAACTGAGGCACCCTAAATTGCAAGAACTACCAGCTAAACCCTGTATTTTGCAGGGAACTTCAGGATTTAACAAGCTGTGTGAAGTTGGTTATAAACTTTGTTGTAATATCAAGTAAATATGGGGGTATTTTATAGGCAGTAGATAATCCTGTCAGTGTGCAGGTCTAATTCTGTACTGATTGTGGGGGACACTGCTATGCCTGATGATGGAGTCCTCTGTTGAAGGGATCACTAGGAAATTTTTAATGCAAATACATTGTGATTATTTTTCTCTTTTTTCATTAAATGAAGTTGCTTATTTCACCCCAACTTGCAGGCTTAACACTGTTGTATAAACCCTCTTTTACTCCTTTTTAACATTTCCATCTGAGAATTGAGGGATTAATTGCATCTGCTAGATCTGTTTCCATCGCTTCTTCACTGTATTTTCACTTTACTTCTTGACTTAGCTACAGTATGTATTTAAATATGAACAAGAAGAATAGTAAAAAGTGTCTGTAGTAGTATTTTGTCAAAACCAGTCTCCCATAATTTTCTTTCAGTGTTTTTGCCTTGCACAGTGTTTCTATTCATTATCCCAGGTGTCTGTAGACAATATCCATAGCCTTAAGTAATGCAACCATTTCTCACATTTACAATTTGAACTTGTTCAGCCTTGATATTCTTGCTTTTGGAACTAATCAATGATACTGTCTCGAGGTGTCTTTAAGATCTAGCTGCATACTCAGATGATGCTGTATAATGTCAAAATTCTGTTGTTGGTCATAGTGTAGTTATATCTTAAAGGACTGCTTTCACTGTTTAGAATTGAGGATCTTGGGTAGATTGTTGAAATGTATCAGTACAAAATCAAACTAAGGAATAATGGGCCCTGTCTGTGTAGGATGAATTATATCTAGTGAGGCTCTGATAATTTTTCCTCCTTGTTATTTATTCTAATAAATTGGTTCTATGCATGTTTATTTTTAATACTTATTAAAAATATTTTCACGAAATATCCAACAGCTAAAGCCCCTGTGAAATAAAGTTATGAAACTTTTCTAATAGCAAGTGTTTTAGATATATGTTTTATAAAAATATATATGCTTTTAAAGTAGTGTTTTGGAAAGAGTGAAAAATGAGGAAAAAAGTGTCATGTCATGGCATCTACAACAAACTGTCTTGTTTCCTTCCCTGTCTGAACCCACTTTGCCTCAGCTTTGTCCACCCCCATCTCCTTCAGCTCTGATATCTCAAGTTAGCAGGATCATTCACTTTCCATGCTTTTGGTAAGCGAAGTCCTCTGGCTTTTGTTTCAGTGTCAAAAGTAGTGATATTTTTATGTTCCACATCCCTGTCCACAAGAAGCTCAGTGTGTGTGTCCCATCAGAGTCTGTAGCAGGTTTTGTAATTTGCCATGGAGAACAGCTGGGAGAACTTGAAAAGATCAGCCTAGCTGAAGATGTGCAAGATGTCTGTTTAGCATACAGCTCTCCCCTGAAACTGTGCAAGTTTCTTCTTCTCCCCTTCCCAGCACAAACATACTGAGTGCTTGGTCCTAGGAAGAAAAGGTTTTCAGAGCTAAAATTACAGACTGTATCCAGCTCCAATACAGAAAACTGTCTGTACAACACAGAATATTTTAGTGAAGATAGGGAGCCAAAATACAGTACTTATCCAGGCAGGAGGAATGCACAAAGATAACTGGATGCACTTCATGCAGTTTAATTGCACAGTAATATAACGATAATATAAAAGGTGGAATCATTTCAGGAGAGGATTGTGAAAAATATTTAATGATGACCAGGTACATGTTCCTGGCAGAATGTTTTTCTGTTGCAAGGCAGCTTTTCAGTGAGGAATTCATTGCTCTCCTCTCTACCCTGCTGAACAAGTGGACTTTCCTTCCCTGTTAACTCCTAGAACTTCTGCAGCTCATTATCTGTCTGCTGTTATCAGGATGCCATTAACTATCTGATGATTTCTCTTACTCTTTCAGTTAGAAAGCGGCACGCATCAAGCAGTACTGTTCAAATAAAACTGTGTTGTACTCAAGATTACCAATTAGGTTTTTTGGAACAGAATGCTCAAGAGCTTAGTATATACCAAGATGTTTTCTGTGTATGTGAAATACAAGCCCATCCCAGAGCAAGTCCAGTACTGGGAATAAGACACTTGCATTTTCCATTTATGCCGTTATGCGCACAGTTAATCTGGGATTATATGGATAGTCCCATAAGGCTGGTACATACTTCAGATATTAGGTAAATGTCTCAAATTAGGAGATACCTTCCTTACTGTCAAGGATTTGTTAGTACACTGTTCATGAGCTTGGCTCTCCTGAGTTATCTTAGGAATGGAGGAACCAGAAAAGCAGAAGAAATGCTGACAGCTACTGTCAATGTATGTTGTTAGGGCTGAAGATTTCAGACATGGTTCTTGTAATTTATTGTGATCTAACTTGTACTTACTGTCAGAAGTCCTCAAAGTTAATTTCCTTACTGATGTGAGTGGAACACACTTGTAAGGTCTGCTTCTTGGAAATTCTGTATTTGAAGGAGACATAAAGGTTTTTTTGATGATTCTTTATCGTGGGGAGAATTCACAGCGGTCCCTTGCATTTTACTGCAGTACAGAGCAGAAAAGGGGAAAGAGATTCCACAGCAGTTTTGCACAGAAGATCTACTTGCATATAATAGAAAATGTGCTGGTGACCAGGATGCTTACATTATTTCCAGTAACAGTGTATACACATTTTATGCTTTATGTATGTTTTAATACCCTGAATGTTAATACTTCATTGAATGAATACTCCAACAAGAGATTTGTGAGCTTTATAGCATGCACCTAAACCTTTTCATATGATGATCATCTTAAATTTCACGTGTCATCACCGAAAGGGAATTGTGTGTTACACTTTTGCTCTTTTTCAGTTCTAGTAACTTTATATTTGGTATTATTGCTTTGAAACACAGTGTTTGTACAATACTCAACAGCGTAGTGTTTTTTAATAATTAAAATTTGGCAAATCTTTTTTTTTTCTTACAGAAGTTTTGATGTTGGGCTGCATCGCTTTCTGGTCAGGTAAGCTAATACTTACTTTGAATTGCACTCTCATGTTGCTGGGGTTTAATCTCAGCTGGTAGCCAGGCCTCATGCACGCTCACTTTCCGCAGTGGGATGGGGAGAATTGGAAGGGTAAAACTGAGAGGCTTTGTGGGATGACATAATAGTTTAATAGGGACAGTAGGAGCTAATCCACACACAAGCAAAGCAAAACAAGGAATTCATTCGCTCCATCATGTGTAATGGTGACTTGGGAAGACAAATGTCATGACTTGGAACATCCCCCCAGTGCTTCCTTCTTTCCCCAGCTTATATATGGCATGGGATATCCCTTGGGGTCACCTGTCCTGACTGTGTCCCCTCCCTCTCGTCCCCTTTTGTACCCCCCCCAGTCTACTTCTCAGTGGTGTGAGGAGCAAACAGGCCTTGACTGTGTGTAAGTGTTGCTCTGCAGTAACAAAAGCATCCCTGTGTTTTCAGCAACACTGTTTGCAGCACAAATCCAAAACACAGCCCCTTACTAGCTGCTCTGAAGGAAACAGACCCTATGCTGGCAAAAACCAGGAAACATGTTAAAAAGCATTTCTTCTTGTTATAAGTAGAAATCACTATGTGAATTCAATATTACTTTATACGTTCTATGGTAAGTTCTTCTTTTGTCTTCTGTTGATTTTTTTAGTTTGAAAAACTTTAACTATTTGTCTTGGCTATCTACCCAATGTCACTCTCTAATGAACTTCTTCAGGAAAACATGACTCAGGAAATTTCAGTGGCTGTGAAAATCGTAATTTTTCTTTTACTGAAGAAAAGCTTTTAAAAACCTTTTTCCACTTGTAACTCTACTACCTTCATACCTTGTAAAAAGGGCTTGAATTTTATAGAAAATTTGGAATGTGGAGGGGAGTCTTATATTCTCAACAGATAAAACAATTTATTCAATGCGTGCAGTGGACTGTTCTGAAGATGAATAAGGAAAGTGGAATCATTGTTTGAGTGCTTTGGTTGATGATGTTTAGAGGGATGAAGCAATTAAAGCAGGGCACTTCAGCAAGAAAAGGGAGGTTAACGCATTTGAATTCTACACTGAGAAACTGTTTTTGCTATTTAGAGTTTTTTGTGTGGGCAAAGTCACGGATGTTCACCAATAATGTGTTTGCCTTCATTTTTAATAAAATACCTATTACCATCTACTGATCTTTACAAAGAAGTGTAGTGTGTGCTGTGAAAGCAGAATTTTTCTGTGGTGTTTGGGTACTTAGAGAATTAATACTATCGGTTATTTCATCCACTGAAGTGTCTATCAGTGAAGAACTCTACCTTGGAAGAATGAATCCATTATGTATGAGCCAGAATATGCTGTTTGGGTCCCAGCATAAGGATCAGGTGGTGTCAGCCTTTCCTTGGGTTGCTGCTGAACTCTTTATTTTAGGCTACTTTGCTGTATTTCCTGGATAAAGACTGTCTTAAGCCTTCACGCGAGTCCTTTTGGCTTTAATGCAGTGGATTTTGGCACCAGATATGAGATCATACAAACCTGGGTCACAAGGAAAATTGGGTTTGTTTTAAGGTTGCACAGGCCAACTCACTTCTCATAACCTTTGAGCTGCAGACTTCGTAAAGTTAGGGCTATTTTGTCTATTTCTTTCTGTGTAACATTACAATGTTTAACAGATAACTCCTTCATAAAGGCATAGTGTCAATATTACTGAATGTAATTGTGTTTTAGAGTTCTTAGACAACTGAATATATAAGTTCTGGTATAATTTCTACAAAATTAGTTACATCTATATTTTGAAGACCAGATTTTGTTTGTAAGTAATTGTATAAGAAATTGAAGTCATCATATTGAGACATGATTTTAAAGATGCTACCTTATAAAAGAAATGCAGTGTCCAAGAAGGTCTTCTGGGAATGCATACAACTACTTAACCAAGACTAGAATCATGGTAAGCATTGATGTAGTAAGTTTGAACTCCTGGTCATGCTTCTGCCATGAAATATTTTCATTTGCTTCATACAAGGAGTGTAATAAGGTATTATTCTCTCATACAGCGTTGCTTTACATCCCAAGGAGATGCAGTATTTAAGTTGAATGTTTGTGTGATCCTGGACTGCAAATAGTCATGGAATTGGCATGAGTTGAATGTCATCTTTGACTCATGTATGATATTTTCAAAGCCAGCTGAGTCCTGTGCAGTTCCTCTTCTAACCTTAGGTTAGACATTTCAGCCTGTTACCTGCCTCTGCTAACTACTCTGTTAACTACATCATCTGCTTTCTGTGTAACTGTGCTGCTAAGGAGGAAGTAATTTTCTCTTCTATTGTACCAGAATGAGTTTTGCTTGGTGTTTCCTTAACTAAAAAAAAAATAATTCATTTTAGTAGGTGACTTTGGAGTAGGAAACAGACTTGGTGTTAATCTCTCCTGCTGGTCTGCCTTGTGAATTTTAGAAAGCTACTGCCTTTTTTTGCCTAGACAGTCTCTGCTCCCGAGAACTTGCATTTCATCTCCTGTGTTCATAAAGTATCTGTCATTCATGTTATACTGTTCTCTTCACAGTTTTCATTTCTGTGTGAAATACAACAGTAGGAAAGAAAAAACCTCAACCCAAACAACCTGAGTTGCAGGAAGCATTGAAAGTCTATGAGGTGGGATTTGAAATACAAAAGAAATTATATTGTTTTAAGTATAATGACTCGACCCTGCAATGGAACAGGGAAGCCAGTATGACACTTGCAAATACAAAGTGTGGGGCCAACAAAACGAAAAATAGTCTCTGCTAAAAGGACAATCTGCCTCATTAAATGGTGATTGAAGGAACTAGGACTGTATGTACTGTTAGCCTGGTATACACAGTCAGTGGCGTCCCCAAGTGAAGCATGTCATAAAGTATGACAGAGAATTACAACTACACAGGGTTTTTTCTGTGTTCTTAGTAAAAAATTAATAGAAAATAATTTCTGTCCACGCGTTTATGTCTTGAACTGTGCTTCTGATACTATTCTAAGACAGCTTTGAAAAGTTTAAAAATCTCATATTTTCAAATATACTATGGATAGGTACTTATTGTACTGTAATGGCTAATAATTGGACTGAACTGGATTCTGGGACTAGATTTTTAATTATTGCTTGCAAGCTGAAATCAAGTGGTATCATGGTACTTATATTTGTGAAAGTAAAGTGCAATTGAGTTTGTGGGGATCTGGGTTTTGAACATTTGTTAGCTATGCCATTATATTTGAAGCAGGGATCCTGGAAACTCACCGGGGAAGGATTAGTACTTTTGTGATGAAAACTGGGGTTTGGTAATAGTAATAGAAAATATACTACTATACTTGGAAGGTTATTTTCCCATTGTTTGCACACAATGATGTGAAAGAACCTATTTGTTACTACTTTAAACCTATTTGTTACTACTTTAGTATTTATTACTACTAATAATTTACCAAAATTATTAATCATGTATTTAAACCACATGAGTGCTATACAAATGTAGTAATATTTTTCCAATGTGACTGCAGGAAAAACAACCCTTTTTCTCCTAAATCAGAGCATTCTCAGAATGGAGCAATAGGTGTATTTTCAGAGTTAAAAATATATAGAAATAGCCTTTAGCATAGCAGTTTAGAGGAGAAAGAGTAAGAGAGGCTGCCTGTTGCTCTTTGCTCACTGAAGCTGTTTTATCTAGGCGTTTCATCCAGTGCTGAGAACAGGGCATTGGATGAAATAAAATTGTTAACTTGTGGGAATATTTACAGTCTTGATGCCAAACCGTGCTTCCTTTAGGACAGCACTGATGAAGACAGTGGGGAAGAATGACAGTTCCTGCAGGCATGATTCTTTTGAAAAATCTCTATGCTTTCAGCTCTGCTGTGCCTTTGAAAAAGTGTGAATCATACTCATTTTGGTACAGATCTGGCTTTGAAGAGAGCTGCAGGACCACACCCCCCCCAGCGTCTCCAAAAGGCATCCATCTGTTAGCAGGGCTCTCAGCTCACCCCATGGTTTGCAATTATTTGAGCTTGTTTAGAGTTGCAGGTTATTTAGGTTAGCTTAGTCCTGGGTGCAAAGGTACTCTAAATACAAAACTCGGAAATCACCCACTTTTTTAGTTTTCTCAGGTAAAGCATGGCATAGTTTACCTCTGGGATCAAAATCTACTGTGTGGTGACCTCTACTGATTTTTAGTTAGGAAAAGGACACCTCTGTGTAAGGGCAGAGTGATCCCATGGTGAAAGAGGGGATTATGGTTCTAACTATGGTATGATTATGAAAGAAGACATGGAAAAATCAGTTCATCATTTGGCTCAACTCCTGTGTTAGTTTGCTGTGGAATCCCAGGGAATCCCACATCTTCAAGCTGTCCCAAGCAAAAGAAATCTATGCCCCTGCTTAAAAAGAAACCCAAGCAGACCTTTTTACCACTGTATTGAAAAAAACCCCCACAAAAGCAACTGACCAAAAGCCCCAACACACCCCAAAATTTCCACAATAACAACCCCCAAACTTCTGTGCTTCCCCTTTCTCTTTAATGCACAATGTCTTGGAAAGTCAACATATGCTGCAGCAGTTCTCTAACTCCATTGCTAGGCCAGCTCAGTGGTGATTCTTGGCTCCAACAGCTGGACACAGAATCTGTGTGAGGTTCTGTGTAACACATGGCCCTCTCTTGGGAACCAGGCACAGCTGCTAATGCTATTCTGTCTCTGCTGCTCTTTTGAATGTAGCTGCCCATAAAATACCATTGATGATCTAATATGTTGTAGCTGGGCTAGACAGCACAGTATTAATGAGATTCCACTTTTCTCCAACAGCACTGATAAAGAAATGTGGATAGACACCTCTGCCTTTGAAAGTGTTAGCTATCCCAAGGATGCATTCTTTTTTCTTTGTTTTGTCAAGACATTTGACTTTTTGGTTCACTCTGTGTCCTGGATACTTAAAGTGAGCCTTAAAGCATACGCAACAGTCATAGAATCATATAATAGTTTTTGTTCTAAGGGGCCATTAAGGATTGCCTAGCCCATCCTACCCCGGAATGAGCGGGTACAGCTTTGACTATAGTGGTCAGGTTGCTCAGGGCCCTGTCCAACTTGACCTCAAATATTTCCAGGCATGAGGCATGTAGTGCCTCTCTGAGCAACTTGTTCCAAGTGTTTCATCACCCTCATTGTAATAAAAAATTTCTTCCTTCTGTCTGTTTGAATCTACCCTCTTTTAGCTTGAAGCCATTATCCCTTGCCCAATTGCAGCAGGCTCTATTCAACAATCTGTCCTCATCTTTCTTATAAGCCCCCTTTAAATCTTGAAGGGTTGCTGTAAGGTCTCTCTAGAGCCTTCTCTAAGCTGAACAGTCCCAATTCTCTCAACAGTGTGTGCCCAAGCTGTCTTCTGAAGCAAACCACAATGTTTTCCCAAGAACAAAACTCTGTGTGTGGTTCTGAGGGTCCTTCACACCAATAGGCCACTTGTTTCTGATAGGTGGTGTGGATACACCAACTTTGTCTTCCTGTCACCTTGTAGTTCCTTAGTAGTTTTTACCCTTGGAACTTCTCTTTTCAGGCTGACGTTTTAGTCAGCCTTTTGCCATAAAATATGGCCACAGTGCTGTACTCACCTTCCTTCAGACATCTTGAGGAAAACATTGCCCTATAGAACAATTTCTTCATGGTGTGGATTTGGCTGATCTATTCCAAATAAGGTTAATCCTAACCAGTATTGCCAAAGCTTTGTACTGCTTTCCCTGAAAATGCTTTATGACTGGTTGGAGCAGATCTATTTGACTTTTATGTGTACCTGTGTCAATGGGAAACCTACTGAATAAAAAAATACTCTTTAGTGTAACCTGTGGCATGTCTATGGCAATTTTATGTATCTGTCTCATTTTTCTCACTTGGATCAGTGCTTGTGCAATAGTATTGAGTAAGCAGAAATGTGTCTGGATGAAGGAAAACAATTTATATCTATCTGTAATCATCAAAGTAATGTAGACAGTAAAAACTGCCAGTGATGCAAGTGATGCACTGCATCATTCCACTTAAATCTACTGATAGGTTTCCTGGAGAAGGATCCAGTGATGATGGTAATTTGTTTATCACGTGCAGGTAGGACCACTGGGTGTAGAATATGTGTAACTGCTGTACTTGAATTCTCTTTTGGGTCATTTCTGCCTCCAATCCCTAGCCTATAAGCAAAGCAAGGAGACTTGCAGGGTATGAGACTCTAGTAAGTATTCACTAGTCTTTAATTCCTGGGATTTTTGTACTCCTCTGGAAGAGTGTAGATAAAGCCAGTGGAGATAGCAGAAGCAGTATTTTCAGTCAAGAGTGTCCAGTTGTGATGCAAGGTTCTGGAGCAGATCAACACAGAAATGGGCTTCCAGGTTGTGTTACAAAAACATCCCTTTGGAAAAGAAAGCCCACTGAAGTAATGCCTCCTTAGCCAAAGAACTAAGAGGAACAAAAGGTGATTCTTCCCATCTTTGGGAATATTGTGATGTAGATGTGGTGTGATGTGCTGGAGACAGCTTTTGTAGGGACTTACTTGAAATTTTGTGATTGTTAGCATATATTAAACCTAAATATGTAGTCTTGTTGGTCATAAACACAATTGTAATAATCAGTAGATGTGATTGAATTGGCTTTGTGTCTAATTTATATGTCATTTTAAGGTTAAAGCATTTATTTCATTGCTGTGAAGAAGTAGTGGTATTAGCTTAGAGAATTCTTTCTTACTTAGGGTTTCTGGAAAATAATTTAAAAGTTTTTAAAACAGAAGAGAGTAGCAGCTAATTCATCCATAGAGACCTCTGCATGGAGAAGTTGAAAAATATAGCTCTTTTCATAAAATACTGCAGTTACATCCAGCTGTATTGCAGACTCCTGTGAGCTCTGCTTTCAGATGCACTAGAAGATTTGCAATGTTTGCTGTTGTTTGTAATTTTTGAATGGGTCAGTACTGGTCTAAATGTGTTCCTGTTGAAAGCAGTGATAAGAGCAAAGTGGTATTAATAAAAAGATAACAAAAAACCTCAGGAAAAACCAACAAGCTGGATGGTGCTTGGAATCTTCTAAAATGTTCCAGTTTTTAGACCAACATGACTGCTGCTAAAAGTCTATAATTAAACTGCTGTGGATTGCATTGGGAGGCTCTGTGACTGTTCTCCTGTGTGTGTATTGAGCACAAGTGTGAACTGTACAAATGACCATGATGTGTTAAATCAGTTGAGGTGTCTTAGAGTGGGACAGTGTCCAAAATACTTTGTTAGTTTTAAAACAAGACAACCTTAAAAACTTGATGAAACAGTAATAAAGACTAGGTGCTAAATTGCTTCAGAGGAATTGCAGTCTCTCAAACACCTTCTCAGAATGAAACCTTTTATTTTTTTAAAACAGCAAACAATCTGTTGTTATATAATAAATTAACATCAAGCATGTTGCAAAAATAAGGCTGGGGTTTGTATAAACAAAACTGAATCTTTATGTAAATGTTATGTAAATGTGACATTTAACTTAAACTGTTGGAGTGGGGAAGTTGGGATTAACAATGTACAGATCTCATCATGTTTATGTGTTGCAACTGTGAATTGAAACAGTTTGTTATTTTTGTTGCAGGGTGTTTCAGTTACTATCTATGAGTGAGAAATACACTCTGAAACATGAAATATTTAAAGATTCAGCTCATGCTACTTTAAAATAATTTTACTGGGTCTTTTAACAGACCTGCATCAAAGGTTGCATTTCAGTGTATTGGAAGAAAGTGTGTGCCCAGCAGTCTTGAACCACCTGTCATTTTAAGGATTCTGAATTTATTCTTTGTGTAGTCCAGGAAGTTATGTCACAGGAACCTTTTGTCCCTAACTCTAAATGCCAGAATTTGGCTGGAGTTTACATGTGATTTCAGTCCAAGGGACTTTGCATCTTTTACAGATGAAGCAATCAGTATTTCAGAGTCACAAAAGTGAATATATTAAAAATATTCATTACATAAGCAGTATTTTTATGTATTGCATCAACTTCTACCAAGCACTTCTAGTTAAAGCTAAGCATATGTAAATTTTCATATGACCTGGGGTTTAAGTTTACAGAAATCAGCTTAATTTTGTTTGCTTTTTGATTAGTTCTTTTGTCTTTTACCCTTTTAACTTTGTCGTCTTTTTTTTTTTTCTTCTTGTGGTCCATATTTGTACTTTAGCATGCTGAGAGACATGATTACAGCTTTTACATAGGAGGATGGGGCTGGCATGAACTTCAGTCTCAAAGTTGTTCTATGTTTTAGATGTGTTGCAGAAACCCACATGCTCTTCAAAGTGGAATTGTTAAGATGTAGACCAGAGTCAGAAAAAAATAGGATGAGAAGAGTACTCTTTTCTACTTCAGCTTCTGGTAAATTAGTTGTATGCAGCTCAGTAAATGGCATCGCAGCCAGCACACGCCTCAGACCGAATCTTTGTCGCCGGCCCTGCTGCTGCTCTGAGCTTGCTGTCCATCCCCCCGCCGAGAAAGGAGCGTGTGACGAACCTCCCGCCCTGTGTTCCCTGCCGCGTGCGGGAGAAAAATAAAATAAATCCCTCAGTGCCGATGGCTTTTCCCTTTCTGCCTGGCGGCTGCTCCGGCCCCGGGGGAAGGCTCGGGAGCGGCACCGCTCCCGCGGGGCCCTGGCTGCGCTGTGCCGCTGCCGCCGGGGGGCGCTCCTGCCCCGCCCGCTAGCCCGGGACCGGCGGAGCCCTGCGGGAGCGGAGGCACCGGGAGCTGCTGCTGGCAACAGCCCCGGGCTGCGCAGCTTGTCCTGCTGCGCTCGCTCCGCTGCTGCCCGGCTACGCCTGGCAGGGGATCGGACTTTGCTTTCTCTAGAACGTCTTGGGGAATGACATGGGAGTCCATCAGGCTGCCCGTCTGTTTTTTGGAAGATAGTCCCGTTTTAGGAAATGTGCATTCCAGAAGATGCAGTCTATTATACAATCTCCTCTACTTCTGTGCCTTTTCTTCCTGAAGACACCAGATCAGACAGGAAATAGTTCATATAATATACAAGATTCTAGGAAGAGCTGCTCAGAATTACCTATCTGGCTTAGCACCAGAGCATACAGAATTATTCCCTTTATCCCTGTGGGCAGGGAAGTTTGCATGCCTTTCTCTTCCTTAGCTACTTTATTGTGTGGAGTGTTATGGAGATGGAAGTGTTCTGAATCCTTTCATGAAGATCATGGGTCTTTGGCTCATCTTTGTGCACAGGGTCAGCTTGCTTCACCTTGCCTGGGTCTAGAAGTAGATTTGAGGCAGTTGTGATACAGTGTGTCAAAGCAGTAACCCCTTAAATTTAATCTGAAGTTGTAAGCTGCAAAGTTTTCTCACGTCATACCTGGATAGAACATCATCAGATGTGTTATTGAAGTAGAGAGAGAGCATCCTTCTTTTATGGCCATGCATCAGTGTGTGGCAGTTTCAAGCAGATTGATACCCTGGTAAACCATGTGGTTGTTAGTACACAGTCTCCTTTCAGGCTTTATGTCCAGTACTTGGTTCCAGGTTCTCTGAATGGTACAGGAGAGATTATAGAGTTAAGGCCGTCTGTGAGTTTAAACATCTAACTTAGAGCAAGGTGCAAAGAGAGAACATGGGAAACAAATCAAAAAGAGGAGAGGAAAGGATGAAGCAGGAGGTTTGATAACTCATACCTAGTTACCCCTAGATTAGGTAGTTTTAGAGTCTGTGTGGAGGTAAAAATACTTTGAGACACCTGAGTGGAAGCATCAAACCTTCATACCAATGAATCTGAAGCAGTATTGATTTCGGTAGTAGAGCCCAACCACAGCACTTGACTCAGTTATTTCCACCACTGATGGTAATGTTGGTGTTTTTAGAGCTAAGTAGGAGAGAGGTACTTTAGAGTAAGCAGGGGAAGGGTAAAGTACACTGTTTAAAAGTGCTGCCTATGTGGGATGGGAGGTGTTTTTGTGATTGTCAAGCTGAATAAGATACCATATTGAAAGCCATAGTTTCTCTAGATTGATGCCTAAGTGGCGTATGGAATTACTGAGTGTAACTTACAGGCCACCACTGCTATGGAAGGCTCTGGAATCCATCTGCAGAGATGAATGCCGTTCTGGCTGACCAGTGGTACTGTGATGGGAGGTGAAATTCCAGCTTCACTGTGAGAATTTAATGAGATCCGAATTTCACCCTGAAGATGTCCATGTTTTTTCTTTTCATAGATGAATCAGGATAATGGTCATCCTTTGTAAAGTACTTTGAGATCTTTGGATTAAGAATGCTATATAAGAGCTCAGTGATGTTTAGTATAAGCACTTTATGTAACGTCAAGAGCAGATGATAAAACAGGACAGAAAGTAACTATTGGATTTAGACTTGTCCTATCGCAGATGTGAATTGAGAGTCAAAAAAGGAAATAAAGTGATTTCAGTCTGTGTGAGCTCTTAATTGCATATATTTGGGTGGATTATATATGTAGATAGGAAACTGTAGTAAAAAGTGATCTTTTAATCAGCTCAGGTAAAGTCAAGAAAGCACGTATAAAATACGCAAGTTAGCATCTTTGCAAATATGTGTTGTTTATGGTGTGCTGTTTAGGAGGAAACACTCCTTTTCTAGCTTCTAAAGAAATTAGGCTATGTGAATCAAAATTTCGTGCAGACTTCCATCTCAGAGGTGACAAATAAATAATTGTGTAGATTTTATGCTTTTGAAGGAACGAAGGGTCAAAAGCTTCAGGCTTCTATTTATCTTACTGTCTGAAATAAGTGAGTAAAATAACATGCTGTAGGCTTCCCATTTTATCCCCAAAATGTAGTTGCAATACTTCCATGTAGTGCTGAAGAACGAGCTAAGGTCATGGCAACCAAAGGATAATTTTTGCTGTCAGCTGTCATACGGTTCTTGCTTCCTTTGTCCTGGAGAAGATGTATAATTTTCTTGCAAGCAACATAGCTGGATACTTGAAAAGTTGACTCCACTTTCCAACCAGCCTCTGCTGCTCTGTTCTGTGTGAACAGCAAAATGCAGTTTGCTTGCCTGAGTTATATGATTTAACTCCAAACTTGAGAAAAACCATTAAATAAAGAAGAATTCTGCCTTGACTGATGTGAAGAGAATCAGGATGTATACATAATAAGTATTGCTCTACAATTTTTTGTGAATACTAATGCTATGTGATGAACATTATCTCCTGTAGCTATAGGGATAACAGTATTCCATGTGCTAGTGCTTTCAGAGAGAGTTGTGGTAGATTTAGAGATTATTTAAAATGTATCTAGCAGTTTGGTACAATGAATTGCTTTGCAAATCTGGATTAGACTACTGCTCTGAAAATATTAAATATTGGACATTTACTAGGGAAGCTGGTGAAGCACAGTATTTTTAAATACTATCTTCAATTTTTTGACCAGTGATAAGAAGCTGATGTTAGAATGTAAAGCATGGTAGAGTTTTTCTTTGAGTTACTCATATGTATGTATATGTGTGTGTCTATGTTGGCATATATATATGTATCAGAAATATATGTATATATGTAAAATATATTTCCTAGATGGATGGAAATGGAGATTGAAAACAGGCCATGTCTTGCTCAGGTAAATGTTCTCATTTGAATGCCCTCAGATTGTGGGAATAACTCAGGGGCAAATATTGTTCAAGAGTAACCTAAGTAACCTGATCCTGCCATGGAGAAGAGAAGCTGATCTCTGCAAAATTCACAAATTGTCTGACAGAGTAAGTGTGTTCACGGACAGAAATTTTTGCAAACACAAAGCAACAGTCAAATATAGAAGCTTGCCTGTCGGATAGTAGACAGGCTGATAGTGTTTAAGCTACACAAGTTTTAAGGATACTCTTTTGCTACAACACAGCAGGAAAAATGTTGCTTCTTAGAAAAAAAGGTCTGTCTCTGAATGTTATGTAAGTAGACTGTACTGTAGTGCTTGAGTCACCATCCCTGGAGGTATTTAAAAGACATGTAGTCATGGTTCTTAGGGACAAGGTTTGATGGGGGACTCAGCAGTGTTGTCAGTGGTTGGACTTGATTATCTTAAGAGTCTTTTACAAATGATTCTAATTAGCACCTTTGTTGAGATCAGTACTGCAGGACCAGTGTCACCTGTCACTCTCCAAGCGAGCTGTGCTGCTGTGTGATGGCTGTGCATACAGGACCTAAGGCCAAGTGCTGCCTCTTAACTGAATAAGGTTGGTATCCAAATACCAAGAACTCCAAAATACCTCCAGAATTTTCCATGTTGGGTTCTCCATATAGAACTTTTGGGCTTTTGATGGCATGTCTGGAATCATCCCAGTACTAGTGGTACTACAAAGTTACTTGTCATTCTTCCCCCAGGCAATAAGAAAACTAGTTAAAAGTTTATAGGAAATAAAAATGACCTGATTTAGATGACATTTTTGCTTCAAAGTGCTGTTACACAGAATTAACCTTTCATTTATGGTGATGACTTGAGATGAGAAGAATTTCTTTATTAGAAGTAAATTAGAAGTAAATTATTAAAACTGCAACTGTTGAAATGGATAGAGCTGGAGAACAGCCTTTGATAATCAGTAAGTTTTAGCTGATAACCAAGCAAGAGCTTTTACTTACATACGAGAAACCTGCAATTTTATTGTTGGTTTCAAGGCAAGGCATTATCTACTGAAAATAAATTACTGATGAAATGTTAGTAAATGAACTTGGTCAAGGGCTTCCTCTGCGCACATTCAGTGGGGGTTTGTCCTATATAATGTACCCGGTAGCACCAGCAGTGAGTAAATGTCAGTTTGTCTTAGGGCTCTACTGGACAGTCAGCTGTTGAAACAGACATGACATATGGTGAGAGGTTTCTGTAATGTAGACCTTAATAAATATTTCATTTCTTCATGTTTATAGTCTCTTGTTTATAAACTATGTAAATAGCAAAATGGGGATAGTTAAAAAAGTAACCATGGAAACGTGTTTTATCCTCCTCCTTTCCCTCTCTCTGTGGAAACGTGTTTTGATGATAGTTATGATTTCTTCTCCTCACTGTGATTTGAACTGGACTAACAAAATAACTCATAAAAATTGTATTTTAAGTTATTGGTTATCTAGTGACAACCAATAGGCCAATATTTGTATGATCAGCATAAAGAGGGATTTTGCATTCATTCTCAATGCAAGAATAAAGTACATGCCTCCAAATAACTGTCTGTAATGCTAGTAGCAAGCCGTGTCTGGACAAAATACACTCCTGCATTTCTGAAAAATGGCATCTTCCAACTTGTAGTTTAAACACTTGGTAGTGCTTACATTGTGGATGAAGTGTTTCATACTTTTTGGATCATACAGCCTATTGTCAAAATAGAGGCGGCCTTCACAGAACAGCCATCTCTGAATCTAAAGAACTGACAAAAAGGAATGTGAAAGGGAATAGCATTTCATATTTAGAAATCGTTAGGCTTCAACATTAGAAGTACCAGAAAAAAGAAGACCCATGTAAAGGTTAATTTGCCTTTCTTATTAGTTCCTTACAAAATAACAATTGCAAATAGAAAATACGTATTTTATATAATCTGAGACAATTTTAAGAAACATGTAAGTATGATAAAATTTGGTGATAATGCTTCACATTTGTATTTTAATTCTGGACTGTTATTTCAAGATGATTTTCTGTATGTTAGCATAACAGTAATTAAGCTTAAACTAAGCAGGAAGGGTTAGTTCTCTTTAGTTTTTATTAAATGAATAAACTGTTTCAGTAATTTGAAAACAAATTACTTTCTTGGATTAACTTTGTTTCAGTGATTGGATACAACACAACATCTATTATCTGAATGCTTTTATTGCCACTTGACTTACTTGGAATTTGAGAATAACTTCTAGTAGTCCTCCAGTGGTCTATTGTTTATTACTGTGCTACTTGTCCTGGATTCAGTCTGGTTTGAAGAATAGCTGTTGCTGGGTTTTCTATCACTTTGTCTCTGCTTTTATGGGCAACAATCCTGGTTCATCAGAGGTATATATCCACCTCTGGAAGATTTTCCCTGCCTTCTGTTGTTCCAGATTCCAGAACTGAAAGTTTGTTGATGTTTTGAACTGTCTGATCAAAGCTTTGCGTGACTCAAGAGCAATTGTTATAATGAATAATTATGCAATTTCTTATTAATGTTTTTGCCTTTTTATTTTGTGGTAATACAGAGCATTGTCTTATGCAGGTTTTCCACTGCCTACAGGACTTGTTATAACAGGTAGTATTTAAGCCCTGACTTCAAGTCAAGAAATTTTATAGAAACAATCAGTATTTCACTTCTATATGAAAGATCAAGCTTGATAGGGATAAAGTGTTTTGTACAGCAGGCAGAAATTGCTCCTGCAGACCAATCTTCTGTTATTTGTACTTTCCTGTAAATGTGATATGCAAGCTCTTTCTTTTGGTTTTTGATTCTCAAAAATTAATAGTGACAAGTTAGCGCAGCTATAAGTGAAAAGTTGATTGAATTGTCTCTGATTGAAGGGTCTGAAACATAAGTTCTATGAGGAGCAGCTGAGAGCACAGGGGGTTGTTCAATCTGGAGAAAAGAAGGCTCAGGACCTTATTGCCTTCCACAACTATCTGATAGGAGGTGGTGGCAAGGTGAGGGTTGGTCTCTTCCAGGCAACAAGCAACAGGAGAAGGGGAAATGGCCTCAGGTTGTACTGGGGAGGCTCAAGTTGGACATTAGGAAAAATGTTTTTCACTGAAAGAGTGGTTAAGCATTGGAACAGGCTCCCCAGGGAAGTGGTTGATTTAGCATTCCTGGAAGTGTTCATAAGATAAGTGGACATGACACTTCTCAGTGTAGTTTAGTTGACAAGGTGGTGTTCAGCCAAAAGTTGGACGTGATGATCTTGCCAGTCTTTTCCAACCTAATGGTTCTATAATTCTCTGAATTTCTGATCTCAGTCTGTGCAGAAGATTTATGGTGTATGCCAACAGAACTGCAGATGTAACACAGTTATACAGTGATTACTCAAATAGGTGATCTTATTTATGCCACCAAGTTAAAAGATATTTTGGTGCTAGGAGGGGAAGTTACCTGTATTGCAGAATATTAACCTTGGTTGCTTTTTGGACAGTGCTTAGAGAAGGCTGTGAAGGTCAGAGGCATAGAGCTCAAAAGAGAGTGTCAGAAAGTGAGTGTCTAATACCATACATGCCCTTTGTCCCACTCAAAATTATTTTTTTGCCTAATATTGCTGTTTTCAGTGTGGTTTTTTTTTTACTTCTCTTGTATTGAAGTGGGGAAAGACAAAAACTTGATCGACCTCAAACTAGGAGCAGTGACACAAGATTTTATTAAGTGCTGTCATGTGCATAGAACAAATCAATGGGGAAGGCCTGAAAATATTCTCAAATTTCTTCCACCTTAACAAAAGGCTCAGAAAGCAATATTCAGGCAGAAGTGTCTCACTTCAGCTGATGGTGTCTCTGAAGAGTTCAGAAGTAAATTACAAAAATAATGACAGCTTTCATTAAGATGTTTCAGCTGTGGAAGTAAATGTGTAGGAGTTGCAGGCTTTTGCTGAAGCTGTAGGAGCACAGATCATTCTGGGGATCAAACTGACAAATTATTTAATCACAGAAAGCTGACATGTCTTTGTGCTGGTTATGCTCAGTGTCTTGGATGCAGCTCCATCCTGATGGGGTCATTATCATTTCACTGAAGTAGTACAGACCTTCCAGAACCTGTGCAGGATGGTCACAGTATCCTGACTCCTCTCCCATGTCCTATGGAGACACTTGAGGGCAGAGAAGAATACGCTGTTATGACTTACTTTGTAGTTATTAAATATTTAATCATCCGTTCACAGAACTGATCACTTGACATTTTGATTCCAGTTAATAGTGATAAAATAACTTTCTTTAAAGCATAGTAACATGAGTAACTGTGCATATATGTGAGTAAATTTTAGTTCTTTTTCTTATGAATCACAGAATCATTTAGGCAAAGATTGACCCCCAAGATTATTGAGTCTGACCCTTGACCACTCACCACGTTGTCAACTAGACCAGAGCACTACTAAGTGCCATGTCCAGTAATTTATTAAAGACTTCTAGGCATGGTGATTTCACCATTTCCCTGGGCAGCCCATTCCAATGCTTGACAACCCTTTCTGTGAAGAAATTCTTCATGATTCCCACCTGAACATCCCCTGAAATCACTTTATTGGAATAAAGTGACTTTTTTTTCTCCTCATAACAAAGTTATTTTCTCCTAATAACAAAGTTATTAATGCCATTTTGTTGGGTCAGCATTTTGTGCTTTGGTTTTTTTTGTCCTCATAACATATAGCTTCACACCCTGAAATTGTATCTCTTCCAAGATCATGTTTCTGTTGAGATCAACAGACTTTGTTCTGTTTTTGTATGTTTTATAGAAATAAAGATTTTGCTTTGCTATGAAAAACTATGTGATTTTAGCTCCTAATGCTGCCCTGAAGAACTGCCGATGCAAAAGTCTGCCCAGAGGTGCATGCAGTAGGCCCTAATTTTGTTAGAATGATTATTTAAAAATAAACCAGCAATCAAAATATCCCATTGTTCAGGCTCATAAGTCCTCCGAAGACTAACAATGAAATTAGTACTTGCACCTCTTTTAAGCCTCCTTTTGATGTCTGAGTTCAGTAAGGAGCTCCTTGCTCTCACATGCTGCTTTTGCTTAATTTCTTATTTGTCAGGATGGACCTTTCCTGAGCTTGGAGGAGGTGATCTCTGAATATCAACCAGCTTTCCTAGACCCCTCTTCTCTCCAGGGCTATATCCCATGAGGTTCTTATGAACATATCTCTGAACAGCGTGACATCAGCTCTCCTGAAATCCAAGGCTGTGGTTCTGCTTACTGCCCTGGTCCCTCCTCTTGAGATCCTGAAGATCATCATCACATGGCTACTGCAGCCCAGGCTGCCTCTGACTTCCCCATCTCTGACCAGTTCTTTGTTGTTTGTAAGTACGAGGTCCAGCAGAACATCTTTCCTGGTAGGTTCCCCATGTTGGGAAGTTGTCATTAATGCACTCTGATGCTGCATTGCCCGAGTGCTGCTGGTGGGATCGGGAGCTCTGTAACAGGGACGCCCATTCCCAGGCACAGCTCCATGAACTCCAGCTGCTCTTTCACAGGGAACAGGTCCCTCCCCAGGCCTTCCCATGCTGTCCTTCCTGAACAGCCTGTATCCATCCCTCAGAGCACTCCAGTCATGTAGCTGCAGAGACTTCTGGCTCCTCCTGTTTGTTCCCCACACTGCCTGCATCAGAGCAGAGGTTTTTCAGGGAGCCACACAAGCATGCTGAGTCCCCAGAGCAGGCTTGAGAGCTTTCACCAAAAGACCATTCCACATTTATTGCTGTCTTTTGAACAAGATATACTGTAAATTGTACAGAAATGTATGGCAGTAGTCCTGAAACAAATTACAGAAGTGTTTTAAGTCAATATTCTTTGTCGAGCATGTCTCTTTCTTTTTCCTACATTTTCATTTATGATCAACATTAAGGAGGTATGGGATTCCCTGTGTAATCAATTGAGTCCTAACCCTTACAAAATTATGTTAGTGATGAAAGCTCCCAAATGACTCTGTTTAGAAGTGCATTGGATGCTAAACATGGCCTCCTTTTTTTTGTTGGTTTAGCTTGGTTGAGATTTTCAGAAATCAGTGTGATGTTTGTGGAAAGATGCTTAATCAATTTTTTTTTTAATACAAAGAAATGAAAGTGATGAAAGAGATGATTTTTTCTTTAATATGTAATAAACTAGTCATTATCTATCTTATTAATTTATTCTGGGTTTGATGTCCTTCCATCTGTGCTTTTTTGAGTTGTTGCTGCTAAACAAAAAGGTATAAATTAAATATTTATATATGAGCACCTGGCAACCAGCTGTGCAGTGTACAGTTCTGCCGACTTTGTGAGAAATGTCAGCTCACAAAAGTTGTTAGTGACAGCCTGCAGGGAGGGAAGCACTGACACAGCAGTGATCTTGCAGACCTGATAGAAATGGACAATACATGTTGACAATCACTAGACCTAGGAAAGGAATCAGGGAATACAAAGTAGGGGAAGAATAAGGCAGAACAAACAGAGGGCAGGAGGGAAATAAAATCTGTTCCTACTATACAAGTTGTCTGAGACAATTCTTTTTCTCTGTGGTGAACGTTCTTCTTCCTCAATGCTGTTTCTATAGGCAAGGTATTAGAAAGGGAAGATAAGAGCATCAGCTAGTCCCACCTGACTGACAGCACTTTATTATTTTGTCATGCCTGCCCCCTTGCTGACTAGAGGTAAATAAGACTAGAGGAGATTTCTTCCTCCATTGCCATGGGGTTAGGAGGAGGAGAAAACAGGACTGTAAATGATTTCTGTTGCATACACAAATGACTCAGAAAACATGATCTAAAGAGATTTGGTGCTTCCAAGAGTAATGGGCTTTGATTCTACTTCACTTTACAGAAACCATAGTCACAACATGTACAAATAGCTGAGAGTTGCTGTGGTTTGCTTATAGAAGCACCTCCTAACTCATGCTGCCAAATGGTAAATCATAACACTGGGCATTGGAGAAGCAATTCCTCTGTATTCAGGGGAAGAGTGAAATGATGGGGAGTAGGAAGATGGTGCGTGGATTGAGTTCTGACAGTGTGTCAGGCTGGGCTTCTTGGAGGCAGATGGCATTAAAATGTCAGAGCATTAAAATAAGCACGTCAGGAATAGGATTGGGCATGTAAGAGGTAATTATTCCACAGAAAAGTGATATTTCTATGAAACAGATTCTGAGAGGATTTAGGATGGTTGCTGCTGTAATTAGCTATGTGAAGCTTATCACCCTGTCTTTCAGCCCTGGCAGGAGACTGCCGCAAGCACTTTAGTTGACAGACTCAATTAT
The DNA here is from genome assembly GCA_013398275.1 of Promerops cafer. Taxonomy (NCBI): domain Eukaryota; kingdom Metazoa; phylum Chordata; class Aves; order Passeriformes; family Nectariniidae; genus Promerops; species Promerops cafer. The sequence goes on along the minus strand of VZSE01009968.1, from coordinate 784,811 downwards.
TTAAATAAAGGCAAAAATGAATGGATCTTCCAATCCTACCTTTATGATCTGGAAAAAAACCTTTGCTTGGAAAAGATCTTCAGAAAGTCTCTTTTTGAGTTATTCAAGAGCTACTCTGAAATAAGTTCCTATCGATGATTTAGATAAGAGTATTGTTCCTCTGCTGATGTTCGTCATTTTTGCACCATTTACTATTAAAACAGGACCATCTGTTTTTTACATCTTACCTAAACTGATGGCCCTACTCAGCATTGCAGTAATAGGTGTCTGTGTGTGAAGGTAAAAGTAATCTGTAATATGTTGCCTAAAGTTGTTCTTTTTTTTCTAACACAACACATTGAAGGCTATGGCTTTGCATCTGAACTTAAACCAGGTTTTTGGCTGTAAGCTGTCCTCTCAAATAGGTGCAATGGGATGGTTTTGTTTCAGGAACACTTAGCTCTGGTGTCCACTTTTCAGTAGTCTGGCTGTAAAAAAAATGCTGTTCATCTAAACTGCTGGGGCTCAATTCATCCTACATATCATGATGGCTCTTTAGGCTATCTTGTGTGTCTGCTCACTAAATCCTTGTTTTGAGACAGAATTCCTGTGTGGTGAGGCCAGTGCACTGGCCTGTGTGACTGTCTTCTGAGAAAAGAAAGGAATCTCCCTGTCCCTGCATCCCCAGCTATTGTGGATGCTTCAAAAGAATTGTATAGGATCCTTAAGTTAATTTAGGCTTTTTTCTGCAGATGAGTCTTGTGTTACTTCATTATTTTTAGTATGAGGATCTCAATCTATTATTTACTATAACATTGGTCATTTAAAACCTCTCAATGTATTCTAAAGAAGGGAGCTTTTAAGCAATTACTGCATTAGCCTAAGTCCCCTTAACTTGCAGAGTCTTTCAGTTCTTTAGAGCTCTTTGTATTAAACTGTCTGGGAAGTCCTCCAGTACTCCTTTGGTATGTTTTGTGGTACAATACCAAACTTTTCTAATGTGATTTGCGGTGTACATCTAATGAACAGAATTGTAAAAAATTAAATGTAGTAAGTTTTGATTCTGGGGGGGAAAAAAAGCATTGCACCATTTTTCCCTAATATGTGATAGACAATTTCAGGCAGCCAACATTACCATCATATACCTCTTTGCTGTCAATATCAAATTTTGCCTTAGATTTTTCACAGGTTTTGAGGCTCTTTGTTTAAAAAATGAGAACTTCTCAGGAAAATTACTGAAACTTGTGGAAAAAAAATTAGTTAGATTTGCCTTTCTCTTTTTCTCATTCTATGTCAGATAGGTTTTTTCCTAACTTTTATAATTCCTGACATTCCTAACTTTTGAGTTTTGAGTTTGCCCATTCAGCTCACCTGCTTAGTGCTGTGGTGTCTTTCTCTAGCCACTGTCTCAGGCTAGTTCTTGATGATGATGATAAAATATAGCAGTAGCAAGGATGACCATTCATTCCAACTAATTACAGTATCTGCTCCATGTCAATCAGCCACCCTGGCATTTTCCCCAGTCTGCTTTCTCACATCCCAAAAGTCCACCTCGTTAACTTCATGTAGGTGGCTGGAACAGACATGGCACTGAGGGACAGCATGCATGGCATTGTGGTTGACCTGAAAGCACTTGTTACATCCCTGCGTTTCCATGGTATCCTCTGGGATGTGTTCCTATACTCTGATGAGCAGTTCAAGGTTTCTCTAAAAATATCTGTATTGAACTATGGGTACACATCAAACACACATGGAAATACTGAAAATGTAAACTCCTATGGTTCATGCAGATTGTTCACTGTTACTTAGTGCTGTGACTTGTTTGCGTGGGATAATGGGGGCAAGCTCTGCTCATTTTGGCAGCAGAAGGTGATGCACACGTTTCCCTGCCTCCCAGGGTAAATGTTTAGATGCAGTTACAAATTATGAACAATTGGCTTTACCCCTGGAAGGGTGACTTTGAGGGTGGTTCTTATTATCCTTGCAGTGGATTGATTTAGGTTGTTTACAACCTCCTTGTCATCTTTGTTTCTTCCTCTGGTGACATATTATGTTTGTAGGCTGTCATTATGCAATGTTTCATATCTATAGATGGCATCCCTATTTTCATACATAGTTACAAAAGTATAATGGGAAATATAATAAGCAATTTCCTCCTCTGGTGCAGTCAAGTACTAGCTTATGCGACTCAAGTGTCAGGGGAGGACAGGACAGGATTGGGAACTAGATTCTGGGGCAACGCTGCTTGATTTTGTTTAGTGTTTTGTATTTTTTCATTGATTGCTTTTTATACCATGTAGACAGTCTTGCTTAGCTATCTTCAGCAGCACAATGTAGTGTGTCCTTGAAACCTTATTGTTACACTCACAGAATGCTCTGTCCTTTTTTAGCTTTTGTTGCTGAGAACTTTTGTTCCTGGATAGAGTGCCACAGTGTGATGATGTACATGGAATGGTCCAGCTGGTATTGAGTACTGAATTCTTTTCACTGCCATGGGCCACTAACATTCTGTATACTTCTACCCTACTCAGTACTAATCAAGTTCGAATTTTGGGCCCTGTGGGGCCCAAAAGATTTCATTGTGAAGATGTGGGAGGCCAACCAGGGTCAGAAACCCTAACCCTCAAAGATAATGAGTTTTTCTACATGCAGGTTGAAGATTATTACCAAATGAATTAACCTCCTGGAAAGATCAAAGTTACACCATGGTAGTGAGCACCTACCCAAACTAAGGGCCGTGGTATCATCTTTTTGTCTATGCATTTTGGAAAATGTATGCAGTGTCCCTTTGTGCCATACTTCTGTGCTGTATTGCAACACACATTTTTTGCTCTCTGATGAGTGAGTAAGCCACAGAGTATGGTGGGTTCAGTTTTGGTTTTCTGTGGGTTTGTTTCTTTGTTTGTTCATAGATACTTTGTTTTTTTAAGACACAACCACAGTGCATTCAGATACTATAGTGATGCGTCTAGGATAAGAGTTTTTGTAGAACAAGAAATAATGTTTGAACAAGCACAGATTGTTTCAAATAAAATACAGAACACTTAGCAGTGCCTGAAATTGACTTTGGAACAAACAGAGGTCTTTTGAGTAGTGTTTTGAATAGATATAGTATCCTGAATCACACATGACTTGCAGAGAAGAAACTATGTTAAGATGACATTCAGTGTAACTTTCTTGTGTGACAGAACAGAATCTGCATTTTAACCACGATAGTTATGACAAATTTTGTTTAATTTGGTATCTGACATAATATGGCTTTCCATATATCTATTTCATGCATCAATGTATGTGAAGCTTTACTGGACCCTATTACATCAGATTGTGTATTTGAAAGGTATTTTCCTATGCATTTTAAGACTGATTGCAACATGGTAATTTATCTGCCTTGAAAGTAACTTTCCCAAATATGCAGAAGAAAATATCATCTCTTTAGAAAAGTCTAGAAATTTGTTAGAAAAAATCTTTAGCATGAGACACATCAGTGGGGAATTCATAGATAAGCTGAAGGGTCTAGAGAATAAAGAACTACTAGCTATGTTCTTCCTATATATTCTTTCACCCCCAAAGAGATATGTGTTCATACATTGCTAATACTGACACTTTGGACTTAAATCACTTTCTAATTTCCAGGTGCTGCACAGGTTTTAATTAGTGTCTCACCTTGTTTCCAGACAGCTCATTCTCACTGAGTCAGAACACATTATTCCTCAGTTGCAATGTTTCAGCATAATCAACTTTCAGCTTGCAGAACAGTCTAAAATCTGTTCTTTCTACTGTACATGCAGTTCTTAAGAGTTATACATGGCAAGGTCAGTTGCATTTGAATAATTATGATATAATTTGAAAACATAATTACCATATGGGTAGTAAATCCATTTCCATCATTATCGGTCAAATGTCAAATTTCTAGGATACACTTAATTTCTGTCTCTCATTCCTTCTTTACTCTGCTTTAATTTTCACAATTTGAGTCTTGTATATTAGTTGTATAGGAAAAAACCAAAAAAGTATGCTGGATTTTTGTCCTTCTGCAGTTCATCTCCACATTGAATTTTTTTCATAATCTTTTCTCCAGTTCTGCAAACCTGACGATGAGCAGAAGTAGGGTGCTTGCAAATGGTGCCAGCACAGCTAGATGGATCTTATCTGTGTTTGCTTTGAAGTGTGAGTTCAATCACTTAACTATTAGATGAAGCTGATGTGAAAACATTGGGTCTATATGAAGTGGTTTGGGGAGTTTGTTTAGTTGTGTTTTTTTCTGTTGTTAATGTCAGAATCATGATAACTTCAGAAAGCCTAGGATTTGAAGGTGGACATGTCAAGCAATTATTTTCGTATTACAATAGAGGTCAATAGAGAATGTTTGACAACTTTTTTCCATGTTTGATCATCCCTTGCCAGCAGCAAACGCAAATGAGAGGTAGTGCTTCATGTCTACCTCTGAACTAGTCAAGTGCTGTCAGTAAAACATGCTCTTCTGTCCTGGTTTGGGACAAATTTGGAAGGAAACTTCCCAAAGGGATGTTTCCCTAAAGGGCAGAATTCAGCAGCCCCTCCTCCAACTTGTTCAGGAGATAACCTCCTTAGAGAAAAGTGGGAAAAACTGTTTATTTAACAAGCAAAGTATTCACAAGCAGGAAAAAGTGAATAATATCAAACAATGAAACCTCTCGTTCTCAAGAGGTGGTAAATTCAGAAGGTCCTTCTGTGGTTCAGAGAAAGACCTTTCATGGCGTGTGGCTCGGCTCGCTCAGTCTCTTTCAGTCTCTCTGGGGCTTGGACCCGGTGTCCAGGCTGCAGAGCACCTAGGTGGGTGGGGGGGGAGGCCCTGGGCAACTGTCCTGGTGGTCTGGACCGGAGAGAAGCCGAACAGTTCGAGAAAAAAACCTTTCTTGCCATAGCTAATGAGGAAAACCAGCAAAAAACCAAGGAAAACTCCCGGTCTCTCTCTCTCTCTCTGTGTGCGGCAGAGAACTCGGAGAGTGCTGCTGCGAGCTTGGAGAAAGCTGAACTCTTATCTCTGTGTTTTGAATACAGCGCAAAAAAAATTCCACCGCTTTCCCCCTTCTCTCTCTCTCTCTCTCTGGGCCTAGACTAAAGCAACAAGACCCATTTCTGAGCAAAAAGACAGACTATGGGGATACCAGCATGATAAAGTCACTCCAGGACATTTTCGTTCCTTTTCTCTCTCACATGTACATGGAGAAATCCACATAAAGTTAGCGGAATGATAGCTGGCGGGATATAGGCCTTGCTGTGCTCCTTAGAGCTCTGATAAGCCCAGTACAGCGTGACCTGGCAGAGAGATACTAAGACTTCCTCAGAAATGAAACCAAGGTAGCCTCGTAAAACCCTGCCCAGGGCTTACTGGTTTCCTGCCAAAGTGTTGAATGTTGAGTCAGGGACATTGGATATTGTCTTGAGGATGGTAGAACTGCACTGTGCAAGTCACGATGCTGTCCTAGTTTGTGACCTTTTCCAGAGGCAGGGATGGGATAGTTGAATACTTCGCACTAAGTGCTGGATCAGTCTGTGTGCTTTAGATTTGGTGAGTGATAGTCCTAAAGGGGTTTGGTTTCTGAGAGAGTCCTCCAGGCATGGCAAAGAAGAGACAAACTTGCAGCAGTGTGTTGGAAAAAAGTACTGTCTGTGCTGTCCAGGAGCCTGTGAGACAGAAAAAAGTACTGTCAATTACTACTTGTTTAAAATAGGGTGAATATATGAATGGAAAGTGCCTTGGATCACTTGAAAATGTTTGGGTTCTACATGTTATGTAAGTACATGTGTCTGTTGCTAAGCATGTATGTGCTGTCCAATTAAGCAAGACAGGTCTGTGCCTAACATGGGATCAGTAGAGTTTAAATACACCGTTGGTTTGTACTCACATCACTTGTCTTGTTCCTTCACATAATGGCTTTCAGAGCCAGTAATGGCAGAACAGGGTTTGTACTGTAATGATTTTGTCTGAACTGGCAAAATGTTAAACCTAAATAGCATTATCAACTAGGGAATTTGGAACATGGACAGGATAGGCTTTGTCTCACATGTCAAGCACTCTACAGGTTGCTGCCTGATTTTGGATACTATCTACAGTCTGACGTGGCTGTGTGGTATTGTTGATCCTTGCAGGATTATGTACAGAGAAGATAAAATGCTTGGATTCAACAAAAGCTTATTTGCTGCTTTATTTCTTGCTATAAGGAATGTGGAAAGAGTATGCTTTCTTAATTACTGACTCTCAAGTCAGTAATTAAGAAGTGATACTGAAACAATGCTGGGATGTTAATTTTCAATATTATATTTCAAATTTAAATAAAACAGGACAGAAGTGAATCAGTTGAATAGATTACACAGTAAACAATTGATGCAGTCCATTTCTTCATCTTGATTGTACCCAGTGCAAAAAAAACCCAAGAGGGAGGAATCAAGCTTGCAGCACACGAGAAATATTTTCCGCATGTTTGGTTCACAAAACCAGAGATTGATCATTTTACCTTTCAAGAACTCTGAGTTAAAATGTGTGGTGGTTTTTCATATTGCTATTTTCCTGTAGAAAGTGAAAAAGCATAGCAAAGGCAGCTGAAGGTAGAAGATGGAGAAGAATGCCCTTGCTATTGATTTAAACTCTACCTACTCAGCAGAACAAGAGTCACAGGAATCACAGCTAGGCTACCATGACAGAATGTACTCAGATTTAATATTGAACTCTATTAACAAGGTTAAACAATGCTGTATGATAATTATGAACAGGTTTTCTTTCTCAGATACAGCTATGATACAAGCATAATATCTGTCCTGTGCAAAGATCCTGTTGAACACAGGCATTATTGTTGTGAAGAAATGTGTATTACACAACTAGAATTACATGTAAAACTCAATTTATAATTTAAATGTTGCCTGCATTCACTTTCGTTCATTCTTTGTGGTTGTTACGCTAGGAGCTAAAAATTGCCTCCAGTTCTGAATGGAAGCAGCCCTGCTGGAAATCCTCAACCTTCTGCCAGCAGTGGATGCTTTAGAGGTTGTAACACTGACTGTTACTGGCTTTATGCTGTACCCTATAGCTTTGAAGGGATTTTGGAGCTTGTTTAAATGAGTATGTGTTCAGATCCCTTGATTTCCAACCTTTCTCATCATGCCAGGCAGGAGCAGAAAAGCCATTGCCTATTGAGATCTCAGGAGTAGCCCCGGCAGCTTGTGCGTTCCAGCTCGGAGGAGAGGTGATGAGGGAGTGAGGGAACAACGGCTGTCCAAGAGGGATTACCTCAGGAGGCTGTGTCATATGCTCTGCTTGTCCCATAAAGGCACAGAGGAGAGTCTGAGATGCAGAGAACAGTGTTTGTATGCTTGTTCTTTAAGGAAAATTGGAGCTTAACACTGATACCTCACAGCTGAGCTGCAAAGTTAGTACCATGTGCTCAGAAAAGGATTTAGCTGGCAGCCTTAATGTTAAGGACTGTAGTCTAGTTTGCACTGTATTTTCGTGATGGTTTGATAATTACTGCTCAATAAATATGCAAGTGAAAATATCAATAGATTGTGGAAGCGTAGTAAGAGTAAACATGCAGGAAGGCTTAGAAGATGAAAACTCCTCAACAGGTTATAATTATGTACAGTTATTCTGCTCAGTGTATGAGATGAGAAAACCGTTGTATCTTGCATGTAGTATTAGGTTTTTATAGTGAAGAGTTTTTAATGTAGGAAACATTGGTTTTAACTATAAAATGGAAATCCTTTATTGCATGTGCTCTGGAAATTGAACTAACATTCAAATGGAAAGAGATATCTGTCAAGTTCACTCTGCTAAATCCAATCTCCAGACTAAGTGGCAAATTAATTTTTATCCTAGTGCTTTGCTAAATGTGTGCTCTTCTTGATGAACCCTACCCCTGCATCCATAAACCTCACAAAAAATGCAAAGGTCCAGGCAAAACATTTGTGTGACTATATATAGAAAAAGAAGTATAAACACCCAACTATTCAATGCTTTTTTCTCTTGAAATAGCAGTTAATTGTATCATGATCTCTGTAACTGTGGAAGGTCAAGAAATCTTTCTGATTCTTCAATCCTCACATTTTGAAAATATTTCATTTGGCTAATTTTAGGGGTAGAGCAGAGAATGCTTGATTGTCTTGGTTTGAGAGGAAGTGAGTTTTTTGGGAAGTTATAGTCAAACCAATCAGTGGTCAGATTTGAATTTTGATGGACTGAGAATTGATTATCTGAGTGGTGGTCACTTGATCAGGCTTCCAAGATTTTTGTCTCACTGTGGTTTGGTGGAAATTGGGTGGGAGGAGGAGGAATGTTTGGAAGGTTTTCATTCTGTTTCCTGTGTGTTCCTGTGATTTTAGTGTAGGTTAATAAAGGTTTTTTCCTCTCTTTCTAAGCTTGAGCCTGCTCTGCTCTGTTCCTGGTCGCATCTCACAGCAGTTAGTTGAGGAAAATATATTTTCATGGGGGCACTGGCACTGGGCCAGTGTCAAACCATGACATTGATGCAGAAGGTACTTGGAAATGAAAACAAGTACATAATCCAGATCCTTATTCATCGGAAAATGAAGAAAAAAAATCTTGCTGACAATGAAAGAAAATATGGTCTGTCTTTTTCTTTTAGGAGCAAATAAACTCATCTTAGTTCTCACTGTACAGGATAGAATGGAGACTGAGACAATCATAGAATTGCCAGATGGTCACAAGAGGAGGATGGAGTGGGCTACTGTTGTGGGACTAGAGGATATTTAGTTTGTAGAAAAAGGTGAGAAACAAATGAAGGCAGCTTAGCATTACTAATGGTCAGATGTGCACGCAAGTAAAAATGAGAAAGTATAATTTTGTGCCCACTCAACTTCACATTAATTCTCACTGAACATTAATAAACAGTACTGTAATGATGGATCATCATTATCAATCTCTGCAGTGGTGCTGTCAAACAAAACATTTGCATTGTAAACAGAAAATGTTCCAGGATGTTGTCAACATTCTTGACCCCACATAATTACATTTGGCTTTTTAGTATTCATGAATTCTGTGCCTATGGCTCTGCTCTGCCACTGTATGAGCTCATAACTAAGAATCCTGAGATTTAGGTAAGAGGTAGGGGAGAATGGGAGACTACTCCTTAAACTGGCTGAGCATTTCTAGTCTGCTTCAGGACAAAGAGTCAAATCACTGGTGAGGGTACACCTGAAATTCAGGTACCTTTTCACTGCTTCTTAGCTTTTAGTCTCAGCCAGGAGCTGATGGATTCCATACCCCCACATCCTTCCTTCTGAAGAAACCTGGCTGTGGAAAGTGAAGGTGCTCTTGGAGACAGAGATCTGCTGCAGTGTGAAGGCAGAAAGCGTTGGATAATGCTCTGCTTGCAGCTCTCCAAGTTGAGTGATACCCTTGTGGGTGATGTCTTGTGACAGGGAAGAGCCATTTTCAAGTGATGGACCACTCTCTGCAAGATGGTGGAAAATCAATAGCTGAGAGCAGTGGTTGCCTACTGCCTTCCAGGTGAGGCTGGAGTCAAGGACAATGTTCCACCTCCACCCAGCATCACCCATGGTCTGGGGTGCAAAGCCTCGTGTTTGCTTTTAGTGTGGTGGGACACTGTCTGTTTGTGCATGCACTTGTTTTTTTGTCATCTTCAGTGCCTCATGGCAAAACTGCAGTAGGATGGAGGGATTTTGTACTGTCTGATTCTTTCCCAGGTGTGGAGCTTTCAGCCTGGGGAAGTACTTGCATCCTGTTGCTGAGGGGTAGCAGTTACAGAATATTGAAGCAGTTTAAATGCTTTGTTCAATATTTGATGAATAATTCAATCAGTTTAAAAGCGAATCCATAGCTATCTTACTATGACATTGTTTAGATTACTCGTTAGACTTTAACTGATAGATTTGTTTTTCTCTTGAGGTTTTTCAGGGAAAATAAGCCAGTTTGGTGTTGATGATTCTATTTAACTCTTTGACGCTACCTTACCTTTTTGAATGCTATCTCTTAGCTGGTTAACCCTCAGTCCTAGGGATGAGGTGAGCACAAGCTACTATTTCATAGCGTGTTCCTATGAGTTTTGGAGCTTGTTCCCAAGTACCACCAGGAATTTGCTAAGCAGTTCCCAAGCTGGATGAAATTTTCTTCTTATTGTTGATTACCCCCACTTTTGAAGAAAGGAAAGGAGTTTGTTTGCTTTTTACAGTCTGTTGAAATCTCAAGAAGCAGAAAACATGAAGAACAAGCACTTGTGACCCAATGTGTAAACCAGATGCTTCCTTGAATGCCTTTCAGAGAATTTCCTTGAGGCACACTGACTAGAATACTGCTGACATCCTTAATGGTCTTTAACCTGTTTTCTATGTTTTCTGGCCTACATTTATACTTACAGTTAAAATTAGTTTTGTTGATTCACCCTCTTGGGGGTTTTTGTGAAGATCAATGCAAAATCATTATTTTATCAGTCATTATTTGTTCTGTGTTTCTAACAAAAAGACTACCTTTGGACAGCTGGAGAGATAAACAGCTTGGTGTTGTAGCAGGATAAGAAGATTTATGGTACATTTTCTACTTAACTTTCCATGATACCTTAACTAATGATTTTTCCCTGGCACTTTTACCATTCCCTTTACCTTGAGTAGGCACTTGGTTTTTGCCCCCTTTTTTTTACTGTTTTTTCCCCATCCTTACCTATATATTTAAATTTCTGGCTGTAACTACAGCATTTCTTTCTCAAGTTCTATCTTTGCATTGGAATAATTTCTTGCTGTATGTTTAAAACTTATTGGTTTGTTTAGTTCTAGCCCCCGTTGCTACTGGCTTCACAGGAACTGACATTTTCCACTTAAGTTTTTATCTGGAGTGAACCTTGTTCCTGGTGGTTGTTAGGAGAGTATGTCTATTCTTTCTTTACAAATGAGAAAAAAGGAGATCATAATTATTTAAGGGTGCTGCTTCAACAGAAGTAAATATTTTGCTTCACTTTGCTTAATTAAATTTATGTTCATTCTCACTTATATAAAAATTAGGCAACATTGATTTGGGCTGACAAATGTGTATTGTACTCTGCATCAGAGGTGATTTAACTCTGCTGGTGTTTGAAGGGTTTTTGACACAGGCTGGAGAGTGTAGAGAAGTTCTTTATTGTGGAAGGTGCTGTATAATCTAAAGTGATCCCAGCTTTGCCTAGACATCTCCATGCCTTGGCTGTACTTTATAAATAGTCATTTCCCAGAACTGCAAAGTGCATTTTCTAAGAAATGTGAGCTCAGGAGAGGTGAGTGAATTACTCAGTTTGGAATAATGTCAAAAATCTAACTCTTCAAACTTTGTTCACATGCAGTTTGGAGAAATATGTAATTCTGTGCTCTCCTTATGTGGATACTTTGATACTCGTCAAGTTTCCTGCCATATTTATGCAACGTCTCCTCTGTATTTCTGCTTTTCATTAATTACACACCTTTATTTCAGAGATCCATTGACGTAAATTTTGTTGATTTTGGTTTAAATTTGAAGATTATAATACTTACCGAGTCTTTACTGACTTTGGGTCTTTGAACATAATACTGGTCACACACAAATTTGTGTTTCTGATGCACCCAAGTGAAAGTCTTCTGACATCTTGATTTCTGTTTGTCTATAGAACTGTACAGCCCAGTGAAGCAAAGTTATTTCATGGTTTCGTAAAACTGCTGTGTGGTCTGTGGATACTAACAATGCCCTTTGACATGCATGTGTACAAAGGAATATAAAAATGCAAAAGAATCATCAAACTCTCCACAAAGGAGTCTGCAAAGATTAAACAGTCTTTCTGTTACCTAGCAAATTTTAGAGGGCTATTCAACATTATTACCTTGTCTCCAAGCAAAAATGGTTTAATAAGGAAAATAAATAGGTTCTGTTGTAGTGACTGTGTTTTGTGCACTCCTTTGACAGAGGCATGCTGGAAAAGGTAGCTGTTAAGTGCATGGTGATGAGTGTGTTTTAAACATTTGAATTCACACATGCAGATGAATCCACATTTTTTCTGATGTACCTGGCATACTAAGATTAGCAGAATGGTTAAATAGCTTGTGCTTACACCTATGGAATTTAAATCGGCTTTCTAAGAGAAGGGAGAAAATACAGTACTTTATTCTTGGCATGGGAAAAGCAACAAATGACACATATTTAACAGTTTTTCACTAACTGTACCACAAACAGTTTGATATGTGCAGTCACATGCAGAGGAAAAACTGGTGTCTGTTGCTTCAGCTGTAGTTGAAAACTTCTGTAAAATGTGGTGGTGTGAATGTACTCTTATGAAGAGAGGGGAGATGGCAAGGGAAGAGATTTGTTGCAAAGGGTTTATTTGCAAGGCCTCCAGTTGAGGTATGCAGAGTTCTGAATTTTGAGCTGGGCCCTCTGAAATAAAAATAGTCCAGATTATAAACTTTCTAACACAATTTGAAGTATTAGAAAGCAGGCATTCCTTATTACAGCACTGGACACATTTGGAGGGTTTTTCCTCTGATCGAATGTGTATTGTGAAAGTTTACAACAGTATTTAACCCATTGTGATCATACACATTCATTACAATGTACTTCCCAGCTAATACATAAACATCCCTTTTCCTAGAACTAATTTACATGCCTCTGCCTCTTACTGGAAGTCTTTTTATGGTCCTAGAGGGTCATCTAAATGGGTCTAAAGTGGTCATATTTACTGAGAGCCCCCAGTTTTGCAAATGACCTTGCCTTGAATTCCTCTTAGGGCATGCACTGTTTCTTGTTATATACCTTTCCCACAAAAACCTCTTAGGTTCCCATTATCTGTTTATCCACTGCTTCCAACTACATTTATCCTGTGTGTCTACTTTTACATTCTTTTATCTGATTTTCTAGCTAGTCTTTAAGCTCTATTTTGTAACTTCAAGGGAACTAAAAGTTCAAACTAAATGTTTGTATTCTCTGTGTTATCTGTCAAGTCCCCCCTTTTCTCGAGACTATGTCTTTTTCAGACAAGTCTCAATACTTCATTTTCCAGCAAAAAGTGTTAAAACATCTATAACATTGAATCATAATACAAGCAAGTACAGGTTGTACAATGATTACAATGACTGCCATGACTGCATTTCGTAACAGTCTCCAATTTGGTAGCCATGAAGTAAGCCAATCCCACCAAGAAGAATGTTCCTCTTTCTGCTAGTATTCTACTGCTCTTTCTATCAGGATGATTCCTGTCTGTTGGGCTTCAAACCCACCACTGATGTAAGTGCAACACTCCTGTCCTAAAATAGCACACATTCCTGTCCGGCTAGCAAGCAGATAATCTAAGGCTATGCAGTTCTGTACAGCCACCATTCATGTTTGTTGGAGCTCATAGGATGTGCTATTTGATATTTAATAGTATTGTTCACCACTTCTTCTAATAGTCTATTTAGATTGTTAATATAAATTCCATAGTGCAAGGCAGCATGCATGGGGCATAGAATGAACCATAATCTTTTGCTTCCCAAAAGCAAAGGAGTTTATTGCGGATCGTCCTGGACTCCCTGGATATAAAATGTTCTCCTGGCCCTAAGTCTTCCTTGTGGTTCTTGCCAAAGTGCCTTAAGGGGAGGCATTAATACTGCTTGGAAAGAGGAACCAAACCATCCTTTAGGAAGCCATTTATAAGCATTGTCTCCACATATCCAGTAGGTCCCATTCTCAGTATCAGAGGTCTGATTTCCTATTTCCCACTGTTGCACTGCTGGTGAATCTAGGGCTCCTACGTGTGTTTCTGTTGTGTGCTTGGTGCAGTGAGGCCAGTGGAGTTTCATAGTGGCATTGTGGCTGGGAGTGGTATAATACTGACACTGATTTGTTTCAGCACTCCAGGTTCTATTTATATTTTGAGTAAAATTAAAGCATATAAATCCTTCCACTTTATGACCCCTAACTACAGCAGTTTTAGGTTTCTTCTTAAGAGGAATGTTACTAAATCCTGTTAAATTTATAATTGTGTTTCTCTGTTCTATTGTACAGTTTTCTTTTACTATTCCTTCACTGACTCCATTAAAAGTCATAGCCCATTAAAAACGTTCTTGCCACCCCATAGGGTGGACCATCCAAGGGCACTCTGTTCCTCCCGACATTATTATTTGAGAACATATCCAGCAATGAGTTAAGTTTAATATTTTAGTTACTTTTATCTTTAAACTTTCATAAGAATTTTCATTACTAGTCCCTTGGTGAAACTCTAAAAGTCTCTTTGGTGAACAAAGATTTTGATTAGCTATCAAGGTACAACTCATAGGTATAAATAATACTTTAGTTAAAAGGTTACTTATTCTCTTTCCTCATTGTTTGTGTTGGGGACAATAATTCCATTGTCCATGGAGCTGATGCCTTTTTGATTCTAGAATAATGCACCCAAGGTCCTTTACTGTTCAGTTTTACTGTGGTGTATGTGGTTAACAATACTTGGTAGGGTCCCTTTGACTTTGGCTGGAGAAGTGCTGGATCCCTGTCCCTAAGGTACACCCGGTTTCATGGTTGGAATTTGTGTGCTGGTGCATCCAGTCCCACCAGTCTGGCAATGACAACTGCCTGCCATAAATCCTGCAGTGTTTTACCTAAAGACACGAGGTCATTGAGGTCTTGCCCCATCTTTTAACATGCACATCCCTTGGGACATGTGGAGTTTGATAGGGCTGACCATAAAGCAGCTCACTGGGGCTTGGTTTTTCCATGCCTTTAGGTTGGATCCTAATTTTCAACAAAACAATTGGGAGTGCTTGTACCCAAGTCAATGAGGTTTCTTGACAGATTTTACTGAGATGCAGTTTAATAGTGTAATTCATCCTTTCTGCTTGTCTCCTAGCTTGTGGTCAATGGGGAGTATGTAATTACCACTGAATTCCCAAGGCCTTGCTAACTTGTTCAACTATTTTTGCTGTAAAATGAAACCCTCTGTCTGATGACATTCCTAAAGGAACTCCAAAGCGTGGAGTTTTTGATTTAACAACATTTTTACTTCTTTTGCCTTGTTGGTGTAACAGGGAACCACTTCAGTCCACTCAGAAAAGGTATCCACTAAGACTAAAAGATATTTGTAGCTCTCTTTATATGTGGAAGTTCTGTAAAGTTAATTTGCCAGTAATCTCCTGGGGAGTTACCAGATTTTGATAGTCCCTATTACCACTTTGTTTTCAGTATTGGGATTATTTCTTTTACACACACATTTTTGAGTCTTTGAATATACAATTTCAGTCATCTTGGAGCTGATCACTATCTTTCTTAAGTGTTTTAAAGACTTTTCTGCGCTCCAGTGTGTTAGCTGGTGCTCTCTGTCTATTATTTCTCTCATAATTGTCTTGGGAACTATTACTTTTCCAGGAGGGGTGACTGCCTGTCCACTGGGGCAAAATCAAGCTTCTAATCCCTCAATTAACTGACAATCTTTTGCACTATATTGTGGCTTAATATCTAGTAGACTAATCTCTTGTTGCAGAACCAAAATGTGGATGCCTTTTTCTGCAGTCTCTTTTGCTGCTCTGTCGGCCAAGTAATTTCCACACTTGGGCCCATTTCCATGTTTTATTTGTCTGGTGTGTTCTACAGTGCCTAGGTGCAACTTCAGCTGGTTTTTCTACTGCTTCCAATAAGTGTAATGTTTGTGTCCCATGTTTGATTGATGTACCTTATGCTGATAGCAAACACCTCTCCTTCCAAATTGTCCTGTGAGCATGCACTACACCAAAAGCAGACTTAGAATCCATCCAGATGTTTTCTTCCAATGCCTGTGTTAAAGGAACCAGCCTTCTGTGCTGCAACATCTGACTTCAGAGACTTAGATTCAATTACTCCTCTCATGGTAGTTACCATGTATTCTGACCTGTGTTTTCTGTTGCAAACAAAGCTACTTCCATCCCAGTATAGTTCTCAGTCTGGATCCTATATTGGGATATCCTTTAAATCTGGCCATCTGGAAAAAACTTCAATCTTTTGTAGGCAATCATCTTCTGGACTACTCTCTACTTCAGTGGCCAACAGAACCATAGCAGGAATAACAACAGAGGTGGGTTTGAGGGTAATGGTACCTTATTTTATTCTAATTTGCTACTTACTCTTTAAGCTCTATTTTGCAACTTCAAGGGAACTGAAAATTTCTGTGTTGACTGTCACATCCAGTGTAAGGGCTGGGAGAAGTAAAGAAAATAAGTGGGGAAAAAATAATTCTTTTCTTTATGGTGTTGCTTATGCATTTTGTCTAATGATTGTTTAGGGCACAATGAGCAATTCCTGGTGCAGAAAGCTGGACTGGAATATCTGCATCTCTCTGAGTAATGCTGTAGCCACAGACTTGTTTTTTCTTGCATATTCACTCTTTGAATCTCATTTTCTTTTCTGCCTGGTGGCAGCCTGGTAACAGACAGCTAGAGCACTCCTCTGAGAGGCAAGATATGTTGGTCTCCCTGGCAAAGAGCCTGACCTCTACCATTTTATAAGCAGAGTGTGACAGTGCTATTAATATATCCCTCTTCTAGCTGTGTTTTCAAAGGAGTATATAGCCTGCTTGTTGTGCTGCTGAGCCTAGATATCATCAGCACATGGTAGGTGTATTGTGAATATCAGGAGTGAATTGGGCCCCTGAGGGGAGTTAAGTTCAGAACAGCTTCAGGGAGCTCTGCAGGCTCCTTATGGGAAGAGGCAGGAGTGCCTCCTTCCCAGCTCCATCTGTCAGCCGGGGGGACAGCCCTCTCCCACCCAGTAGCTGAGCTGTAAGCATTTAACTCTAGGTTGTTTTGGCAGTAACATCTAGGCTTCTACTGTCAGCAAAATGTTTGGGGTGCTGGTTTGAACTTAATGCTGTAACCAGTCTTTTGGCTCTTTGGTCATCTGGAAGCTCTCCCATTTCCATTCCAATCAAAGGTAGCTGACTGGTAGTTTTGCATTTGACTGCAAACAGGTGGTGGTAGGCAGGATTTCTTTCTTTCCTAGATACAGCTGGACGAAAACTAAACACAGCAGTCCATCAGTAATGAAACTTTTTCCATTAGAAGGAAATATTATGATTTAGATTAAAATTTCATTTGAAATAAATGAATCTCTTTGAAAACATGAGCTTCCTTGGAAGAGTGAATTCAAAATGATTTATTCAGTATTCTGCAGTTATCTGCCCCTTGACATATGGACTCGACTCATAGCATTTTTTGTGTTGAATGCAAGGGAAGAAAAGTACTTTAAACACTCCTTGGTTTTTTAGTAGGAAACTTCACACTCAATTTTTGCTGGGAAACATGCTAACATTTGTGAAGTGAATGAGAATTGAGGTCATATTTGTAAAGCTGAGTGTTCTTGCTTATGAATATTCTCATTAATGCTTTGTAAACCAAATGGACTTAATTTCTCATTAAACATTTTTGTGGTAATGCAACAAGACTTGCCTGCAGCCAACATCAGCTTAAATATTTTAAAGGTACTGCATTTGTCAAGGTCTCTAAACATCAGGTTAAGCTGGTGAGGTGAGAGAGTCTTATAGAGCTTAAAAAGCTTTGCCAACAGCCAGCAAAATTGTTAGACTGTGACAAATGGGGTTTAACAGAACATGGTTTAGTCTCCTAATGGAAACTTTGCAAAATGATATTCCAAATGTCTCTGGTTATTTCTTTATTTCACGTGCAAATATGAGTGGCTCAGCCTTCAAAGTCATGTTTATGGGAAATGTTTCTGTGATTTAAAACAAATTTATTCCTGTAGGTCCCAGTCTTGCAAAGGCTTACAGGTTTGCTTTGTTTATGCACTCTGTGTAGCTCCATTCAAGTCAGTGACAGCTTGAAGTGACAAAATAGGAATGTGAGAACTCACCCAGAAATAAGAATTAGCAGAACTGCACCTGATGTCTTCTTACTATGCAGCAGAAAAAAGTCAATGGTTTAAGGCCATGAAGAGAGTATTAAAAATAAATGAATTAAGGAAGCCCAGCACCAGCATAATGCTGCCTGGACAAGATTTTTCACACATGTCCACAAATGAACAGCCTCACTGTACAGAGCCTCAAGTGATTTCTGTTGTCAGGATGCAAGATGGAAGACTGCATTGTCACTTTTTAAACTTATTGCTGTGTTGTCTCTGTAATTGCCCAATTCAAAACAGTATGATAATCACACAGGTAACCCTTGAATGCATTGAAACTTACAGACACAGTGGAATTTTGAGTGTCAAATGTTCCCTGAAATAAAACACAAAATCCTCATCTATTAATTGTATTTACTTTGCCATTAACAAGCAAATTAACATTTCCTTTTTTTTTTTACATTTCACTTCGTTCTGAATTAGATGTTCCAAGACCTATGCCTAGGAGAGGGGAAAAAATAATGTATAGAATGCTTCTTGTTGTATTACCTTACTTCAGGAAGAAATTCAGGCACATGTTGAAGAAAGACAGAGCAGCAGTTAAGCAGGTGCTTTACTTGCACTTACTTCAAGATTTAAATATGTTTAAAATTATATGCATGTGCAAGTAAGAACCTATGTGGAGGTCTCAAGGAGTAATAGCTCTCCTGAATGATTCTTAACTGATTAAAAATGCTCCTCTTAGAGGTTTTCTGAAGTTACCAGAATAGAAACTTTGTAATGTAGTTTTTCAAGGGAATGATTGTCAGGTCTCTTATGATTGTTCTGAGGATTACCACTTCAAGAAAACTAACAAAATGGTTATTGGATTTAAAAGGTATTCTCTGTAAGTAAATGTCACTTTTAAATACTTCAGCTATTATGTTTGTATTTGCATTACTGTAGGGATTTAAATGGTATCATTTGCATATTTTATCCAATTCTCTAATGTTCACTTAGTGAGTTAAAACTAAGATAAATTGTGTAAATGAAACAGCTTGCTGGCTGTGGATAAAGTCATTTAAACTGCTGTACCTGGACTAAAAGTAATGCACTTGGGGGAAGACACAAAGTATGCTTTATTTGTGAAAGTAGCATATTTAATTGCATTTCAGTTTTAGTTTGAAATCAAAACACAAATAGAAAGATAGAAGACACAGAAATATGTTTAAGACTGACATCTTTGCCTTAGGAGGGGAAGGCTGGGAATGTATGTTTAGTATGTATGTCAGGTGTGGGGGTGTGCATGCAAATAATTTTTACTATATAACATTCTCTCAATACTTATATTTATGTGCTTCAAAAACACCCCAGACGTTTTGAGATTTTAATGACATGGAGTTCTCTTACCCCTTCTCTCTATGTTATGGGTATAACTTTTTCTTCTGACAGCATGAAGTACCTTTCCTTGCTGTCCCTAAGGGAGGTCTAGCCAGCCCCAGCCCAAGAATGCTTGGCAAAGCTGGCCTGTGCTGTTCACATGTTCCTCTCTGATAGTCTGCCTAGAAATCTCTGTCCTTTCACCTTCAAATTTCTCCTTTGAAGTTTTGGTCTCCTTTGATTGACTTTTGACCTCCTAAGTTAATGTTTTATTTTTAAATACTCACCTAGCCTGCATCTTTTGATACTAAGCATTTTCCATAGGTCTAATCTTCTTGTCTGTAATTTTCATGGATTTTAAGGGTGACAATTGCTGGCCAGCCCTCTAACACAACCTGGAGGGACATGACCAACTACTACCCTCAGATCTACTTAACTCGACATCCTTTTGTCTTTGCAAAATACTTTGCTGCTTTCCTTTATTAGTCTACCTTTGCCTCATTGACCACCAAGTAACTGCTAAGGTTTCTTTTTCTCTATGTGAGTTAAGATAAATCTGTTGTATATTGGTGCCACATTTTTTCAGATTTTCTGCCTTCCTTATGCATGTAGAATAAATGTGTCATCTGTTTAACAGCTGTTAAGAAACTCTACTACAAGGGTGTTCCTTTGAGTTGTGTTAGGCTGCCATGAGTACCCATGGTTACTTTTATGTGCTAATAGTCCCTGAACCAGGGATTTTGAACTTCTGTGTGGATTTTCTGTGATTAGAAATGGGAATAATCTTAAAAGCTGCATGGAAGCTTAAAATGAGATATTTATGTAATGCTGTTCTACTTATGGTGCAGCAGGTCAGCATATTCTACAGCAACCTCTCCATTTGTGTAAACCCTGAGTACAGTACAGAGTTTACAGTACAAAGGGACTGCAGGGGTAGATTGCAGGTAGATGGAAGTATTGGTAAGAAGGAGAAAAGTTAGGAAGCATGCAGATAAAAGACATAAATTTGTAGTAGCCACTACCCCTTAAATTCTTTCCCTGCCTCCTTCCTTCCCTCTTCACAGATTTTCTTAGCAAACTGGAGGGCAGCACAACTTTCTGAATGCACTGTAAGAGGATCCTTTTCTTCCTATCCCATGGGGAAGGGTGAACAAGGGGCTGTGTGGGGTGTAGCTGCTGGACAATGTTAAACCACAACAAATTGTTAGTTATAAAGCGTGTGTTGTGTTGTAGATGATAATACAGAACTAATATATTTCTTCTATCATCTGGCTTAATAATGCTTTTCATGGGGTTTTTCTCCCTCAACTTAAGTGTTTGTGTGGCTTTTTGTAATCAAATGAGTACTCTTCTGTGTAAATACATAGTATAGGGAAGTATAGAGAAGTTAGATTCTAAAATACCAGATTGCTCTAAAATAGACAAAATGCATCTTTGCAGCAATGAGAGTTCTGGTGTGGTCCTTTTGCAAGACAGTTTTGGTTATCAGTGTTTTGGTAATCAGAGAGCACAAAGTGCCTGGTCTTGAGCCAGGCTCTGCCCCTGGCTGCACACTGAGTTGCCTATTGCTTGTATGCAGGCCTGCCAGTGCAGCAGTGTATGCACACGTACATCACATGGATATGATGTGCATGGGTGATAAGGTTGCAAATACTTTTTTTCCCTGATGTGTTCTGTAATGGAGTAATGACTTTTTCACAAGATTTTTCTGTGTGAAAAATACGGGAACTTGCAGAATTGCTCTTCACGCTGTTGAAGAGAAATGGCTCAACATCTATCAATCTTTTATAATCACTGTAAAACTGCCACTGGGAATGCCCTGACAGGGGAAGGCAGGACCACATGATCTGAGAGTGCTTGCTGCCCTTGTGACAAGGAATGGCAGCCATCTGCCTGTCCATTTCCTTATGGCTCTAGCAGGGAAGGAGAGAGGCTTTGATTTCTGCTTTCCATTTCTCCTCTGGGACAGGGAGGCAGACTCTCCCCCGTACTGTAGGGGAAGGTCAGAGTGTTAGTAAAGATTTCGTTATTCCTTTTGGCTTCTGTCCTTCTTCAAACAGGTCTTCACGTAGCAGATTTTCAGTTGCACATTTGCCATCAGCCTCACTATGAGCTAAAACTTCACTAACCTTTAACATTAACCAGAATTATGAGTTGCTGCTCAATTATCTAGCTGCTGTTGTTAAACATTAAAAATCAGAAAATAGCCTGTTTTTCTCTGCACAGTAAGCTGAAAGCCCTTCAGGCCAACCTAAACTGAGCTGCAATTGGAAACAAATGTGTTGATGCTGCTGAGCTCTTTCTGGCAGTGCCATTGCCAGTGGAGGCTGCCTGTGCAGCTCTGCTCTCTTTACCCTCTGTGCCACAGCCCTGCAGGAAATTCACTGCTTGCAGACTGCTAAGATAAACCTCTCTGCCATTAGATTAATTGATTGCAATTGCAAGTGTCTGTTACTGCCACAGTGTTCAAACATAGGAAGGGGAGAGAGAAGAAAAGCACAACATAAATAGAAACTATTGATCTTAATTTCTATTTATTTTCATATGCTTAGTGAAAAAGCACACTTATACTGAAAAACATGTAATCAGATGTTCCCTGTAGCAGATTGAAGTAAAAAGGTGTATTGATGTTACGCTAAGAAAGAATTTGGGGCTTTTGACACTTGTCTTTTTAATGACTTTTTTGTTTACCCTTTAATTATGTTCATCACTGTATTTTACCCCATTATTTATTTTCTTACTTCCTAAGATTAGGAATAAAGCAGTGTGTTAATTTCCCTTTTAAATTTTTAAGACAATATTTATCCCTGAATATGAAAACTGATAACCAGAGATAAAAACTTCGCTGAAAAAAAAAATCCTTGAATTATCTTAGCAAGTAGGAGTAGTCTGAAATATGAGTACAGACTTTCATGCCAAAGGAATGACAGCTGAGGAGAGCTGTCACTGGTGGTTCTCAGATACCACATCTCCTTCCTGGTACCCATGAGCTGGGTGGTGACTCCCCTGCCTCATGGGCTTCTTCAAAGTGTTGACAGAAATATACAACTCTTTCAGACAGTGTCTGGCTAGTGGTCATGCCTTAATCAGAAAATGATGGGAGTGGATGTAGCTCTTCAGGCTGGAAGTGAAATGACCCACAAAATAGTGTCAGCTTTCAGAATCCCATTGCTTCTGGTATTTTTTCTGAAAGAACCCTGCTTTCTGGACACTTATAAGCATCAATTAATGACTAAGGTTATGACTCCTGGGTTCAGTTTAAATGCAGAATATAATTGCATGGAGAGTGCTTTATATGGGTTTCCAGGGATTTTTGGTATGAGTCCTCCAAAGGTCGTCAGACTGACATGATCCTGAGAGTATAATAGAAGGACTAGATAGGAAGTATTTACAGTTCACATAATTTTTAATGAAATATTTAAAAAGAAAGAAATGACAACCTTTTAGTAATAAAGTATGTTTGCTTGCCTCTACGTTTCTGACATATGGGAAAGAGTCTATGGGTTGTGACTGTATATGACTTTATGTAATGTTTAAATTTTTTTGTTAAGAATTTTTAAATTTAAATTCACATGAAGATTACAGGTAATTTCTGGAGTTGACGTAGAAGTATTCCAGTTTAAAAAATCTGAATATTTGCTATTTACAGTTTTGAGAATATAGTTTGTGCTATGTATTTGCCTAATGCAGAGTTCCCAGGACCACAAAATTGTCCTTTTGCCAAATGGTACATGCACATATTTCATGAAGTGGTCTACAACTTTGCAGAAAATAGGGCAAGCTCTGTAAATAGAGCATGTCAGGTAGTTTTTCACATTCTTTCTTATGCTACAAATTGACACATTTCTTCTGTGGTGGATGTTTTTCTGAGATTTCTGTTAAATCTCTAACAGTACTGCTTATTTGTCATTTCACCTACAGGTACATTTATGTTCCAATGGGAGGATCTCAGTCCAGTTTGCTTGGAACACTATTATCCACAGCCCTCACTTTTGCCTTTGTAAGCTACTGGCATGGAGGACAGAGTTATTTGTGGTACTGGGGCGCACTTAATTGGCTTGGAGTAATTGTGGAAAATGGCATCAAGAGGATACTTTCCTTTTCACTTATTCAAGATTTAATTGTAAGTTGAATCTCTCTCCATTTCATATTCTTGCTTCCTGGCTCCATGCTCATTTGAAGTTTCTGGTTACTAGTTTTGCTTAATCAAGATTAAAAGTCGTGGATAAAAGAGTTAGCATTCCCTTGCCCACCCTCCAGTATCTGAGATAATAACTAGCTCATATCACTAGAATTTTGCAAAGTAGCAGCAAAGCAGATGGTGAAATATGCATGGTCTTAAAAGCTTCCTCTGCAGTCCTAGAGTAAGCAAATGCTTGTCACGTTGTATATGGATCAACAGAAGCCAGTTTTAACATTTGTATTCTGATTTCACTCAGGATGGCCTTAAAATATTCATCTTCACTAAAATTAGGAGTGTATATTTCTGACCATGTGTTTCCTGGACAAATGTGTGTGTAGCAGCTGCTTGCATCTGGGAACAAGCTTACACTGGGAAATCTTATACCACTAAAGAGCCAAGTAAAGAAAACATTATTGTGCCTTGAAATCCTCTGATATTTTCATTTTACTTATACTTTTGACCTTCATGCTGTAATTTCCAAAAGACAAAATTGACTTTGATGTGCAATTAGATGCACAAACCACTATTTTAATTTTGATGGTCATTTTAATCTGCAGGTTTGCTTACTACTAAATCCAAAATCATCTAATAACTGTTTTTAAGACTAAATAATTTGTATGTCTTACTTCCTTACTAGTGATAATTGACAGAATGACAGAATTCATACTCCTATATATTGTTGTTTTGGTGGAGACTCACTCTGCAGCCTGATGAAGTCCTGATGCTCAAGGAATGATGCTTGTTGTCCATCCTACCCATTTCAGTTTTCACTGTTTTGGCATCCTGTGTGTGGCAGCTGATACAGCTCAGTAATTTAGTAGCCAGTGCTACCTTATATCACCCAATTGTCCATCACTGCAATTTCAGTGATAGTCTGGAAGCAGATTTTTACCTTCCTAGAGAATGAATTTATCAGATCCATTAATCCTCCCTCTATGGTGAAACTGAGCTTCACTGTCTGAGCAGTGCATATGTTTGTCTCTGGACTGAAAGACAACATAGATTTTTAGGCATCCAGTTATAGGAGGACATAAAAGTGTAGGGGCTTGCTTTTTGCATCTGATGTCACTGTATTAAAATTTTAATAGAACTCCTAGGGAATTAAGTTCTTAAATTTGATAGAAATTATAATGATAATGACATTATAAAGGTGGGTTTATATATGTTGGATTAATTTCTAACACGTAGTTCTAATTATAGTTAACTGATGCTGGCAGTAGGGTTATTTTTTGTATGAATTAAATCCCTAACCAAGTGCATTTTACCCCTTTCCTCCACCTTGTTTTCATCCAGAGTTTTTAAAGACCTACCCAGCGTCTTCCATGTCTCCTTTGTTTCTCATTTCTATTTGGAAATACAGTTGTAGACCTTCTTTAGAAGACTCTTTCATATATTTTCCTGAAATAATTCTGAAGCCAGAATTTTTAATGTGCATAGTTTTGGCATCTACATTAGTGCATGAGGCAGATCTCACTGCAGCTCTGGCTGAGTCATGATTTGCCTTGTGCCTTGAAGGTTTCTCTACAAGAACATGAGCTACAAACCACTTGTTATTGCTCTCTGCTCACTCTTCTAAGTAACTCCCATTTTCTTCTGGAATGCTGATACGGGCGGGCAGATGAGTAGTTGGACTTTGTGTTTTCCTTATCAAGGGGTGGAGTGATATGACATTCTCTGAGATGTACCACATTTAAAAGAAACGAAAAATTTCCCAGTGCCTGTATAAATTTTCTCATCCCCCTTTAATCTGTTTTTTGGAAACATTCTTATAATCCTGTCTTGGTGAGGGGTGTGCTGCAAGTCTAATCACTGTGGTGTTGAAGACCCTCTTCTGGGGGTGGGTTTTTCACTTAAATTTCATCTGTTGACAAGCTGAAATCCTTTGCATTCTTGTGCTTCACTCAGTTGCTGTGTTGGCTCTTGAGGGCTATTTTTGAAAAAGAAAGTCTATTTTTGTCTTCAGAATAGCAGATGAGTTTTTGAAAAAATACAGAGCACAGGTTTATGCTTTTTTTAACCCATTCTGTTCAGCAAACCTTGTCATATATTATTCTTGAAGTTAAGATACATAATTCAGTTGAGCAGGAGGTGTTTAATTAGTAAAAAAAAATCTAGAGGTATAAGTTGAATTTTAATTCTACTCTGTTTTTAAGATTGAATTGATCACTAAGAGTAACAAGAATGGTATCAAAACTGCCTCCTTTATTTTTTTTTTCCTCACTCTATATTGTCTCAATTCTTTTGCAAAGGGAAGATTAAAAACCAAAATAGAGCATATTCAGGTCTCATCTTTCCCTGAATCCTTGTGCTAACTAAATATATATATGTCTGTATATTGCCTATATTTATGCAAATTTTACAGCAGTTTCAGTCCCAACGCTTGAAACCAGCGCAATATGGGGAAATAACACTTTTGTAGCTGTCTGACAGGTTTTAAATATTATCTCAGGAATATTGAGCTGGAATGAATAAAGCAGCACAGTTGTCATTTGTGAGAAGTAAAATCAGCATATAAACAAATATGTACTGAAAACAGTAAATTCCCTGACCCAAAAAATTGGTTCTGGAACTTTTAATTTGAACTGGTTTCAAACCAGTGCCTGGCTTCCTGAGTTCAGCTCTAGAAGAGCTGATGCTCTTTCTTACATGTTTTTCAGTTTACACTCTTCTGAACTTTAGTGTTTCAGTAAGTTGTGTGAGGAGAAATTATCTCCATGTCTGTTTTCCCTTTATTGATTACTTGTTGGTTCTCACTAAATTAGAGCTAAATTAATTAATATTGTCTTTTCAGCAAAACATTATGTATAAAACAACAATAAATTCTAGGCTTCCTAAGGTAGGGCACATGCGGGAACTTTATATTAAATGGGAGAAGTTTCATTGTGCTTTTGTCAGATCTTTTTTTTCTTACTTTTTCAGGTGATATTTGGATCTGTACTGAGCAAAGTAGTGCTTTGCTTCACTGTTTCTATGTTAATTTCTTACAGATGAACAGACTCGAGTAGTAACTTATTTGAAATCAATTACAGAATTTGTATTGACTTTTAATAAATAATGTGTCTGATTTATGAAAGAAAATGCTAATGGCTAACATTCTCCAGTGATTTGAAGTTTTTCCTTCTCTTCCCTTAAGGAAAATGATCTATAGAAGAACAGACACAAAAAACCTAGATCTTGTTATAAAAATAGATTTAGAATGAGTTAAACATTAGAGCAGCTGGCAACACCTTTAAATTAATGGATTTTTGAAAAATAAATATTTGGAAATCATCCAAAAGGAAGATGTAGCATAGGGAGTAAAGCTGGCAGATTGATAAAATTAATGTTTTAATCAAAATTGAAATAGCAACATTTATCTTTTTAGTTCTTTAGTTAAGTGAAAACATGTCATTCCGTCTAGTAAGAATTTTTTTATTTAGACATAAAGATCTCTCTTCTCAAAATCATACTATGATGAATTTCTAGTTTAAGATCTTACTTTTAGATTTATTTGGTAAGAAACTAAATACGCCATAAGCCATTCATTTTGGGAAACCGACTAATTTTATGTATGGCATTATGTATTTTAAATTCTTGCTATCCTTGTAAGTGATTTGTTTTTTTTTAAGTATAGAATACTTTGATCTCTACATTTTCGTTTATGGCTGCAATGAGGTGCACTAATTAAGTCCATTTCAATATGCTGTGATTTCCCAGCCCCCCTTTGCAAAAGGGGAAGTATTTTATACGATGTCCATGTTTTTCTTAGTGGTTTAGATTAGACTTTGTTACTGTGTTAGATTATCCTTTTCCCCAGAGAAGTGAACTCCATTTGTCTCTGTAGTTAAAAGATCACCATTATTTTGTGCACCAAAGATGGGGTCAATGACAGCTGGTATCCTCAGCTTTCCAGAGAGCGGATTTTTTAGATGGTTTTCATAGTTTCGGTGGGGTGAGGCTTTTTTTGTCTGTTTTTCTTTCCTCTGCCTAATTTTGTTTGCCCTATTTGTTCTACTAGATGTGTTGATATGTCTACAGTTATTCATAATAAGTTATGCATTGTACAGTGATGCTGCAGACAGCCGGTGTGAAGCATGGAAAGGTTCTGACTAGTCAGCCTGACCTCTGGGCTCTGCTTCCACAGGGAATTAAGCTGAACTAAAAGCTCATTGCTGTTGATGGGGGAAAGGTTTAATTTCTCTTTCCTCCCTTTCTTGCAGTCTCACCACTTCCTCCTCCTCACGCTTTCCTGCTGGAATCTTTGCTCAGCTGATCTAGCTCTTTATCCCAGCAGAAAGCTCTACTTCCTGGGGTTATTTTATTGCTAGATGCTTTGACTCATGGGGAGGGATCTGAAAAGCACCCAAAGCAATACAGTGTAAGAGACAAAAGCCAAGGAAAGGAAATGGAAGAGGAGGAGCTCAACTGCTTGGAACTTCTGGCTTGTAAATGGGCATAAACAGTGTGGGGTAGCAGACTGAACCTCTGTAGTTAAGAGCAGTGAAACAAAGAAGCCAATTGGGTTCTTCTGCATTAATTACTTAGGCTATGCTAGGGCACACATTCAGCCTGACCAAGATGGAAGTGCATGAGTATTTCACAACCATATACATATACGTATAAAATATATATTCAATGTATGTGTGCCATATACATTGAAAAATGAGTAATTATTTTCTTTAAATCTTTTTGCAAGTATAACTCACTTTAAACTACCATGAGACAAGTAAAGTTTCCTTCTTCAATAGAGACAAGATCTGACTAAACATTACGAAGTCATTCGAGGGAGGTATGAAAGATTAAATCTTTAATAAGATCTCTGCAATAAATAAAGACCCTAACAGCTGTTCTTCAGCATGCATTGGGCTTTGATCTTCCTCTTGCTTCATTTGGTGGGAAAAGTATTTATATCACTTGTATACTATTGTCAAGCCAGTCTGGCCTTTTCTTTTTTCCAATAGTTTTGTGTAATTCTTACATATTTTTATTGCAGCGTGGTGATTCAGTTAAGTAACAAGCATTACCAATGGTACTTTTCTCATAACATCTTTATGTACTTGCTGTAGAATTGTGTTGAGTTTGTTGCTTCACTTTCTAAGAATGAACAAATTCCCTTAATCAGACTCTTATTCTCTAATAGATAATTGGTTTTTGAGACTAGATACCAACCATAATGTCAAAACCCAGAATAGGGGAAGGGGCTTGCCACCCACTCCCTACTCCCCACCCTGACCTTGAGTTCAGCCGTATCATTGCTCTAACCAGCAATCTTTTCTATTCAGAGTAGACATAGTCTGACTCAAAATCAGTGGAAACTCGTTCCTCTAGATGTGAACATTAGTCAGGGCAGATTTGTGACTGCTGGTCTTCGGTACTTAGAAGCAGCAAGCTGAGTCAAGGTGCTGTTTTGTACTGAGATGCTGAATGACCATCAAAGGTAAATATGGGTTGCCTGATGCATCCTAGTCAGTCCAGTGACTTCTAGCTTTGCTAACAATAGTTCTGAGTCAAGCAATTCTTGCCATATTTCTGCTTTTGCTTGATTTTATTTTCTTCTCTCTTCTTCACCCTCCTGTGGTAAGGTTTCATTTGTCTTAATGGAAGTAAATTCCATAACATTTTGAGTGCCCTGCTAAAAAGTGCTCACATAGTCACACACTTGCATTGTGGCGCTGGTTTTCTTTGCTGAGGGATCTTCTCATCTCAAACTCATTAACAAAGGCTGAAAATGTAGTTGAGGGACAAGCATATGCAATATGATACAGACTTTTGTGTGGTAAATGACAAAAATGTCTGCAGAAATATTTCAGAGATAACATTCTATTGTTTTCTACCTTTTGAGGCTTTTTTTTTGGTCTAATCTTTTCAAGAAGTATTATTTTTGATACCAGAAGTGGAGAAACGATTGTGTTTTCTCTGATATGATTTTTGCTCTGCTCCAGACAACAGTGTCAGCTAGGAAGCCCCTGGCATAGCTGCTTGGTTGTCATAAGAAAAAAAAAATTTCTCCCACCTACCAGCATTATTTACTTCCTCTTCCATTTTGGAGACATTGGGCAGTTTTCTGGTGCTCGGTCAGTAGTGCTGTTTGAAAAGCAAGTAAATCATGCTACAGTGTGAAGACAAGGCAGAACGATGCTGGTTATGTGCTTCTTTGTTACTGTTATATGAATACAGCCTCTTTCTGTGGTTTGCCTCAAAAATTAGTCCATGCGATAGATGTCAGCAGTTACAGAAATATGAGTTAAAGTCCTGAGGAGTGGTTGCACTCTGGTCTTCCTGCTCTGCATTGAGTTACAGAATGAAAGAAATTCATTCTGTATTCAATGCTGCAGGGAAAGCATGGTCTTTATTTGCTGAGAGTGTTTATCAAATGTCTCCATAGAGATTATTAGTGTGTATTATTTATTTTGTAACAGTCATAAGGGGCAAGATGAGAATTCAGCACTAATGATTGGTGAAGTTAGATCCCTTGCCAACTGGATCACAATTTAAAAAGTAAAAATGTTAAAATGTGAATGAGGGAACTGAGAGAATCAGCACAGGCAGAATGAGAACCCAAAGAACAAAACCAGGGATGTCAAGGACCTGGACACAGAGATGAATGCACAAATCTCTTGACCAGTGAGAGCTGAGACACATTTACAGGAATATGTGCACTGCCATTACTTGGCTAAATTCCCTGCTTTAAACATTAAACAGAAAAGAGGATGGTGCATTTTAGGGCTGTTCATTTTGCACTTTTCACAAGCTGCCACTTAAAAAAGAATAAATGGGCAGGTTTTGAGAGTGCAAAGTTAAACGTAGAAGTACAGAAATTTACTTGTGTATTTGTCAAACTTTCACACATGCATCTCTAAGTGTAGTGGATACATACAAGCTGGTAGGAGGCTTTCTTCAAACAGAAGGGGGAGTTGGCTGTTTGCTGAGAGATGCTATAAGTGTAGATCTTTTGGAAAATCTAAAAATGAAATGGTGCTAGTGCAAGACAGCATTTTGTTGAGTGAATCTTTAGTAAGACATCAATAGAGAAGATGAGTATCTTCTCAAATACTATATATAGCATTTATTCCTAAATTCAGAATCAAGTTCTATTTGTGAAAATAGATCTTAACTGACAGCTGTTTGATTTTAATTGTGTGGTCTTCTTTTTATAGGAGTTACGTAGGGAATTACAGGTTGTTTGCATCATCCTGTCTCTCGGAAAAATGCTGTCGGTTCCTGCTTTCATGTGTGAACCTTCCAGGAGCTAATTTTTACCTTTGCTTTGCAAGGAAAGTATATACCTTGAAAAGAAATTTGGTATGACCTCAAGCCACAGTTCAGGTTGGGTAGAAGGGAGGGAAAAACTGCAAGCAAAATGAAATGCCAGCAAAATGAAGCAAATTGAAGTAAAGGGGATGTTTCTGGGTTAGAGTAAGGTGAAGAACAGAATAAACAGGAATGATTGCCATGATTACTGAAAGGTACAGTGTATGTTGATGAGGAAGTAAATTTGTTCTTCTGTTTAGTGTGGAAGTTATTGATGGATAAGATCTGGTAGCATATCTTGTTCACTTTCCTCTTGCAGGCCTGTTCTTATCTTGGTATGTTGCAGCCCTGGGGATTCCACAATTTCTTTTAGATTAGTTAATAAATTAATATTTTGTACATATGTTCAACCAGAATTCTTTATTTTGGTTGCTCTTCTGTTCTGTGCTATAGTCTCTACCCTTACTCTGTTGAACATCTGTCCCTCAGCTTCAGAGTGCAGGAATGTGTACCATATTGAGATGTCAGCCTCTCAGGAGCTGTCTTTCCCTGGCTCCTGTTGATCTTCCAGCATAACTTCTGCTATCATTAATGAGCACATGTAGTCCCTCCCTTTGTTTCTGCAGTCTCCCAAATACACTTTTGTCACTATGACCCATTGCCCACTGACAATGTGTATTAACAAACATAAGATTCTACATTGCTTGGACCCAACCCATCTTTATTCCTACTGCTCACTTTAAAAATTAAATAAATTGACATTCTGTTTGGCAGAGTTTTGTCACAATTTTCAGCCTTTCCTCCATCCCATCTGCTCGCCCAGCTGCTCAGTCACACCCTGCCCTCCATTTTCAGTGTGCCGAACTGCAGATAGATAAAATAGCCACTAACTGTTAGTCAGGATGTGTTGCCTCCCTTCCCACTGTCCCATCTGCTCCTCACTCTCTTTCAGCTTTTCACCCATGATCCTGTTTTTTGCTGTCCCATTATTTTTGGCAAATGGCTGCATTGCGGATGACCCAGATTCAGGATATATATTGGGGTGTTCACTCGTGTGGTAATGTAGCGATCCTGAGGTTCAGGGGCATTGAAGAGTTGGCTTGTCATTTGCCAGAGCACATTTTCTAAAAGCAAGCACTTGAGGAGGGCTGGCACCTTTAAGATTGACTGGTTGGTATCTCTTCTGTCAAAAAGTATGGAAGTTGTGAGAGGGGCTTATCCTTTTGTTGTGGTACAATGGATAGTGAAAACTGAAGCTCAGAAAATTGCCCTAGTAAAAAGAACTTTGAGGGTTTTTCTAAGCTCTTTGCTGATATGCATAAGAACACCACCTGTACCCCTCCTGTACTGGGCAGCTTTACTGACATTGTACCCATCTATCCCCACCCCTAAAAGTCCTTGTAAACCCTAAATAACAGACTATTGCAACTAATGTTTAATTTTGTTTTTGTGATGTAAAGATGAGTCAACGTTGCATCAGATTTCAAGCATTGTTTGTCTAATAAAAACCTTGAGAAAATTGAAAGGATGGAATTGTAGGAAGCACACTTAGTCTCCTCTCATACACTAGGAGAGGCAATGAAAGATAATGCAGGGTTAGGTGTTATTTTCATGGTAGTTAGTTTGCTCTATTTCTTCAACACAACAAATAGTGCAGTTTCTATATTTTATTTGGCTGATAGGTTTGAGTGGGAGAGAATGAAGTCTGTAGAACAGATAGTAATAAAATATTGTCTGCTTTTAAAAAAGAAATCTCTTCTAAAAGTTGTTCTAGATTATCTTGGTCCTTAAAAAGCAAAGGCAGATGAAAATAGAATAATGTAATCTCTAGTTTTGCAGTTTGTAGTATCAAGTATGTTTCATGTCACTCTGGTCATTGTATCTGACAGTCTTCTTCCCCAATGCATATGTTCACATAAGAAATAATTCAGCTGCTTCTCCAATTTTATCATATGCTCTTGTTTTGCCATGTGCTTGGATCATCAATTCTCTGGATGGGTAGTTCATAAAGATATAAATCTTGTGAATCTCTGTTTTACTCCACAAAGACTCAAATTGGAAGAATTTTATTCCTTTACATGGGACTTGTTAAAGTATTTTTGGTATATGCAAGCTCAATAACGTCACAGACTTTATGGAGAAGTTTTCTTTAATCTGTCCCAGAACAGCTCTAAAAATGAGATGTTTTGCAAATGCAGCACACGTAGATGTTTTCCATCTTATGAGTGTTTGCCAAGGAGTTACCAGCTAATGTCTGTCAGGGGAGACTTCCTATCACTTGTCACTCTGTCACCAAGCTGGGTTTGCAGCAAGGTAGAAAACATGTGCCCCTGTTCCTGAGCCCTCCCTAACCCAGCGTGATGTGTGGGACCTGCTCCCAGAAAAGCCACTGCAGTTGGATTCGGTGGCCCTCTCAATGATGAGCCTTTGGGATATGGCCAATCACCATGATGCCACAACTTCAGCTAGAAAAAGTTTAAGAGTGGTTGATGTAGGAAAATGTAGGATTGCTTCCCTGATAAAATACTGAGGGACCTATTTCTGTAAAAAACTTCAGTGTGATATTGTGTGTAGGACTGCCTAGTTTTGACTGCTGTACAGAATTCAGTCTTAGGTGTCTCTTCAACTTCATAGAGTTGTAGAATAGTTTGTGTTGGAAGGGACCTTAAAGATCATCTAGTTCCAACCCCCTGGCATGGGCAGGGACAGTTTCTATTAGATCAGGTTGCTCAGAAATCCATCCAGCCTGGCCTTGAACACTTCCAGGGATGGGGCATCCACAACTTCTCTGGGCAGCCAGTGCCTCATCACCCTTACAGTAAAGAATGTTTTTCTAATACCTAATTTAAAGCTACACTCTTTTCGCTTGAAGCCACTATCTCCTGTCACTACAAGCTTCCATCTGGAAGGCTGGATTACTTATCCTGGTCAGGCTTCCCCACAGTGTTTTCTCTGTTGTTGGCTAGCTCAGAGAAATAAATGCATTTACCTCGACCCTCAATTTAATCTTTCCATGCCATTCAGTGATATCATTGTGAACAGTCCTGTAAAAATGCGAATTTACTGTTGGTAGCTCTAACTGACACTAGAGAGAAGTTCCTTTAAATTCTGCTCTGCTGCCTGAAGCCACTTCTCCTGCCATGTTTGTGTATTTTGTGCTCATAGTGGTGTAATTAACTTGCATAGAAAATTAAATAAGTATTTTGTCTCAAAAATTCCACTGTATCCTTTACCTTAACTCTTAATTCTCACCTAAATGATCTAGTCTGGTGTGTGTTGTCCTTCATCAGCTTTCTCAAGAGACAACCATTAGACAGGCTTCCCATTTCTGGCTTGGTTTTCTCTTAGGGGCTAAATGTGACATGCATGTGTAAGTGGAAATGAATTTAGGAATGGAAATGTTTGGACTGTGCAATTTCTTTTCACGCCTGTCTTCCTCCTCCACTCTCAAACATGTAAGATTTACTTGTCAAGGTACCCCGCTACATGATAGTACCATTTATTTTTGTAAGATGGCTGCAAAGTTGGGAGAGCTCTGATGGCAGCCAATTTTGCTAGACCAAACAATGTGCAGAGGGAAGTTTTTCCCAACATCTGGCAAAAATGTCCGAGGCTGATCTTCATGTACAGCAGGAATGGGTTTGGAATAATAACCTGAACTCCATTCAATTCCAGGAAAGGTTGCCTGAGCCAATATTTTACAAGTCACCTTCTATGTCATGCTGCATGCATTTGGGCTGAATATCATGATAATATGTCTGGGTTTTTTTGTGTGTAGTTTTAAGTGCTACAGTCCATTTATTTCACAGTGTGTGGGGGAGGTGGGGATGCTGGTGATTACTAAAAGTAAAGTATGGTAAAGTATTGATATGAGATTATAAGATGGAACATTGAGGAGGGATGTAAATCAGGGTTTCAGCCAGGCAGCCATGGTTTCATTGTCATTTAAACACAAGATTGCCACTCTATCTTCTGTCTGTACTTCCAACAAGAAAGAGGAGAGATAAAGAGACAGCAGTAAAATCCAGAGAAACACTACAAATCCATAGCAGTTGTTTATATTGCTGTAATGGAGCATATTGTTAAAAGCATTAAATGGCATAATGAAGAGTTGTGGGCGTGGAGGGTTTTTTAAATTTTGCTTTGATGTAAACAAATTGCTGTACATTCCCAAAATTTACAAGCTTGTAGATATTTAAATAAAATTGTTGTTATGGGTTATCTAGACCAACCTAATTTCTTTTTCATTGCTAAATAATGCTTCCAGTGTAGTAATTTGAGCACACTACCTGCTCGGGTACTTTCCCAGTTAGTTTATTCTAAATGGCTTGAGATGTTGAAAGAAAGTGTTCTTTTTTACTTTCATAGCAGCTGAGTAAAATCTGCATTGACATCAAAGACTGTCAGGAAAATATGTACTGCTTTTTGGATCAATGGCTAGCAAAGCTAATGGAAATAAGCTACAGCAAAACCCAGTGAAGATTCAGTGATTGTCTAAACTGTGTCTGTCATAAACTGCTCCTTTATACCTTATAAATGGCTAAGGGCTTTTATGGTCTGTACTACATTTAACTTGCCTTGTTTAATGTGCAGCACTTCTGTAGAAGGTGATGTACTACATGTGACAGTTTAATTTATTCTTTTAGTAACTCTAGTCATTAAAAAAAAAAAGGTAGCAGAGCTTTTTTAGCTGTTTATGTTGTTTTAGTCGTACTGGTTTGGGTTGTAAAACAGGCAAACTTTAGAAACTTAAGTCTGATTAGTACCTTGATGGAAAATGCAGTTAAACACCAGCTGTCTGATGGGTTGTCCATCTCCAACTCTTTCTACTGCTTTAGCAGAGGATTTTTTTCCCTTTCTTAATTAAAACTTTATTCTTAGAGTTGACAAATAAGTTTGATAGACAAAGGGAGAGTGAAAGGTAGAGCTGATGATAGAAAATGCCCTATTTGAGCTGCAGGTTAATTAAAGCTAGCATGATCATAACTTGTCCTTATTTAAACTTTGCTGTTAACATGGATTTCATAGCAAGATTTCAAATGTTTTCTCTGTGTGCCTACACTTACACATTCTGAAAAGGCATACTTTTTTCATGTGTGGAATCATACATTCAAACTATGCCTTTCAGGAAGAGACAAACTTAAGCTGTCCTCTGTGTGTGTGTGAACAGGAGGAGAATGTATTGGAAGTCCTTGGATAGCTTTGGAGATGTGAAGTACTAGAAAGGGAAAAAGTTCTTTCACTAACTCAACTGTCTGTGTCTGTGAATAGTTATATAATTGTTATATTCTCTGCCTCTCTCCTATCATGCCCTAGTTTTCATCCAGAATTTTCAGAGAAAAATCCGTCTGTTTTCATACATGACTATTTTTCATAGCATTGTGTGGAAGATTGGCTCTTGCTCTATTGTACATAGTGACTGATACAGAGCACTTGTCCTTAAACCTTGTGTCCTCATTTTTGTGCTGACTCAGACTGACTCATATACTAGATATAGTTCTGACCAAGGTTAACGTTCAATTTCCCAGAGATTACTTTGCAGTAATATGTTGAAATTGTATTTCTATGCCTGTAACTGTCATTTATTTGAAGATTTGTCTCTTTATAATCTAGCAGTTGAAACATTTGTTTTGATGCTTACAGAAGGAACAATTTAATTGTCTAGGAATGTATTTTTAGGTGTGTTTTGAGCATGTGTTTGTGTTGTTTCAGGTATCTGAGCATGAATTCTGGTCTGCCTGTAGCAGTGCCAGATTAATTGCTTTTTTAAATTTTTTTTTTTTTTTTAATTTTTTTTGTGCTGGAATCATAAGACTTTGTTTTCTGCAATGTCACCATTTGTGACATGAAGGCTGAGCAGTCCCTGGTACTTCCCTTATTTCCCATGCCCTGGAAAATGCTCATCACTTCACACAAAGCATTCAATCTTTTGTAAATTCAAGCACTATGCACAGAGGCTTTCAGCCTGGGGCCACAATGTACAGGATATTTTTCCTTGTGTAGTAATGAGACAATATTTCTTGGTGAAGTGCTGTAATGTTCTTTAAATTTTCCTCTAGCAACTGAATAATGGAGGAAGATAGAACTTTCTCATCCTTCTTTTACCATCTTCTTGCAGTCTCCATGCTGTACTCACACCTCAGGTGATAATGCAAAATACAGATTCAGAAAAATGTAAACTGGTATATGGTGGAGAGAGACCTACTTTCTTTGTATCATTAGGACAACAGTACCAAAATCTGGATAATTATGCTTCTTGAACATGAGCAGTAACATTTGCACTGAAAAGAAAATTTGAGATTTCATGTATATGTGAACCTTTTTTTAGAGATATCTGTTTGTTACGAGTCATTGTTATAACCAGATCTAATCTGATTCTAGAATCTTTCAGTGATGTCTTATTAATCAGCCAGAGGATTAATGACTTCTGAAGTTGTTTGATGCTGTTTGCTGTGTACTGAAGTGCTTTACTCTATATTGGATCCTATTGGAAGTATCACCCACCCTAGAAGCGCGTTGCTACTGTTCACATCTGTCAGTAAAAATTCATCAAGAAGTATATTTTGTAAAATAGGAATTAATCCACTGAATGTATAGAACTGTGTCGCGTTCTGGGCTCCCCACAACAGAGACATGGACATGCTGGAGTGAGTCCAGCCAGTAAAGTAAAGGGACAGAAACCTCTGCCGTAAGAGGAGAAGCTGAGAGAGCTGGGACTGTTCAGCCTGGAGGAGAGAAGGCTCAGGGGAATCTTATCCCTGTGTATAAATACCCAACTGCAGGCTTTTCTAAGTCGTATTCAGTGACAGGACAAAAGGCAGGGGGCACAGAATGAAATCCAATTTAAACATAAAAAAATACATTTAAAGACAAAAAAATCTCTTTTATTGTGAGGGGTTGCCTGGTGAGGTTGGGCAGTGTTCATCACTGGGGATATTCAAAACCCAAACAGATACAGCCTGAGCAGCCTTCTCTAGCTGACCCTGCTTTGATCTAAGTAACCTCCAGAGGTCACTTCCAGCCATAACTATGATTCAAGACTGCTTTTAATCAGGAAGCCTTACACCAGCTCGAATGGCATTGGTGAGAGGTTCTGTTGGATATTTTAAAATCTTTGGGATCTGTTCCGTAAGGATTTGAACTTCTGTATGGAAGCTGTTTGTTGTAATGGCAATGACTTTTTCTAATGCTGCTTGAAAATTTGCAGGGATTGTTAACTTCATCCACACCTTTTGTTTTGCCCCTCAGGAACGTTTCTTCTCGCCAAGATTTCGTCGTCGACTTCATGCTGTCCTAGCATCTGTTAGCACTTCAATGCTGATTTTATCAAATCTAATATTTCTTGGAGGAAATCAAGTTGGAAAAATCTACTGGAACAGGATCTTTATGGAAGGCAAGTTTGTTTTTATGTGCTTTCTAGATAACAGAATGTTCCAAATGTTACCTTGGGTGGGCTGAGCCAGGTTTTTTCTCTCAGTGCATTAACTGGGAGTTAATTTTTTTCTGGTCAAAAGTATCAAAGATCTGAGAAAATTTAAATAACTCTGCAGGGTGCATGACTACAAAGAAATATTGCCTTTTTCAATTCAAGTCTTGAAGGAGGGCTGTCATGCTTCTCTATCAAGTGAAATCACTGAAGATCAAGTAATAAATGTGTGACAAGTTACCGAGTTGAATTTTTTCCCCACTCTGCATTTCACACACATAGTAAGGATAGGTGTACTAAAGCCAACCCCATAGAATCTGTGCATGGTTAGTGGGTAAGATCTGCACAGCATAATTGAGCAATGAATGGTGCTATTTTTTGTAGTGAATATGATTTCAGGCTGGGGACCCGCTGACTATTGAGTACAAGTGTGGGGACAGGGGAACTTGGGTGACAGTATCAGCCTGTGGTGCTGCTGAATAAGCAGTATGGGACGTTGTGCTCTGAGCTGACTCAGGAGACAAGTTGAGCTGTAATTTTTTTGCCAGAGGTCAGCTTAAGTAGGACCTGTTTTCTTTTTAGGTTCTTACTGCTGCCAGTCAAATTAAGATCTTGTAGAGGAATATTTCTTCCTCATGAGGGAGGTACTAATAGGCTTCTGTGCCTATAAGTACTCTCTTAAAAAGGCCATCACTGTCTATTGCAGTGTTTTCTCCTCTTGTTCCTTTCAATGGCTTAGAAATCAGCTGTGGAGTTCCAAGATCCTACTTAAGCATCCCAAAATAGTGAAACTCTTAAAGAGTAAGGTATATATATGAGTGGAACAATTTATCTTCTGAACTAAAGGAGAACAACCATTCAAAGAGCTTGAAGAAAGGAACATTTTTAATGTGAAATATAGTGAAGCTTTTTGTTAATACTGGGCAGGAAAGAGGGAATACTAGCTTTTGCTCTTTAAAGCATAAAATACTCATTTTCTGATTTTTTTGAAAGGCTTTATTTTCTCTTAAATTAGAGAAATCAGATCCAGTTAGTTGGCTAATAGTAGAAAATAAGCTGAGAGAAAAGGTTGAAAGTAAATTTCGACATCTCTACTTATTTAAGAGAACGAAAAGGAGTAGTGATGTTGTCTATCTAAGGCTTATAGCTCCATACAAATTATTCCCATTATGCAATCTGTATATTATATGAGAATATATATCAAGAAAGTATGCCTTCCTTGTTAGAAGGGTTAGCAGTTGTGTTGGGGTTTGCAACTGATGAAGGGCAATGTTTTATCAAGTATAACAATATTCAATTAAACCAGTATCAGTTATTGATTATTTTTCTAGGTTTGTTTTCTTTCTTGGGGCGGGGGGGTAGTTCTTTGATCTATTCCTGCTGTCCTTTAATACATAGAGTTACTTAAGGATTAGGTACCAGTCATCTAAGACAGGGATAGGAAATTAGTTTAGTCATTTGCATCTTTGTTTCCATGATGTTTTAATCAAATTGAATTTATTTTTAGAACATGAAAGCTTTTGCTTAGTGCATACTCCACTAGTAGAAATCAGTGTTTAGCTTTGTGAGCTTTGTATGCCTCTATTATTTGATCACTCAGGTAACTGTGAGTGTATTGTTTAACTGCATTGTTGTTCTGACAACTCCCATGTACAAACTGAAACCATCACAAAAATTTTATTGCACCTGCTCTGTTGTGGTTTTCCTACTGTGGAACAAATGGGGTGAACTCTGGTATCACTCCAGGCTGGGGGATGAACAGATCAAGAGCAGCTCTGCAGTGAGAGACTTGGGGGTGCTGGTGGATGAAAAGCTGGACATGACCCAGCAGTGTTCACTGGCAGCCCAGAAAGCCAAGTGTGTTTTGGGCTACATCAAAAGGAGCCTGGGCAGCAGGCCAAGGAAGGGGATTCTGCCTCTGTGCTCCCCTCTGGTGAGACCCCCCCTGCAGTGCTGCCCAGCTCTGGGGTCCCAGCACGGGAAGGACATGGACCTGTTAAAGTAGGTCCACAAAAATGAGCAGAAGGATGGAGCACCTCTCCTATGAGGAAAGGCTGAGAGAGGTGGGATTGTTCAGCCTGGAGAAGAGAAGACTTTGGGGTGACCTAATTGTGGCCTTTCAGTACCTGAAGGGAGCCTACAAGAAAGATGGAAAGGGACTTTTTACAAGAGCATGTAGTGACAGGACAAGGGGGAATGGCAATCTGAAAGAAGGTGAGTTTAGATTAGATACTAGGAAGAAATTCTTCCCTGTAAGCGTGGGGAAGCACTGGAACAGGTTGTCCAGAGAAGTTGGGGATGCCCCATCCCTGGAAGTGTCCAAAGTCAGGCTGGATGGATCTCTAAGCAACCTGGTCTAGTGGGAGGAGTCCCTGCCCATGGCAGGAGGGTTGGAACTGGATGGTCTTTAAGGTCCCTTCCAACCCAAGCCATTCAGTGATTCTATGATTGAAGGCCAGTCAAATCCAGGACTATTCAAAACTTGGTCTTCAGTTTCAACTAAATTTAAGTGCTGGTCTGTAAGAGAGACAGCAAAAATCTACATTTGGAAGGTGCAATGCTAAAAGCTAAAGTTAAATAATTTGTTTGTAGTCTGCACTGTTCTGGTGAGTCCAATTCATCAATATTTACACACACTAAACACTACAAATACATACTCTTTGATCATTCCATTGTCAGCCCAAGAACAGAGGAGATGATCTAGCTACTTGGCTTGAACTCAAGCTTTTGTTTTCACCTTTATAAAAAATTCAGTGGGGATATGCTTAACTTGTTAGAACTAAGGGTGGTGGTGGTGGTGGGTGGGTGTTCTGTGAGGCAGGAGGGCATTTGTATGGGTTTTTATCTTTGTACTTAATGTCTGGTGTGATGCAAGCAATATAAAGTTTCCAAGAATGAAGATTTTCTTTTGTGCATTATGATTCTGGAAAGCTTTGATTAGAACAGATGTTGACATTGTCATTGTCTTGTGGAGAAATCTGGCAAAGGACCCCCACAGCTCTTTTGAACATAATACCCGAATCTGTGTCCTTTCACTGGTAGACAAGGCAATGTTACAATGTCCAGTATGTTACTGAGATCTGCTAAACATGTATCTAGTTGCTTTGAGTCAATAATTGTTAGCTTTGGGTCAAGAAGAAAGAAGATATTCTGTGAATTTTGGGTTAAATATTAGAAATAATATTCTCTATTTAAAAGCTTTTTGGTCTCTTTGAAATTTGCCTTGGTTAGGAAACCTAAGCAGGGTTTTGCACCACTCTAAAACCAGAGAGTAGACATTTGCATTAGGAGGACATCTCTACATTCTCAGGAACCTGTCAACAGGACTTGAGATTGGTTGACTGAGGTGGCAGAGGACCCTGCAGCACTAGTGTGGCATCAGATCCCTCTGAGGTCAGGAATAGAGAGATGTGGAAACAAAACCACCCACCTGTGCACTGTCAGCTGCAAAGAGTAGTCGGTTCCTTTCCTTTGTTCAAATCCCCCAGAATTATGGCTACAAAGATCTGCACATGTATGGGTAGGAAAAAAATGGGAGAACAGATGTGTGCTTCACAGTTTGTAAATGTAATTGGCATTTGTAGATCACTAAAAAGTAGTCATGAACATATATGCTAAACTCCAGCAGTAAAATGCATCTCAGAGCAGAAAACAGACCTGCAGGTTTAGGTGCGACATAGGATGTTGTGTGGCATTTTCAGGTCTGGCAGGTAAATTAACCTTAGAATATCAGTATTGTAAGGCCCTAAATGCCCAGCCTACAGCACTTCATAGTCAAAAATTAGCAGTTATATTGTATAATACTGAAAAACAGTATTTGAAGAGCAGTTTTCTGCTAGCATGTGTGTGACAGTGATGCAGATTTAAACCAAAAATCTCTCAAAAGAAAGTTTTACTGAAGCTTAAGATGTATGAAATGCACTTCTAGTTTTGCTCTTTGGTTACTGAAGAGGATCTACTCTATTCTTTTGCAAAGACTGGGTATTGTCAAAAATCTATAGTTTTCAGAGAATGGGGAAGAAAAGATATGGATGTGAAAGCACTTAAACGTCAGGGGCAGAACAGTCAGTTCAAGCAGAACCATGCAAGTGGGGTACCTTTGTTATTAAAGCTTTGCGAATTGCATTTTTGGAACAGGATTTAGATGAAGTTTCCTGGGGTTCTTATTTGACTGATACTTGAACGGTTTTGAAGTGCTTTGGCAGTGTTTTCCACAGTTCCCATACCACAAACAAGGGGAGTTGATATCTGAGCATGTATTTTTTAGTATTTATTTTCTTTCCTCTTGTGAAAAATAGATTAAATTTATCTGGCTTTAAAAATAATTTTGTGCATCATTAAAATTACTGGTGTCAAAATTATGAGAGCAGAAGTCTGTGTGTCTTATGTATACGAATACTTGTTCTTAATTTTGTTCTCAAAATTCTCTGTTCTTTCTGTTCAGATCAGCCTTAGTGCTTATTTCTAAAATGTAATTTGGCCCTGTTATTTGCAATGAAAAAAGTTCCTGTAGCAAGCATTTACTTTGATCTTTCTTTAGCAAGAATTTTCTCATGAGGGACAGTGTCACAAATGTCTAATAAGAAAGTAGGTGAAATATCTTCTATGTAACAAACCATTTTTAATCCTGTATTCTCTGTAATTAATTAATGCTTCTCTTCAAAATGTGATGTTCCAACAAGAAGGGTTCTCTTCAGAAGGGCTCACTTCTGCAACCAGAATGTGCAATGCTTTTGCTTAAGAGACTGAAATATTTTATCAAGCATGCGCAAAGGCATTAGACTGGGAGGGGACATAAGTGTATTGGGTGGTAAAAGTCTAAAATTCTTCCTGATCTTTTTCTGGTTTACAAGAGTCCAGATCAATGAGGAAAGCACATGGTGCATTTCAGGTGTATTTTACTTTGAACAGCTGTCTGAAAATTGGACAGCCGCGATTTAACGTAACTGTGAACTGGTACTTTAGCTATCCAATTTACCTTGCCAAATTGTGAGGAGTGCCTCTCTGGAGGGCAGTTCAGCCCGCATACATCTGTCTTAACATGGGATGAGATGCATTGTCACTCTTCGCTGCATTCAGGGGCATTTTGTACAGCCTAGTTTAGATTAGATTGGACACCCAGCCTTTGAGAAAGTGTCCTTCAGTAGACATCCAGCAAAGACTGAATTTCACCCTCAGTCAGGAATGATTTACTGCAGGGGTACAGAACGTCTGGCTGGGCAGAAGACCTGCAATGAAGGATGTCTGACTGGTCTACCAGATTGTGAACTTTGTGCATCAACAGCGTCGTACCACCTAAAGCAAAAATAGACCTTGTGCAAAGATGCTTTGACAGCAGTGCAAAATGCATAAGTTAATCTCCTATGTGGTGTTCTGAAGGCTAAAGTTAAAATATGTGCACTTTTGGTCACTGCAGTTTAAAAAAGCAGTAAGCTGACAATTAGGGAGAAGGAAATACAACAACGCAATTGGAAGTCTAGAGCCATGATCCTGAATAAATGATATCATTATGTTTTGAAGTAAAAGTATTGAGGGGAGAAATGGATACATAAAAGTTTCTGCAAATTAAATTTTACCAAGATATTCTGATCACCAGTGGGGTCAGGAGAAGGGAAAAAACCCTGTAAAA
Organism: Promerops cafer; assembly: GCA_013398275.1. Classification (NCBI taxonomy): domain Eukaryota; kingdom Metazoa; phylum Chordata; class Aves; order Passeriformes; family Nectariniidae; genus Promerops; species Promerops cafer. Next base: position 741,205 of record VZSE01009968.1, on the reverse strand, counting down.
TGTAGCAAGGAGTTGCACTTTGGTGATCCTTGTGGGTCCCTTCCAGTTCCACCTCTGGATATTCTATGACATTACCTAGGTAAACTGTTGGATTGCCAACTTCAGGGACAGTCTCCAGGTAGACAAAAATCTGTCAAGCAATGTAGAAAATACTGACTTCATCACAATGTAGGAGTAATTTCTAAATGGCTGCAACCCATTCCAAGCCCTATTTTTATTAGGCAGTTCATCAGAAATTAGAGATGTTTAAAGCAAAACTAAAATTTTTTTCTCCTTGTCTAATATTTGTTCACTAATTGAATATGGTGATGCCTTTATTTTGCTTCCAGTTTTCCTTTTTGGCTTGCTTTGAAGGAAAATCAGGTCCTATGCTACTCAGAATTCAGATAATTGGTTAATTTATAAGGAAAAGATGTTATCATTTGCACCTTACCTACTTTACAGAGGCAGAAAGCCTTTGGACTTCTTCCCAGCTGTGCAGCATAGCAATTGTGCTTCACAGGGCATCAGATTGTGTTTCACAGGGCACTAAGGCACTGATTTGCAAGTGGGAATTCATGCAATCATGACATGTTAGATTCAGAGGTAAGAGTGAAACAAAGAGTTTGGTGTAACACATTTGATGTAACATGCCTAAATGTGGATTTTTTGGCTTACTTTGGCAGAAACAGTAGACCATTATCTCATGATATTAAAATAAAATTATGCCAATTGGTAATTATACTGTATCACAGGACTGAAGACTATTCTAACAATCTATATTTGTTTCATTTTATGTAAATCACTTAGTGCGTGAGTTGAGAATTGCAGTGGTATCAGCATCTTTCAAGGCATTGTCCTGAGCTATTGTTGTCTTTAGAAATTTTGCCTTTGGTTGTGAAGACAGTGAAATTAGGTTGTTGCTCTACAAAAACTCAATTTGTGTATTAGTAGTAGAGATACCTTTCTAAATTCAATAATTAAGTAATTTAAAACCTTTGTGTTACTTCTTGTGCAGCTCCACTGCTGTGTGAGATGTCAATAACAAAAAAAAGACGAGAGGTTCCTGTATTGGTGGTTGTATGTTCTAGTCTGGCTCAGGCAAGATCACATCTTCCCATCGGATAAGTTATTGATTGTATGCCTCATGTGCTGCAATAAGGAGTGTAGATAGGCCTCAGGATAATCAGTTCATATGACCTCATCCTTCAGAAACTGAGTCCTGCTAGTTAGATTAGGTCACAGATGTAGCACATTTTAAGGGTTTAGGGAAGAGGTGGAGCAAAGTAGTTAGAACTCATTATTCAGCAGGGGTTAGTTGGATGTTTTAGCTCTGAGGTCTTGCCAGATAATATACAACATCATCTTAGGAGCCATATTGCACGTAACAACTTCTGAAATGGGTTGCAATGGTGCATGTAATTATCTAGCTATGAAGGGGTTTAAAGGTGCAGGAGGAATGAAATCATGCAACAAAAGAACTCAAAGAAATCCACAAAACCTGTCAGCTGGGGCATCCCTGTGAGTGTGTGATACTTCGCTGTCTATTCTATGCATCTCTTGCAAGGTCTTTGCTCAAATTTCTGTTCAGCTGAAAGAAAAAGGTGGGCTGCTTCCATGATTGGCAGTTCAGAATTTCAGATGGCCCTTGTTTTGGTTTGGAAAATTCTGTTGTAGAGTAGCTGGCATATGGTTTTCCAGCATTCTTGTTCCTCCAGATTTTCACTTTCTGTGAGAAATCCCACTTGCTACTGTTATGCAGAAACTTACTTAGGGTAATTTTTTCCAAAAATACATTTATGAACATTATATTGATGAATTGCATAATTTAGAGTAATATTGCATAGTGGCAGAAGTATTACTGAAGATGTCACATTTTTCTAATTGGTTCATTCTTCTTCATACACAAAGGAAACTTGTTTTCACAATCATTTATGTGACCTTGCTTAGTGGGTGCAGTTCATTGGGATGTGAACTGGCAAAATACCAAGAAAAATTAATTTTGGTCTGCAGCAATAAGGAGGCAGTATTTGGGTTTTTTTCCCCTGCACCTCCCAAAGCATTACAGCTGTATAAAAGCAAATATTCACATGTTTTTGGGGGGCATTTTCTTCAGAGTTGAAACAGTAAAGTGTGTTCTGCCATTTTCTGTTGAATCATGTTGGTTTGAGCCTCTGTTCTATGTGAAAATTGTTGGAGCATTGCTATGTTTAAATTCAACTCTTGCTGTTTAATCTCAATAATTTGCCGTTTGTCTTTAATTTGTCTTTAGATTCTTAGGACCTGGTCCTGAAACCAAATCAATGCAGAAAGATCTTTCTATCTGGAAAGTTCCAGAACATGTGCAGACATATCTGCTGGGATCAATATGATTCCAAGGTCAGAATCAGTCACAAAGAACCTATATTTCATATATCTTATTAAAGCCTTTATTTTACATTGTGCATGTACAAGTGAAAAAAATGCAGGGCAGTCCACACTGTGACTGCATATAGAGTACACTGTTGTCCATTTTGCTGCATCTGACTTACAGAACTAAATAATCTACTCTGCACACCAAAAATGGGGAGTTATTCCTACATTGTGCTGCCTTCTTGTCAATTTGCAGCTCTTTTATAAAAATACGAGTTTGCTACTTTGTGAGCTTTGCTGATCACAGGCAAAATGCCCGCGGATTTTCAATTCACTTTGGCAAGGTTCATACAACCTTTTTAAAATTGTTGTGATGTTGCTAGTGAAGTACAGTATGGTATGATGAGCAATTGTTGTAGTAGGTTGGCCAGGTCCATCTTACAGATGTAACCTTGCTGGTAGCAACATGCTTAGTGTGGAAGCTGGAATGAATGATGCCACCAAACACACTTGTTCTGCTGGTGTGGTAGCTCAGCATGTGCTGTTTTAGCATAGTCTTTCAGAGGCTGAAGCAGTTTGAATGGGTGGACTCTTTATGCCTTGACATAACATTTACATAAAAAGAACAAAACTAATTTTTGTGTCAGAAAGCTTGAAATTGCCATGACCTCATGACTGCTCATCAGTTGGTATTTCAGCTTTGTCTTCTCGTTCCCCTGTATTTTTGTCATATACAGCAAAAAGCCTCACAGTGGCCCAAAGTAACATAGCTGGGTATAGAATACTTGAAGTGCTATTTTATTGGTCACTGTGCTTATTGGGAAATTTATACATAAATGAACTCTTGGTTGTGGTGGCATGTATGTATCTGATTAGTAAGAGACATTATTTCAGCTAACATGCTCAACAATCAAGAAAAGTTTTCTGAGGAATGATGTAATCTTTCTTTTCCTTTGTTCAGAAATTTCCAGGAGTCTTAGACGTGCTACTTCTTTCTTGTCATTGAATCCTGTTTCTTTCGTCTGTCAGCCCCTTTCATTTGTCCTCAGATTTGAGCTAGTCCTGACTCGCACTTTTTTTTTCAAATGGTTTTTGAGAGAACAGTTCCTGTGCACAGAAAGTGACCTTCTCGCAGCAGGAACTGGAACACCAGCTGTATTTAGCTTTGCAATCATTGAGACTTTCATGGCAACTTTCTAAGTTGTTTATTTCCTGAAAAGTAATGTTAAAACAGCATTGTGGTATTCCACAATTACTGCCACTTGGAGCCTGCTAGATCAAATTTTCTCAACTTATAGCAAAAAAAGACACCTTTTCTGCCCAAATTCCAGCCCTGCATGTCAGCTTGAGATTGAGAATTCTAGCAGTGTCCATTCTGTGTCTTGCACCTCTACCAGCGAAGTCAGAGGTGATAACAATCCTCTTGTAAAGATGCATGGGCCATAGAGGAGACTGATCTTTTTCTAAGATTATTGTTCCCTGTGCACAGGCATGAAAAGCAGTTAATAGCTTATTTTTCTCACTGAGGAAGCATGAGAGGATCTTTACTACGCTATAGCATAGTTCTGCTGCATTTTTACACCAATGCTGTTTTGCCTATAATTTCATTCTAGGTTCACCAGCAAAAATTGTTATCTCAGACTACTTTAGCATCTTTTAATCTCTGAATGAATTAATTCAACCATCTTTAAATAGCTGATGCTTTAAAGCAAAGAAAAGCTAAAAGTACAAGAACCCAGAAAAAAATGAGTTGTTCCAGCCTTGTCTTGACTGTTGGGTTTTGGGAGAGGATTTGTTTAGTGTTTGTGTTTTTTTAAGAGGGAGAGAGCAAAGCCTTTGTACGTGTTTAATAAAATTTATAGACTTACACCCTTGTAAATGCTGACAGTTCTGTAAAATGACTTGTACCTCATGTCATTCCATTTACTACTAAATGGCATGCTGGGACATGTTTTCTTTAGGCACTTTGCACCAGCCAACAAAAACCTGAAACTTTGCAGAGCTGGGATTTAAGTTCATGCAGAACTTGGAATGTAGCGATCTTTATGTGGACATTATCAAACCCTATGAGAAGCAGCACCACATGGTGGAACAAACAGCTCTGCTGTCCCTAAGGAAGCACTAGGAGGCAGAAGTGTGTCTCCTTCCTAAACAGCTGCATTGTTTTCCTCAGTGCTACACTGGTCACTGATAATCTTGCTGTTTAGTGTGGTACCTGTAAAGGATGGATAAGCAGGGAAGCATGTGGCTCTACTATGTTTTTAATCTCTTTGGGCACTGTCTTCCCCTGAGAAAATGGAGCAATATCTCTTGTCTCCTAAAACCTTGGCTCTGTCTCCTGCATAGGCTGCACCCCTGGAACACCATGCTCTCCAGTGCTGTCATGGGGGTTACTTGTGATGACCATTTGAATACATGAAGTGCATGGTTCAGGTCTACCTAAGCTCTGTGAAATCAGATAGAGTACTAAATGGGACAGTTCCCAGAGTTGGCTTAATAATCTTAGAAATACTACAATTTTCTGTAAGTGCTTATACACCCAACTTTGAGTAGCAGAATGTACCTGAGATATTAGGCTAAATAAATGCAAGAATTATTAATGGCTTAAAGCCAGTTGTAAAATTTGTTGTTACAAATTACATCTGGTGCTTGCAGTCCATTCTGTAGTGAAATAATTATAATTTTCAGAGCAGAGAAATTCCTCAAGAATGTTTCTTCCAAAAAAGTAAGGGATTTCAAATATGAAGGTAGTTTTTATTTAATACACTGTCTTCCATTTTATCTTTCTCATTTTTCACTCATTATTTCTAAATTTCCTGATCTAATGTGAGTGTGTACTGAAGAACAGTAGTGACCTGTTGACTTGAGGCTGTCTTAGTAGGTGTTGAATTTTCAGTGTTGGTAGGTTAGTTTCGAAGCCTGTTACAAATGTCTTGGCTGTCCATGCTTTAGCAAGATCCATTTTATTTCTGACAGTTGTTGAGATACCTGACAGATTTTCCACAAATCTCTGTCAAGCTGCCAGACCTGTGTAATCCTGTCCATTCTGCGGGCGAGCAATAAACAGTGTGAGTCACTTGAAGCTACAGAGCAGCGTGCCTGTGTTTAGGCATCTGAAACAGAAAATATGCTTTGTTGTTAATAACTGATTCATAACTGATTTTTCTTTTAAAGCTACTTCCTTATTTTTGCAGCTTGCATCAAAAAATGGTAAATAACATGGTAAGTTTTTTGTGTTGTTAGTGTCCATCCTCCTAGCCATGTAAAAACTTTGGACTATTGATTTTTATCCCTTCTGCCCCCTTTCATGTGATTTTTATTAGACCCACAGTTAAGCCCTCTATCAAATATAATAATCCATCTGCAAATTCTAACTTAGGCTTTGAAACAATTCTTGGAGAAGAGTGACTTCTGTATTATACTAAAGTATCCATAAAAATTCTCCCAATGGTGGGACTTTTATGTCCGAATAAAGATTTATCTTGCATCTAGATTGAACAAAATCTCAAATCCTTGTACTTGTGTGGAGTGTTGCTGTTGAAGAGGGTTTTTTTGCTCTTCAAAAATAGTAGTAAAATGTTACTGAAGTAGTTGCATTGTTCAGAAGGAAAAATATCTTCTTTAGTAGTCCTTAACATTGAAAGAAAACTCTAGGTACACTGTTCCATTACCTGCAGGTTAATATGTATTCTGCAGTAAGGAATAGTTTGCAAATAATTGAAAATGTTTTAAACTTGAATGTTCTGAGTATAATGCTTTGCCAGTCCCTATGTCTTTTATTTATAGTGAAGGTGTCTTCTATTTAACAAGTAGTTTGCATGTAAATAGTTGAAAACCAACTTATCAGAGAATATTAATGTTGTCCCAGTTGCTATTACCTTTGTTTGAAAATGGTTAAAACAGTGATCCTTTTTCTAGCATGTCTGTTGCATGCAGCTTAGAATGTTGCATGCATACATACATACATATATATATTTATCCCTTCACTGCTGTGTATAAACATTGCTTCAGATACATTTTTACTGCAGCAAAAAGGAAATTAAATCATATATCTGCAATAACACAACCTTAAGACAGGGACACTATTCATCACAGTGGAAGTCCAACTTGTGGGTATCTTATTTTTCACCAGCATTGAGACAGGTGACAATTTGCACATTTCTGGCCAAATGGCATGTTTAAATGTTTTAAGAACTGTCGACCTGTACCAATGTGGAAAATGAAATGCTGAAAACCTCTAGAGAATTGCTAATAGTATGTACAGACTTTCACCTTAGCTTCAGTTCCTATTTTTCCAGGTCAGGAGCACCTGACAGTTTGTACCACCTGATAGTTTTTTCTGTGCCTCTGATATATAACTGGGAAGAAGGGATTGGAGAAAGTTGCTGTTGTGAACACAAACTCAGCAATATCATGGTGGGTCTGCAGACTTCTCTAGGAGTGGAATAAGCTTGGAGACTGAAGTCCTGCTCAGGATATTAACTTGTCAATAGTTTGGCCACTTGAGACCACAGCAGCTTTCATAAAGCTATGAAAAATGTCCAGAAAAATGTCCATCACACCCATGTGGATGTGCCAGGAGGAGAATTTACATGAAGGTTTGTATATTAGTTAGAGTAGCAAAAGCAGTGTCACTCTAGCTTATTGTATTCCAACCCTTACTAAATATATCCTAGCAGAATGAGATTCTCTTTTCCATTATTTTCTTACCCAGAGTGTTACCATTTCATTGGATGTAACAGGCGATCCGCATGACTAGTACAGGAAATTGCCCTGTAAGTCAGCACATAGAGCCAAAACAAGGATCACCAAGACCCTCACGGTAAAATCATCACTAGAGCCCTGATGGAAAACCATCAGTATCCCCCAGAAATCTTCTTAACATTACTTGACTCAAAATTCTAGGAGAGAAGACCGCTGTATTTAGTATGTTTTTGGTGTCCACACGCCTGAAGCCCTCATAGTGTTCACTGAGGTGTGTAAACACTATTGTGACCAGCTTAATACAATCTTCACAATGTGATTTGGCCACTGTTGCATATTAAATTAGTGACACGAGTAGATGGAGAAATCAGGATTCCTGGGTCCTACTTGTTAAACCCTCCTTCCATGAAGACTTAATGGGTATAATTTCAGCTGTATAATTAATATCTTGTAGCAGACTAGTGATGTGATACACTGATAGTGGCTAACCTTTCCAGTCAAGAGGAGGAGTTTCATGTTAAACATGGAGGGTCTATGTTCATTTTCCTTGGATGAGCATTCAGAGAAACAGAGAAAGCAGTATTTGTTAGTTAGATGGAACTCTTTCAAGTTTTACCAGCAAGCTGTTGCTAAAGACACTCAGTAGTCTTTTTAAAAGTGCAAATATTCTTTCACCATCGTGTCAGACTAAGTTTTACATTTTCACACTTGAAGGTCAGTATTCTTGTGGTACCAGGTATCATGGTAGCTTCAGATACTCAAGAACCAGATACTCAAGGCAGAGATGTGTAGGGAACAGTCCAGGTCTGGAGAGTTCAGGACAGCAAAAGCTTTCATCACAGTGAGAGCCATTGAAAATGAGATCAGTGAATGTGTTGCTGACAGTGACTGCAGTGAATGCCCTCATGCATAGGGCAGGACATAAATACTGGGCAGTACTTGGTGGCACATGCTGTTACACCTCCCTGAAACAGCAGGATTTAATTTCTCTTGTGGAACTGAGAAAGAAGTCATTATTTCTTTATCTTACAAATGCGTGTTGGGTCTCTGCACTCTTCTCTTGTTGACAAAGGTCTCAGATATTTTGGCTTAACTACAACTAAAGTGTGAGAACAACAAAAGACAAACACTAATTAGTATTCTTTTGACTGCTGTTCTGAAGGAATCTCCAATTAGTCTCAGCTCCTTCTTAGACTCCAACGGAGATTAAAAGAAGGCAATGACTATGAGAGAGGACCGAAAAAAGAGAAATGGAAGCAAGGCAGATCCAGCCAATTTCTCCACAATGCAAATTTATGCAAAATAAACCTTGAAGAGAGACCTACATTGAACCTACTCCATCTTTGCAGATTTCCTCCATGGCTTTTGCATAGGCTCGCCTTCTTTGCTTGGAGAAAAGCTCTTGTCCAGTTCGTCTTACTGGGCTGGTTTGTGGAGCAGAAAGTCCCATTGCAAAGTAGCACAAGGAACATGGATGGAATACCGTGCAGTGCAAGATACCAGTGGGATTAGCAACTGGCTGCAAGAGCACATTGTGTTGAGTGAATAAGTTGTCCCTACTTAAAAATGTAATTCAGACCAACGTTTTTAATTTGTAAGAGCAGAATTCAGAGTTCAGCCTGTGGCTGCATCAGCTTGTGCGGCTGGCGCTGACACAACTGCTGAGGATAACCCCAGCGGCGCCTGATCTTGGCACTGGAGGGCAGCTCACACAGGCTGTGGAATTACTGGCTTTTTTCTTGGGGCTTTTTGTTAAAGGGACATAGCAATCAAAGCTCACATGCCCATTACAGCTGGAAACAGACAGAGGGTTTTTTTGTCCAGGTTGTTTCTCTTAAAAGAAGTTGGATGGACAGGAGACAAACAGCTCTTTGGACTCTCCAGTAATGAAGACAACTTCTTCCTTGGTGATAGAGGTTAGAACAGCTGTAAAGCTTTTTCATTTTCTGCTGAAATTTGGAACAAATTACAACAGCTGTCAGCAGGTTGAAGATTGCAGAATGCAGTAGATTCTACTGTAATTTAATGAAGTCCAGCTAAGGCCTAGGAAAGATGTAAAGTCCACTTACTCTGGCTGTGCTACCTCTGACCATTTGTTCTTTTACTTGATTTCTAAACCAAAAAATACTCATTTATCATGTACAGGATGACTTTTTCTCTGCTAGTCTGCCATTTTGAAGAGGAACATCAGAACGTATAATACCTTTTAGATGCATTTCTCTTTCATTTACCTTTTAAAAAATCAAAACCCTTAGAAGAAATCAAAAAGTCCTTGCCTACAAGTAGATTCATCTGGAATAAAATCTAAACCATGTTCAGTCATCTCAAATTTTTACAAACATATAATGTCCTTGACAGTGTTCCTCCCTGTATGTTCTTTCCCTAATTCCCTAAACAAATAAATCAACCAACCAACTAGTGGGTTGAGACTTTATTATCATTATTATTAGCAGAGCTGACTCAAGCAAAACATACATGAGTTTGACTTCATCAACACTGACATTTTACTGAAATACCGCAAGACATTAGTGGAGCTTTGTGTTTAGCAGGCAGTCTACTGGCAACGTGTGAAAGAGGCACATTGCCCTTACTTTGTTCTTTTGGTCATATTTTAATCCTTTGAAATCCTTTTTCTAAGTCATTCCCAGGAAAGAATTAAAGGCTTGACTACTTTGTGACTACTTTTATTTTTTTAAATTCTTTGGTGGATCACCCCTTTTGACGGTTTTGGATTTTCCTTGTGGTTGTTGAAAGGCATCAGGATTCGCTCTGGGCTAGAGGATGTGTGATGGGTGATCCATCAGTCTTGGCTGACTGGCAGACTGACAGCAATATTGCTCTGCAGTAGCAGTCACAGATCTGTTTAGGATATCATGACTTTTATGGGTCAGCCCCTCCCAGTCCCAACATCACCCTAAATATTTCCTTGATACAGAAGAATCAGAATTGTTTGAGGATATTAAAAAGCAAACTGCCTGAAGAGACTGAGTAGCATACAAATGATTAACGAAATTACTTATTTGGCACTACTGGCATTATTTTTTAGATAATGTATTCAGGAGGAAGTAAATCAGTAATGAGATTTAAGTAGCACAAAAGGAGATTTCAATATAATGAATTACATTCTCAGAGGTGATACCAATATCTATAGATATTACAGGGAGGATTTTTGTGTGAAGCACAAATAGCATACTCAGATTTTTAACTCTGTTGAGCACTGGATTGGTGCAGTATCTGTTGAAAATGGCATTAGTGCTTTGCATTACTTCCATCATTCACCCTGTTTCTGTTGGGAAGTAAGTTTCCCCACTGTGTAAGAAATAACAGGACTTCATTAGTCCTTTGATGGCTGCTTGAAGAAGCTGATAATGTTATAGCACCTGAAATTATAAATCTCATTCCTCTCCGAATTTCCAGATTGTTTTATTGAAGCAAACAGCACCTCTGTGAAATCTTCAAATGAGTATGCCCATGTTCAGTGGTGCTGCAGAATGTACTATTAATATTTCATTAAAAACCCTGCTACGTGATATGGCCCCAGTTGCAATGGGGTGATTTCAAAGTTTCCATTCTTTAAATTGTAATATCTACCCATGCAGAATTGGTCTGAATACTACTGTCTTCCCGTTGACTAATGGAGGAGGGGGAAATGCTTGCCTGATATCATTTTACCGTAGGCTAATTTCAGCTGAAGAAGATACAGCAGATTTACTTTGTGAGAGTAGTCTGGTGCTTGGTTTTGAAGAAGCTCTTGTGACAGTCCCAGAGCTTTTGTAAAGAGGGGCTGATTGAACATTTTGGTTTATGCTGAACGGTTTAGGAACAGGTTTGGTTATGGCATTGTTGGCATCAGTTTTACTGAGCTAGAGTAGGAGTGCTCACATGGTCATTACTGCTTTTGCTTAATTGAAAGGAACTGAAAACATACCTTTTCATTAGACCAATATTTATCTACAGTTTTGTTTAGGGAAAAGAACATTAATAGGAATTGAATATTAGCACTGGTGTAACCATGGTCCAAATAGATGCATATGTTTATAAGCACACAAAACCTTAAACTGAAATGTCTCTGCCATTTTTCCTTTTACTTACCGTAAAATGAGGGAAAACTCATGAGGTAGCTACCACGCACTAATTTATACACAGCAGCTTTTCAGGGTTGATCAAGTGTCTGAAATTACCTGTGTGCTTGAATCAGGTAGAGGTTTCCCTTGAATATTGTCTGAAAAATTTCTTAATGCTCAAATTTTCAAACAGAGGAAAGGAGTGTTAAAAAGCTGAAAGTGTTTTGTGACATGCCCTAGGGAAACCTTCTTACCATAACTTCACTTGAATTTGATATGCTGAAGCTGCTTTTTAAATTTTGTTGGTTTTGTGTTTGTTTCAATTCTGGTAGCTGTAACCTCCTGCCTTAGCGGTGCCCTCTGTGTCTCATGGGGAGTAGTGGCCAAAGGTGAGTTCACTGGGTATCTTGGTGTTTCCTGATAGCTTATCTGAAATGTTATGGACATATTCCAGGATTCCATCTTTTTCCTTTATGACAGTGATTAGTTTTCTGGATTTATCTCTTAATTTGTCATGCTACCAATTTCTGTTTCTTAAAATAATCATTCTGTTGCAATGTTTCTAATTTCAGTGATTATTACAGCTCATCTGTGTAGAAACGTAGTGGCAAAATTCCAAACTAAGGAGTCTTCAATTTAAAGTGCCAGAATTAGTACAGAATAGCATATTCCTGGTCAGTGTTACTGAGCAGAAAGCCTCTTCATTTTGGCCTCCAGATCATAAACGTGCACTGCTTATCTGGCAACTGAGCTGTGGTTTCTTTTAGTCTAGTTCTAATAGCATGGCATTTTTCCCTTGAAAAGGGAGGAGAAAGCAGCTTGCTGGAGACATGGCATAGAGCTTTTTAGCCCAACAGAGAGTTTTTACCCTGTAACACCAAAGGAGACACAGAACTGTTATGTCATAGATAGCCCAGATGCTTCAGTAAGTAAAAAAATAGCTTGACAATGTTAAATGTGAGTGAGGGGTGGGTGAGTTACGATTTCTGGGGGCTCTTGAGTTCTACTAAAACCCAGGTATTTTAAAATATATTTCATTAGAAATAGTCATCTTTGCCACTTAGAGGGCAAGTACATTTTTCTTGCAAAACAACATTCTGACTTTTGGGGAAATATTGAAGAAGCCCTGTAGCTACACAAATCATTGCCCATGGTAATACAGTAGGTTGGTTTGGACTTTGGTTCCCCTCCCCCTCCAGATTAAACAGTGTTAAAAACCTGTCAAAATCTGTTTTGTTTTTTTTTTTCCCCGGCAACTCAAATTAAAATGCATAGATGAAACTGAATTGAAGCTGAAGTAGAACTTGCATTGAAAGACAAGATTTCATTCCATAACTTAAAAAAAAGCAGCACAGAAGAATCAGCCATGCAGTTTTGCGGAACAATGTGATTATTACCGTGTTAGATTGCTCCAGAACACTGTATTGGCATCTGAATTTTGGAGTGCCTATAATTTATTTCCTTCAGTTAATGGCAAAGTTTAAGAGGCAAAATTTGATTTCCTTTTGCTCTTCCCACCATCCTGCTATTTGGTATAGTTTTGACCTGCAACAACTAATTATAGTTCTTTAAGGACATTTAGGCATTCTTCTTCCAAGTTTTGTTGTTTGCATTTCCCCTAGAATGTCAAGTATAACCTTGTGAGGATAGTTTGACATTTCTGCAGCTGCACTCCATCCCAGTATGTTTTGCTCATGACCAGACTTAGTAAATTTCCTATGTTCTTTATCCAGAAAGAGAATAGATTTATTGGACATAATTAGTTTGTTTTAAATCATGGCTGCTTATCACTCTTACCTTTGTCATCACAGAGGTTGTTTGTAGTTTCTGTTATCTAAATATTTGTGGCATTCCTTTAGTAATTATGCATGCCAGCATTTACAGCTGCTCTCCATTAAAATGAGCCTAACTGCTCTGCAGCTACTTTTTCATCATTTAAGAAAAATTGGCTTGTGATTTGGAAGGGGGCTCAACTCATTTGGCATCCTAGCAAGTGTGTTGTGTAGCTCTTTGGATACTCTGGAGTGTCAATGGAGAAGCATTTGGTGTGTTAGCAAGGATATGCCTGTTGGATGACAGGCTGGATCAAGCAGACAAAGGAGGGCTGTGTTTCTACTGCTCCCTGTCCTGCTAATCATAAGTGCACCTAAGAAATGTGGGATCTCATGGATGGTGGGATGTATGTTGTCTGCATAACTAAAACATGAAGTTGAGCTGATTCAGACTTTCTGACTTACAGGGGTTTTCTCCCCTGTATAGGTATCTGCTTATTATCAGTACAGAGTAAAGAATGCCCAGCAAATGCAGCCAATTCTATGAATCTCAGCTTTATTGCAAAAGTAAATAAATCTGGGAGAGGTACTGTAAAGGATTAGCAGTGGAATGTATTGCAGTTATAAAGAGTCACCAGGGTTCATGATTGTGAGCTGCATTTACACACCTTTCCTCCCAGTGATGGAAATAATTTGAAAGGTGACAAGAAGGTGATGGATGAAGAATTGATGGATGCAACTGTCCTCTCTTGGCTTCTTTAAAAAAAGGGAGAGCACTGTTTTGTATTACTGTCATGCACAAAGCCAGTACCTTTCCTGAGGACCATGGAAAAGGTAGCACAGAATTCAGCTTTGTATTTGCAGTTCTGGAGCTTGGGGGTCAGTCACTGCTTCATTAGTTCATGTGTAGGAGTGATAATTCAGGGCAGAAAGAAGATTAGCTTCTATTAATTACTGTAAATCCCTTACAGCATCTTCTGTGGTGGAATTAATAAGCAATTAGTTGCTGCTAGAAGCTACTGAGATTTCAAATACATAAAAAAGTAATGATGAGTCAGAACTATATCACATTAGCTTTGTATGAATGCTGAGGTTGAGGATGACCATGAAATTGTGACAGTGACAAAATCCCACCAGCCATCTAGACAACTGCCATTTCAGACTGGTGTTTGCAAGATCTGAAGTATTTTTAATTCTCCTTAATTCCTATTCAGGACCAGTACTGAAGGGATGAGTTTGTATTCAAGGGCGTGTTTCTTGGCTGTCTGCTGGAACGGTTTTGCTGAATGACTTATTTGGGCTAATGTAATTAAGCTTCTATCTGAGCCAAGCCCATACCTGTGTAAGTGTGCTGCAGTGCTGCTGGGCGCGCTGTCCTTGCTCTCTGTGCACACAGATGGCAGGGCAGGGCTGGGGCTGCATCCCCAAGCAGCTTTGTGTGGCATGAGTGGGGCTCTACAAGCAGCAGTTCACGCCGAGGGTCTGCTGATTACAAAATGCTTTTGACAAGAAAATTGAAAATGTTAACGTGGTGTGACACTCTGAAAGCAGATACTCTATCTTAGGTGCACGTGCAAAATTTCAGGCTTGAGGAGGGAAGGCTGAAGGGGACCTTTCTGCTCTCGTATATGTAAGGGGAGGGTATGGATAAGTCAAGAACAGAGTCATCTTAGGTTTGCACAGTAACTGGATAAAAGGCAGAAGTCACAAGTTTCAAAAAGGGAATATGCAATTAAATTTCATGGAAAAAAGTTTCAGAACAGATTGGACAGAGAGGTAGTGGCGATCTGCTGATAAAGCCCTGAGCAACCTAAACTGGTGGTGATGGCACCGGGAGAAGATGAGAGACCCTTCTGACCTGAATTGTAGTCTATAGTCTTAGACTACCTTCACAAGTCCTTGCATGGTGTGCTTCATGAACAGGTTACTTCAGACTGGATTTGTTGGTTAGCATTGTAAGGTTTTAGTTTGAGCAGAGAGAAATCCACTGCAGGCAGATTGTGTTGCTCTGTGATGCTGTAAGCAGAGGCAGGCAGAGGATTCACTTCCAAAGCATATATTTTCATTTTTAAAGGGACTTCTATTTTTTTAAACTCTCCCTTATGCATTTTGTCAGGAACATCCAGCATGAACTAGGTAAGTAACTCTTACACGGGCTCAGATCTATTGTTTAAAATGAATCACAGGTGAAAAACTGTTGTTGCAGAACCACTCTGTGTAACAGTCTGGAGCAGATTGGAAAATCTCCATCTTGCTTCTCATACTCATACGTTTTCATGGTCTCTGGTGCTGTGATAGATTTTTGGTTTCTGAGATTTGAGTTTAGCTTCTAGATTTAGTTGAACTGCTGGAACAATGAAATGTGGTTGTGTGGTGAGGATTGCAGCTGAGTATGGCAGATAAAAGGCTTATCTCTTTTCTAGTGCATTGTTCAACATTTTAAAAAGTTGCTTCTGATTTCAGATGGAAAGAATACAGAGAGGATTAGCTTTGTCTTAACAAATGCAACAAAACAGTACAAATTATATGCAAAGGCATCTAGACTGAAACTCTCACTTGTACCTCTAAGGTACAGTGTATGGATGTTGACACACAGTTCAATTTTCTTCTTTATTCTACCCCAAATATCTGCTTTTTAGACTTTTAATTTCATCCTTGTCTCCTTTTCTGTTTTCATTCTCATCTCCCTTTTTCCTTTGCACATACCACTTTTTTATATCCTGTCATCAGCTATGTCCTTACCTGCCTATCCTGCAGGTCTTTCCTCCCTTTTCTTCCTTATCTCTTTTTTGTTACCTTTTTTTCTGTTATCTTCTCTGGCATCCTCAGCATTAGTCATGCACAATCCCACTTTCATTTCTACCCTCAGTTATTGTTGTACAATTGTGTATTCTCTTCTTTATTCCATTTTCAAGCATGGAAAGATGTGATTTTGCTTCTGCAGAAAAATCCCCAGCAGTTCACTGAAATGGCTCTTTGCCAGCAGTAATGATCACACAGACCCCAGGCCTCCCACCTCCAGGGTAGCACTGAAACAGGAACAAGCTCCTAACTGGATGCAGGTCCTGGAGGTCTGCGGAGATTTAGGGGTCTTTGGAGCAAACTGTGAAGTTTGTGTTGTTGGGTTTTCTTGAGCCACTTCCTTGCCACTCTGCAGAGTGCTGTGCTGATGCCTCTGTAGGCTTTCTCTTGTGCCTGTCAAGGATGACCTGTTCCAGGGGTCCTTTCCAAAGCAGATTTCTCTTTCTTGTCACCTCTGATTAGTGTGATATGAAAAGATGTTCCTTCAGTCTTCTGTCTGCCACTGATTGATTCTGGTCACTGGCAGCCTCTCAAAAGTTTCATTGCCCAGCTTCATTTTTGCACGTTAACTTAGTTTTGTAAATCACTGCTTCCCCTGCCCCCCCAGTTTTTCATTATCTGATACTTTTTGCTTGAGGCAGTTATCTACAAGGCAGATCAGCAGCAGACCTTAAGTGAGTTATGGCTTTGCCTCCTGAACCTGGTGCTTAGAAATATGGAAGCAGAGAGGCACAATGTGCTCAGCTCCTGGTTTTCTGGCTGGTGTTACAGCCATGGTGTGGGCTGAGTCAGTGTCAGGTTCACAGCCAATAGAGTGATATTGAAAGGTGATGGAATCCTATTGTCAACAGTGCTTGTCATCCTCTTTGTGAGTTATATGGCTTTGTATGCTATGAAACCTTCTAGCTTTTGACTTGAATTTCACATATTAAAAGGAGAAATTGAAGAAATGTTTTATTTCCCAAGTTGCCTTTCTTTTTTACAGTAAAATCAATGATGGAGTGAACACAATCTACCTGTCTTTTTCCTCTGCTATCTGCCAATGATGCATCAAGTTACAGGGGAGGAATTTAAGAGCAGCTCATGGTGGCATCCGGCCAACTCAGTGAGAGAAGCTGCCTGCAGAATTCTGTTCCTAATGAAATGGCCCATTTCATTGATGGGTATTGATCAGCATTGGTGTGTATTTCTGGGGCTTATTGCACAGAAAGGGTCATAGGGAAGGAAACAAGCTGTACAGTATGGTGATTGACCTTGGTGTTCACCAAAGCCACTCTGTTGCTTCCCCTCCTCAGCTGACAGGGAAGAAAATGTAACAAAAGGGTCATGGGTCAAGATAAGGAGCAGGAGAGGTCACTCAGCAATTACTGTCAAGGGCAAAACTGACTTGACTAGGGGAAAAATTAGTTCAGCTTATTACGAAACAAATCAGAATAGGGTAATGAGAGATAAATCTTAAAAACACCTTCTTCCCATCTGTCTGTTCTTCACTCTTGATTTTTCTACCTCCTCCCACCCAGCAGCACAGTGGGACAGGGAATGGGGGTTGTGGTCAGTTTCTCTGCACTCGTTCCTCCTCAAGGGGAGGAGTCCTCACATCCTTCCTCTGCTCCAGCGTGGGGTCCCTCCCATGGGAGACAGTCCTCCATGAACTTCTCCGGTGTCAGTCCTTCCCATGGGCTACAGTTCTTCGTGAATGGCTCCAGCTTGGGTCTCTCACGAGGGATGCAGTCCTTCAGGAACAGGCTGCTCCAGCCTGTGGATCCTGTGGGTTCCCCGTGGTGTCCCCTTGGTGTCACAAGTCCCCTGCAAACCTGTGTCAGCATGGGCTTCTCTCTCCATCATGCCATGGATCCTTTCAGGAACCTGTTCCAGCATGGTCTTCCCACGGGGTCACAGCCTCCTTTGCCCACTTGCTCTAACGTGGGATCCGCCACAGGCTAGAGGTGGATCTCTGTTCCTCCATGGACTTCCATGGGTTGCAAGGGCCTTCACCATGGCCTGCAGGGGAAACTGCTCCAGTGTTTGGAGCACCTCCTGCCCCTCCTTCTGCACTGACCTTGGTGTCTGCAGGGCTGTTTTTCTCCCTTATTCTCACTCCTCTTTGTCAGCTGCAGTTGTGCAGATATTTTCCCCCTTCTTAACTGTATGATCCCAGAGGTGGAGCCACTGTCTTGGAGCTGGCTGGCATTGACTCCAGTAGACACAGGGGGAGCTTCTCACAGAAGACACCCCCTGTAGCCCACTGCTACCAAAACATGGCCATGCAAGCCCAATACACACACCGAATGCACCCAGTACATCTTGGGTTTGCATCTTGGACTTGTGCAGACTTTGCTGTAAGGGCTGAAGCAGCGTAAGAAATTGTGAGACAGCTAAATGCAAGGCTGTTATGACAGGCAGTGACAACTCATAATGTTCATATCAAGTCAAGTGCTGAGGACAAGGAGAGAAATGGTGGCAGAGAGGAAGGTGCAGGGCAAGCAAGTGACCCTTGTGTCCTGTAAAGGAATGAGCTGAGAGAAAGCAGTGGCACCGAGTGTCTCAATACTGTTACATCTGTATTGTTGTAAGTAGCTGGTGGGAATGCTGTGTTTCTGTGCTTAGAATCAGTAGAAGGCAAGCCCACTGTACTGTAGGACTGTAGTGCATGCCATCACCCTTGAAACATTTCTTCCAGAAGCCCGTTATCCCCGTCTCGATTGTGTCTTCCCCATGAAATACAAGTGCAAGGTCATGAAGGTTGTTCCATAGTCCTGTGCCTGATAGAGGAGATGAGCCTTGTAGAAATTGTTCCTCCTGTGTAGAGAAGCAACTAAAAAATGTATTGACAGTGTGTATGCATCATATTGGGTGTCTTCCTAGACAAGGAACTGGTCATCTTCATCCTCTAATGAGTCTCAAACTGCAGATGCTACAGATAAGGAGAGTTCAAAGAGTTACTCATTTATTACAGAATTCAGCAAGTTATTGGGTAAAATAGAGCAAGGCCACACTATATTCAGGATATTGAATCCAATTTTTACAGCTGATAAAAGTCAAGGAAAATGGCCTCACTGTAGCACCAAACTAACAAATGTATTCTGAGAGAAAGAGCAGGAGCCACAGGAGTTTTGTTGCTGAGAGTCACTGGATTTTGTACATGGAAATTAGTGGGATTCTGCTCACGCTGCTCCTGAGTGACAAAAATCTGTCTTTCATGTAGGTAAAATAAGGCCGTGCTTTGTAGTATTTCTGTGTAATGATGGGCTCCCTGCTTCTCTTTACTCTGCTGTATTTGAACTAGTTATAATTAGCAGTGACACACATTTGGCAGGCAGTGGTGGGCAGGTGGCCATGCCACTTAGCAGAACTGGAGCTTAGGAAGCAGTGAGTGCTGGCCTAGCCCTTCTCTGCCAGCTCAGGTGTAGCAGCTGACCCTGCTGAAACCCTCGCTCCCCCAGCATCGGATTTTTGTGTGTGAATTGTACTGGTGAGCCAGACTTCTTATCTTTTTTATAGTATTTGACAACGGCTCTTTCCAATAACATTCAGCACATCTTTCTATTTGAGCAAAATCAGGATTTGAGAAGAAAATAGCTGTGTCATGATGTGCAGAGTTTATCAGCTGGTCCAGTACTATTTTCATGATGTCCGTCATTAACTCCATTAATTCTTGTTGCCATGCAGTTTTATTAAAGGGCAGTAGGGAACAGTATAGTTTATTAAAACCAGTACTAGTCAAATTTAAGTAAACTTTAGTTAATTATAAATTCACTTGGAAACCTGATTTGATGTAAAACAGAATTACACAGTTCCCCTTCCTATGTTGTTATTGTTAAGTGTTTTTCCTACTAGTCTGGTTTTCCTGAAGAACAGCCTCTTGTTTTTCTGTTGTTTTAACTTTCCAAAGTAGCTCCCTTGTATTTTCAGAGTGGTGATTCAAAATAAGGGCTAAAATTTCAGGAATTATTTCTGAGGCAGTCCCTGTCTATCTTCCCCCCCTTACTTAAGCAAGCACTAAATGTTAAATTATAATAATAAATGTTAAAGGGAAAAATGTCACAAAAGAACTAATTTGGTCACAAATTAAGACATTTCATGTTAGTGAACTGCAAACTGGTTTCACTTGGATCTCCTCCTCAGCATTGCCAAATGTAAATATCAAAATACCAAAAGTCTGATTGCAGAAGATGTGTTAATGTCTTGAAAATCATTTTAGAGCTTTGTTTCATTTGCATTTTCTATGATGATTTTGATTTCTTGGCCATTTGCTTTAGTCCAGTTGTGTTTCAGATAGCTTTCAACAAATATGATGGCTGAATGCAAACTCTAGTTTCAGTGAAAAGCTGGTTTTTTTATGCAACTCCAGGAAATGGGGCTTTTTAAAAATCTAGTTTGCCCAAGATAGAAATTTTGATTTCTGTAACTTTAGCTAGAAGTTGAGCATTACAGTTTCTTTTTATCTCTGTGTTTGAGCTGATGTTCTACTCAAGAAGGAAAATAGAAGGTTGAAGGTGGAAATAATCACATTGGGAGCACTTAAATGGACTTACAGAGGCCATAGGGGAAATGTATTCCTTTCTATGTGCCAGTGTTAAGTTCTCACTTTCCTAAGTACTTTTTTTTTTTTTTTTTTTTTTTTTAATTCTTAGTGCTATTTTGAGAGAAATCAGGTTTCTTTGTTTTGGATTTGGTTTGGCCTTTTTTATAGGACAATTATGACCTGCAAATTTTGCTTTTCCAAAAATGTTTTGGTTTTTTTATTGGTCATTTAATGATAAAATGAAATACATAAATGATATTTATAACTCTTCCCTTGACCACTGCCATAGTCACTCCACCACAGAAGGCCACTAGGCTGGTCAGGCAGGTCTTGCCCTTGGTAAAGCTGTGCTGGCTGTCTCAAATCACTCCCTGTCCTCCTTGTGCCTTAGCAGAGCTTCTCAGAGCATCTGTTCCAGGATCTTCCCAGGCACAGAGGTCAGGCTGACAGGTCTCTAGTTCCAGGTTCCTCCTTTCTACCCATTTTAAATCTAGATATGCTGTTTCCCTTTTTCCAGTCCCCAAGGACTTTACCTGATTCCATGACTTCTCAGATACCATGGAGTGGCTTGGCAACTACAGCCAGTTCCCTAGGACTCTGGGATACATCTCTTCAGGTTCCACAGAATTATGTATATTCAGGTTCTTCTAACAAGAACAAACCTAATCTCCTCTTACAGTGGGAAGGACTTTGCTCCCCCAGTTCCTGTCTTGTGGTCCCTTAACTGTAGGAAACTGTATAGAAAACTGGTAGAAAATGTTCTCATACAGAACATCAGGAGCACTTATTGCCACATGTAAAATGGAAACTAACCTATATTCATCCCTTGGCTTTGGTTGCATCTAAGAAAATGCCTTTTATGGTTATGGCACAAGCCACAATCATTCTGAAGGAAATATCCTGAAAAGGCTGTGTAGAAAAAATCCCCATGTGGATTCTCAAACATGCATAACAAAACTCACCTTCTGAACCTGTGCTTTTTATATCTTGTGATGGCTTTGCTCTTTTGTCAAAGTAGCTTGTGTACAGAGCAGCAAATGTGACCATATGTTATATTGTTGGGTTCTAATAAGGTTCTTCTTGAGATGAAGTACTTTAAGCAGCAATAAAGAATGATGGGAAGCAAATGCACTAAATAAATAAATAAGGTTGTTACAAAATTGTCGTGCCACATCCATATGTGTATATCTATGTGAATTCAAAAGAAAGAAGTAAGTAAACATGACATCCTAGCATCCAAAGCTTCTGCCAGATGTCTGTTCTTGGAGTGAAGTCCTACACGAATCAAGAAAAGCTGTGAGTTTAATTAAAAGTCGATTCTGATCTACTTAGCTTGTAGAGCTCAGTAGAGAGCTCATCAAGCAAAGACTACATCTGTGAAAGTATGTACACAACTCTGTTGTGTTGTCTTCCGTGTGTGGTTCCCAGTATTTAAATCCCACTGTACTCAATGAAGTAGAGGAAAAAAATAGGCCCAATTTTAGTTTTCTCCAATTCCTACTGGTATCCAAGGAGTTCTCTGTGCTAGAGAATATAAATTTTCTAATCCCTAGAAATGAGAATTTAGGAAGCCCTTGCTGAAGCAGCGAGGGAGCTGTTGCATGCCTGATACCACACAGTCAGCCTTTTTGGATAGAAAACAAAATTTCAGGGCTGATCTACAGACTGCTGTTGCAAACAGGGCAAATCAAAATGCCGATGTGCTACCATACAGTTGAGAATGATAGTGAGGTCTGCTCTTCATGGTTCACATTACCAGTGTTTTGTGATCATTGCCACTGTTTCCTCTAGAGAGAGACATCAAAAATCAGATTAGAGCTGTCAAAAGTGAATGGGAGTGATGGTAAATTTGGAAGTCTTCCAGGAAGAGCAATCTGTGTGGACCACAGCATATATGGGATTTACTGTAGTTTGATGTTTATATGTTTTTATGATGTTCATAGAATCACAGAATGATTTGGGTTGGAGGGGACATAAGGACCATCTAGTTCCAGCCCCTCTGCCATGGGCACGGACACTTTCCACTAGACGAGGTTGCTCAAAGCCCCATTAGTTCTTCATCAAGGACACAAAACTTCTAGCTGGTGCAGAAATAATTACAATATATAGTGAGATGGAAAATTCTTATCTTTAATTTCACAGAAGAGGAAACAATGAGTTATTGGAGGGTTTCTGCTCCTTGGTCTGACTGCTGCAGAGCTAGAAAGAAGACATGGATTGCATGTTCTGATTTTCCGCTTTGAAGTACTCAAATTCTGCAGGGCAACCTTGAAACAAAACTAAGAGGACAGTAGGTATTTGAGAGCAGTTTAAAGTTGAGCAGGTGTGGTCTAGTCAAGATACACAAGTATTTGGTTCTGTTCACAGGTCAGATGGGTAGATACCTAGTTTGTGGTACTGTGCTTAAAATTACAAGGTTGGGTAATGGGAATGAGAGAAATTTTCATGGTTTTCAGTGGTGTCACCTTAAGCAGTGGTCTCCAAAGTAGATAGGCAAATACTAAATTGGTTTAAAAAATTGCAAGATCAGTATTTCCACTATGAAATACAGTAACATCCACTGGAGTCAGTTCCCATTAAAAGGCAAAATTACTTTTCTTTGATATTGGGGGCTCAGCTCCCAGAGACAGGTAGTTACTTTGGGGAAGGCTGTACTGGTGTGGGAGGGTTTCTTTCAATCACCTAAAATGACTTCCTTAGACAATCCTGCTTCCTATGGTGAAAGTGCCAGAATAAATATGCCTAAATTAGATGCAGGGATGTATTTCAAACAATGCTCATTCAGAAATCTTGCCTGGTTTGTTCAATGTGCCATTTGTTACAGCAAACATGCAGGATGGCAGGAAACAGCTTGCTGTGCATTTCTTCCTTGCTTAAATGGCTTATTGAGCTGATAATTAATAAGCAACAGGACATTAGGTTTATTGTAACTTTGCTGGATAGATGGTTAATCACTGGAGGTAGAAAGTACAGGAAATGTCTTATCTATTAAGGCTTTTCACATCTGTAGGAATTGCAGCCACTGATGTATGGAGTAGTACACTCCCTAAGAACTGTGATACGTACATGAATTATTACTGTGTGAAAATCCTACCTGGGATTCTTAAGGTATTCTCATTTTCTTCACCTGAACACCAGGTAAAATAGTTTAGTATGGTCTTAAAATCACAAAGTAAGAGAAATTTGGGCTAACTAGCAGTCATATGTGGTTTCTGTGGATGCATCTCCATTGACATTCACTTAAACAACGATTCAGGACTACACAGAGATTAGAGTATTGCCTGCTAAATCCTTAAAAACTAAAAGCTTCTAAAATATCCTTAAAGTTTCCTTTACTAATTCTGCTCAAATTTCTTTCTGTTTAGACGTGACGCTCCAGGGAGGCTGTGTCTCCTGCACATATGCCAAATGCAGTGTAGGCAGTAGTACAAGGCCGGCTTGTGCTCAGCAGCACAGGAGGCTGACATGCAATGCATATCCTGTGGGCTAGGTCCTGCCACAAACAGCTGGGTGCTGGGGAGGGCTGCTGAGCACGGTGCTGCTGTGTACGTGTCCTCCAGGAAGAGGATGGGGAGCAGGTGCTGCTGACTTACAAGCTGATGAGAGTGCGGATGCTCATCATAAGCAGCTGGCTATGAGTAACACTGCTGCACAGGAAGCTTTTCTGTGCCTGTGGCTGTCTTTCTTATCAGTTTCTGTTCTTGTTTTCTCTTAAGGTCAGCTCTTCTGTTAAGGTGATCAAAGTGTGTCTTCAAGACAGGAATGAGAAAAGCTCGGGGCGATGAGCGCATTGATCGCGCACGTGCCTCCCGCTTGTGGATGGCAGCGCTGGGCCTGTACTTTAACAATGGACTGCAACAGCGATTCCCTAATGTGCTGATGAACCCACCTGCTCACCAGAGCTCACTTCAGTGTGCACATAGGTGATTGGTCATGCAGACAGTCTGTGCAGTGGGGCTGCCTCGAGTTCTGGAACTCAAGTAAAGCTGGAAGTCAGGGCATTGCCTTGTTCCTCTGTTTTTGTCACTGCACTGCAGCTTGTGGGAGCAAGTTCTAAGTGTTGTCCCTCTGAAAATACAGTCCTAGAGTCTAAAGGTGTGTAAATAGAAAAGGCCTGGTAAAGCTACAACACTCTACACCCATTGTAAAATATCTTTTTGCTGCTAGAGACATGTAAAAGAACTTCAAGGATTTTCAGTCCTTTATGAGCCATACTCACTCCCAAGCTTCTGCTGGGGCATGAAGTAGAAAGAGCACAGCTGCATATTGAAGGCCTTTCTCAGTTCATGCTTACTTAATGTGCAGCGTTGTGAGCATCACTAAGCAGTAAAGAAATTTTTGCATTTGAACTGTTTAGTTCTTTGAAGAGGCACTTTTTAGTTCATCTTTAAAAGCTTGAGGACATTTCTTCATGGCAGTCTGCTAATGCAAGGACAGTGCTAACAGGTTGCTTCTAAGAGCTTGTCACATTTATCTACTTGATGGAAGTGAGCTCTGCAAAAGCTTCTCTACTGGGGCTGCAGTGTAGGAGGAGTCAGTAAGAAACAGCAGTGAAAGAGCTGCATGGTCAATCAGATAGGACAGTTGCAACACTTCATTGTCTCTGCTTTGGTGAGCACCAACTACTTGGCTTCTTGGAGGCACCTTCAGAGCAATGGCAGATGCTTTGATCTGGATGCAAACAGCAAGGTTTGTAGCAGTTAGGAGGTAACAGTCTGGAATTCCCTTCCTCCTGAGAGGCAGCTGGCACTGTTTCACTTCAAATGGAAATTATTGGCCAGTGTCCTTGTGCTGGACTTGTCCTAATCCCGCAAATTCTTTCTTGGAAACCAGAGCAGGACAAGAAGTGGTTTTCTTGTCTCAGGGAGGTATTGAGTCTCCAAAAAATTTTCTGTCATAATATGGGTTAAAACCAGTCAAAAAGCAGTTAGTTTTCCTGACCTGTCAGATAGGGTCCAGGGAGGTGTGTTTGCCTTGGATTTAAATTTCATTTATATTTGAATTTTTTTAATTGAAAAATAAAATCTTAGCTTGCATTTCAAAACAAACATATGTGGGCAGGGATTACTCTTTTATCCTGATGTAGGAAATGGTAAAAAGCTTTATTTCATTAGGATTTTTTTTTTAATGAGAGACCACACTCAGAAGGTTTGTATCAATTTGGCTCTCCCTGTCTAGAGTTGCAGCCTCAGTGTGAGAGTATATTTTGGGTGAGGAAATTTCTCAGCTCATTACTAGTAACTAAATACCTTTTGTAGAATACCAGGACATTTCAGTGATCTCCTACTGCAACATATTTGCACATGTTGAGTTTGAATGTTTTGTCCTGTACGCTCAGCATCAGATTCTTCAAAGGCAGAGAAGAAGTTCAGTCAGGACTGCAAAGAATTAGAAGTCCTGGATGGAGATAGTAGACTGCAAAAAACCAGCAGGTGACCTGCAGTTCTCCTCCAGTTGCAGTTCTTCAGCAATCTTTGCCTTTTTAACCATTGGCAACCAATTCAGTGGTTTACTCCTGGTTCTATTCAGTCTGTACCAAAATGTACCAATTTTGAGTAGCTCTGTAGAAGACATAAGATTAGACATTGGTCCAGTTACAGGTATATAGTATAATATAAATATATCTGTTTATAATTGGTTTCTTACTATCTCATGCTTGGAAATGATGCGTGTGGCTGGTGAGTGTTTCCACTCTGTGCCTCCAGCTCTGACTCAAATAGCTGGTTGAATTCTTACCTGCGTAAGGCATTAAACAATTATCTGAAGAGGAAGGATTTCAGCAGGGCTGAAGCTCACTGCACTCTCTCCGATTCTTACATCTTGTTATCCTCACTTTGCTAATTTTCTGGCAGACAGATGTGTTCTTCTGTTGCTGTCTGCATACAAATATTTAATTAAAACGGGAAGTGGTAATGCTTCTCAGAGGCAGCTGTTGTTCCCATCTCCAAATGCTGTGTCAGTTTAATAATAGCTTCAAAATGCTGAAAACCAAATGGTGACCTGGTCAGTAAGTCCATGCTGGCATCTGGTGCCTGTGCAAGGAAAGACCAGGAGCAGTGTCTGTCCATCAGTGCACTTGGCAGCGTAGTTGGCTGCTGCCTGCCCCAGGTCACACAGCAGCAGCCAGAGCTGTGCCTGCAGGAGAGCAGGATGTTCATGGAGGAGTCAGGCTGTCAGAGAAACAAAGAACTTGGGGATGCTGCGAAGCTGGCCAGACTTTTAAAAGCAGAGGAGCTGTGATCACTCAGTAGTGAATATAGGGGACAAAATCAGTCTGATGGTTCTGCTAAAGCCCTCAGCTGCCCTCCAGGCCCCTTTGATGAATCATCACACTCAGCAGCATCGTGGTGCTAACTGGCATCAAAGTGCAGTTTTCCTTTACCAGAAAGCAGCACACTGAAAACTGCCACTAATTTTTTTTTTTTGATGCAGCAGAAGCACTTTTGATGTGTGAGGGCAACAGCACTATGCTGACTGCTTCTTGTTAGAATGTCTTGGCAAAGGTTATTGAACAGCCTCCCTGGCTTATTCTTCCCACAAGCATGCAGGCATGATATTCAGAAGTAGGATATTTTACTAAAAGGCCCACATGGTGTATTTTTTAATAATGAGAACCATTTCTCTGAGTTATAATCAAAACTTGGTATTTTTATATATGAAAAAGTTTTGTATCATTATCACAGAAAAGACTGAAAATATAAAGATGCAGAGAGAAAAAGCTGTGAGGGGAAAAAATTCCTTCAGCATTGTCTTCCTGCTTTGATCTTGGATTTTTTGATGTTAAGAAATGTCTCAATTAAAAGCAGGAATTCCCTGGAAAATGTGTATATACACTAATTCATTAACTAGCCAGCAGGTGAACAAGAGCCATAGCTGGAGAATGAGTTGCCAGTTCACTGTATAATCTGTTGGTTTTACCGAAATACAGTATTCCCGACTGGGAGGTATAAGAATGGTAGTCCTTTTCAGGACAATATGTTCCATGCTGCAGGTTTAATAAAAAAAAAATAAAACTGAAAGGAAAAAGAAAATGGAGAGAGAGAGAAAAACCCACACTCATTGAGGACTAAGAGGCAAGTATATGGAAATCAGTTTCATAATTCTTGTTTGTCTTTTTCATAGATAGTTTTGACGGAAAAGTAATTAAAGTAATAGAAGTTATTTCTGTTTGATTGGCATCTATTAAAATCCCCTTGAATATGAAATGAATGTGGTTAATATAATAAAAGATCTCTTTTGTTCTGTCTCTCACCTTACCACTTCACCCTGCTTGAGTGCTGGAAAATATTTTTTTTTCTTAATCTAGTAATGAATACACAAAGCATTTGTTACAGTTCTTCCTTTAAATTAGAAAGAGAGCAAGACTATTTCACTTTTCAGGTTTGCTGGGCATGTTTTCAAATCAGGAAACATGGCCCAATGTTCTCTTATAACAGAATGTGTTTAGCTGTTCAGGTTTAGAAGATCTCCGCTTGCAGGTGTGTGCACACGTGCACATGCTTGAGTGAATCTGGTATTGTGACAGATTAGATGCAGCATCTGATTTGGAGTCTACTAATGAGAAAGCAGCTCTGTCTTATTCTTTCAGCTGCTGTTTGTGATGAGATCTCATTCCAGTAATACAGATTAGTATCAGGTAGACTTTTCCTTTAAGAAGTGGAGAGCATCCCTGGCTTATTCCCTACAAAAATAGGTGGTAGTTGGTAATGAGCTTTTGTACAAGCTCCTGAGAAAAAAAAAAAGAAAGCAAAATTCTTGATCCAGCTGCTTCTTTTTCTTTCTGCTCCTTTATCTGATTGAAATTCACAATAGTTTTGCCTAGAGAACGCACCTCTCTCACTTTTGCTCCCACTGTTTTTTCAGTAGTTCATTTCTAATGGTGTTAATGAAACTCACCGTTTAAACAGATGAATTAAATTAATAAAAACCTTAACATTCATTGAAAGTGCATAATAACTAGTGATCAGTACAGTACCTCGCTCCTCAAACAAGACAAAATCTATTATTCTGTTTACACAATAGATTTTTAAGAAGTCAGCTTTAAGACAAGTAACCCTTTGATTTGATGCCTGAAAAAGAAAAAAAATTCTAATACTGGTTTCCTGTATTTGCTGCCATACTTAACAATTTCCATTTTATAAAAGCTCTACTCTTATACATGGCTCTAAAGTGTGAAAATTAAGCATCAGGACAACCCTGCCTCCGGCAAATATTTTAATAAAAGTGCCTTAAGAGAATGAGGACAGCTGGGATATTTCATCCTTTTATAATCCTTTCAAATCCATGTAATTTCTCTTCAGTGAGGCAATTTAACTACCAGTGTTCTGTGAAGTTTGACATTCCAGTCACAGAATTGACTGGTTGCAGTAATATTTATTGGTTGGTTCCATTTATTATAAACAGAATTCTCCAGATTTGCTTCAGACTTCCTGTCTGACATGGTAAATCACATTTTTGGAAATTAAATGCTAAGATTCAGATTTTTAGCTGAACTTTTCTTAAAAGTCAGTTTTCATGCAGAGACTGCATTAAATTATATGGGTTTGGTTAAAGAAACATATGCAGTAGGCATTGATTGCAGGGATCCACTCATTATTGAAGCAAATAGTCTTGACTAGGTTTGATTAAAAATCTGTTGAAGCTGTATTCTTAGAAGTTATGGATGTCTGAGCACTATGTTTCAATTCTTGGGCTGTTAAATCAAAATATAATCATGGGGTTTAAACAAGCTAAACAGGACGTTTCTCTCCATAAGTGCATATCATGTATCACCTCCTAGAAGGTGGATGGGATAAACAGGTTGTATTTTGTCATATTCACACATCATCACTGAAAAATTACTTCTCTGAAATGATTTTGTGAAAAAGATTCAGCTGTTTTTGTAAGAAAAAATTGAGCAATCACACACAAAAAAAAGCAGAAGATGATGATGATGATTGTTGTTGTAAAGTGTGACAGTAGATGACTTAAGGGGATTTCCAATAGCACAGAAGAGCTTGATAGTACCTTTGGATATCTAAGACCTTCAGAAAGTCTGGACCATACTGAGTCCTTTAGCGCTGAGCTCTTACAACTCTGCCAGTTTTCCTTTCAAAAAACCACTGAATGGTTTGGGTTGGAAGGGACCTTAAAAACCATATAGTTTCAACCCCTGTGCCATGGGCAGGGACTCCTCCCACTAGACCAGGTTGCTCAGAGCTCCATCCAGCCTGGCCTTGAACAGCTCCAGGGATGGGGCATCCTCAGCTTCTCTGGACAACCTGTGCCAGTGCCTCACCACCCTTAGAGGGAAGAATTTCTATCTACTATCTAATCTGCACCTGCCCTCCCTCAATTTAAAGCCATTCGCCTTTATCCTGTCACTCTCTACCTGCCCTTGAAAATAGCCTCCTTTCTTGTAGGCTCCCTTCAGCTACTGGAAGGCCACAGTTAGGTCACCCCAAAGCCTTCTCTTCTCCAGACTGAACAGTTCTCCCAGCCTTTCCTTGTAAGAGACGTGCTCTACTACATTGTAGCACCTGCATTGCAGGTACTTTGTAAGTGGTAAGAGGAAGATGAAGAACACCAATTTTAGCTTCATGTTGTGTTTCTAACTTTTAGCTACTTTTAATAAACATCTTCCTGCATATTTTCTGAGAAAATAGAAACTGAAAATTAGTTAGGACAAAACTTCCTAATTTTCATTATCAAAATAAAAAATCCTTGCATTTCGCACAGGGCATGAATTCACTTAGATACTTCTATCACATTATTTACTGCATTATTATAGAACTTGAATTGACATCCACAGCTACAGCTCTTACTTATTCCATTCCTACATTCGTATAAAATCATCACCTTTTAACTTATTAAACTTTATAGCATGATTCACTAATGCAGTATTTCTTATATAAATTACTTCAACAGATTACCAACAAATCAGATATTCAATAAATTAATCAGTGGTTCTTATAAAATTTTAAATGAATTTGTTTAAAAGGCAAAAAAGGCAAAATGTAAATGAAAATGTAATTTACATGGTAAAAATTAATTCGAAATTAATTCCTTTGTCTCCATGCAATCATGGATGCAACTGTTAAAAGGAATAGTTCTTTGAATGTTGGACTGTATCTTTCCTCTGGCCAGCTGTGCCCCAGCTCTCGAATCCAACCCTTCCTTGTGCCACTGCATTTACATCAGCAACTGCTGGTGTCCACTAGTTTTGCTCCATTGGCATCTCCAATCCTAAGTCTGAACTCTTCCTCCTCTGAGTCTTCTTCCACTGCTCTGTATAAGCCTTCCTCTCTATTACACCTTGTGCCTGCACCTCCTCTTTCTCCTTTCTAAGATCCTTCACATCTACCATGGAAGCAAATTCCAGTAAGATTCTCTGGCTGCTTTCTGCCAGTGGATGTACATATTATGCATGTTCATTGTCCATTTGGATGTTCCTTCTACATCCACATGATGCTTAGTTTTACACACAACAATTGCTTAATTAGGTGCAGAGTCCGAAAGATTTTTGCAGGGATATTGGTGAGATAAGGAGCAGGCCCTCAGGGAAGCTGGTGCAAGTCTCCTAACAGGGAGTACTTACACCAGAATTACTGACAGGTCATCCTGACAGAGGAGCATTTTATATTCCCCAAGTCTTTTATTGCAGCGTATGTGGGGTCTGTAAAGTGCTTTGATGTTGGAGCTGTGTTTAAGTGCTGGGCATTTATTGTCTCGAATCTTTTGGGTTAAGAGTTGTGGACATGGGGAGGCTGTTTTTTGTTAAGCTTTCTGTTTTATCTTCTTCACACATGGTCTCCTGCTGCACGGACTTGGCTTAAAATTATAAAATGCAGAATTAAGTATTAAAGAGGATTTTGGAAAGGTCAGTGGGTGACTGATGAACAATCTGGACTTACTATGTAAAATCACATGGAGGAAAAAATCTTCCTAATGTGAAACTGGAAGGATTCCTCTTCCTTGTTCTGCTCCGGCGTGCCATGTGCCAGCCTGAGGACTCTGCTTCCCAAGGTGGGGGCTGAACTAATGCATACCTGAATTCACAAAACTAACATAAAGTACCTCTTTTTTTCAGAAAGAGAAAATACAGTTTCCATTTTGACTGTTACAGTATTACTGTCATGTAAATTCATGGGAAACAATCCTGGGTAGAAGTTGCTTTGTATACAATTTCATGATAAATCCTGAAAAGACCCTTTTCCTTCGCTATGAGCCATCTTTTAGTTCTGTGTTTCCAGGGCTGTTTGTGTCAATGTGTTACTGTGTTCAGCAAAACCTCAAAAGCCTGGAGCTGCTCATTTAAGAAAGTGTGATGGTGATTGCTCCTGCCACCTCCAGAGATCTTTTAAAGTGGAAAGAAGATTGGAAAGATCAGAGGGTAAAAATTATGTTTTAATGGCAATTCCAAGAGCACGTTGGAGAAGTAGATCTGAGATGCTCTGTTGTTTTTAGCTGGATTGTGTGTTTTGCATGCAGAATGAAGGGAAAGCTGGGTTCATGATACTGTGTGTGGTTGGTTTTTCAAGGCTGTCCAGTCTTCTCCACTGCTATTTCCTAATCAGTGACTGGATAAAGAAAATTCCAAAGAGGCTGCAAATTTTGGTTAATGGAGAATACTTTTGGTACATTTTTTCCAAATCAAAAGTACCTCAAGCACCTGAAACATACAAAGGCAAAACCCCGTGTACTGGTGAGTTGGTGCCTAAATGGCCAGGAAAGTCAAGGAGTGAGACTTGGAACACATCTCAGTGATTCAGTGAGTCCTGTTTAGGCATCCTAGGACAGCCTTCCCTTTTGCCATATGAAGAAAAGTTACCAGATCTTTTAGAAATCTGGTGCCTTTCAAATCTACTCCAGTGGGATGAGCTCAAGAACTATGAGCAGTTTTCCCACCTACTAATTAAAGACAGGTAGTGAATAAGAACTGAGAGGCAGAATAACTTTGAGAGAATATGTTTAACCTAAATATTTCTATACATTTAAACCCTAAGAACTTCGTCATGCTGAAATAAGACTGCATAGTCTTAGTTTTTTCCAACACTGATAGTAGAAAACTGAAGAATAGCATTAACATTTCTGTATTATAATAATCCTTTAAAAAAATTGAATTGATGTATTAATATGGTTAGGAGCACCTCACATTTCTTGCTACAAGACCATTAATAGTTTATTTGCTTTTTGGGTTTTGTTTTAGTTTTTTATTTCCCCTTTCCCTCAGGCCAGTTCCTAGAAGAAACCACTCAGACAAAACACTTCAGGCATCTCCAAGTGTGGGGCTGAAGTACATACAGCCAGGTTGGCAGGTGTCTTTGAAAGGCTAGAGGCAAGCCTTGACATTTAGTTGGAGATGAGGAAAAGGAGAAAGAAAGTATGGGGAGCACTTCAGTTTTGTGCCCCAGAGGTGAAGAACAATTGCCTCTGTCAGCATTTGGCTTTTTGTCATGTGGGAATTGACCACTCTCTTCTAACCCAGAAATTCCTGCTGAAGTTAACAAGGAGTTGTGTTCTTTTGATATGTAAATGTTATTTAAGTTATTTATGGAGTCTGATCTGAAACTGTGTCAGGATGCAGGACAAAGCCTTAATGCTGGTGTGTGCTGTGACTTCTTTGCATGCTTCTGCCTTGCTTGTTAGTGCTTGCAGGTCATGCACTGTGGTCTAGGCAGAGATGCAGCCTGGAGCAGACACCACTGCACTTCCCTGAGAGCTGAACTGGATTGTAAAGGTGACTCTGACTTTGTCCTGCTCTCTCTCTGGTTTTGGGGAAGAAGAAGTCTTTACCTGGGAGCACATATTACTGGTCTGCTCACATCCTGTGCTTGGTGGTCCACTTTGTTCATGAGAGTAAGAATTAATGGTAAAAGAGCATGCAGCAGAGCTTGGCACGGTTTGGAGAAAAACAGGGGGGTGGTGAAAGGGTGAGATGATTTCCATTCACAGAATGATTCTGAAGATAGGTAAATTTGTAGCTGAAGGGTAACCAAATGCTGCAGTGAGAAAGTCGAGTAGATGGAGAAATTATAGCAAAATTGGTTCAAGTGCAGCTTGCAGATTCAGAGCAGACACAAGTGTCACCTTTTGTTTTCTAAATGCTTTCATGCAAGTTAGGAGACCTAACACTTTCCAGAAATCTGGTAGTTGTCTGTTAAAAAAATTAATTAGACAGAAGTATTTTGATCTATGCAAAATTGTGTCTTCTTTTTTCATTGAAGTAGACAAAAAGTTGTTTATTTTCCCATCCTCTACTCCAACTGTTTTACTAGAGAGATACATAATTTTAGTACTCAAGTATTGATATTTACTAAAATATTGAATGTACTCCTTTTCTCAGATGGAATGGTGTGGGGGATAGTTTGCAGGGTGGGGCAGGGGAGGATTGTGAGAGAAGATCCTGTCACGTGTTCATAAATGTGAAGTCCCGAAATAACTGTTGCAAGCAAATAGTGTATTTTCAAGATGAGGTAGGCATCAATATTTCCCCTACTTCCAAGCCAAGTCCCCCTAATTATTGAGTGCTAAGCTCCCAGCTGAGTTGCTGGGAGTGGTTGTCACTGTACAACAAAGAGCATCATACCCTGGCAACCCAGGGGTATTTCCTGGCAACCCAGTCGTATTTCCTTTAAAATTGGTAGCAAAATCCCCACTATTTTGTCAGTACCAGATCTAAATGTCTGAGTCTTCTTTTGTCAGGTAAACTCATTTTCTGCAAAGACCAAAGGATTTAAATCTGAGCCTTATTATGTCATATAAAAATTTTAGTAGGAGCTTATCCTAGATATGTTAAACCTTCCATTTACTGCAGTCAGCCTTCTTTCTTTCACAGACACTTTCATAGCCTTAAAAAGCACCATCTAGGTGTTTCTTTTAAGAAACCTTCTCCAAGCTGTGAGGCTGTCTCACAAAAAGCTAATTTGGGTAAGCTGCATGCTGAATTTTACACAGCCTGCTTTCAATACACTTGCTGCTCTGTGCTGGCCTGAAGATCTGTCGTCTGACTCCAAAAATGAGTCCAAGTTTTGTCACATCAACTCTGCAGGAAGTTGCTGTTTTCAGCTATTGAGCTGCTTCAACTTGTGTGGTGGCAGTTGTGTCTTTTATCCCATAAACAGTTCAATGCCAACCTTTTATTTTGGGTCATGCTGCAAAACAAAGCAAACAAAGAAAAAAACCTAAAGGAGCCCAAAGTTATTTTTTACTTTATAGCAGCATGACAGTGCTTCCTGGGGGACATTACTAATGGCTCCCCTTGGTGTAAGGGACAGAGGCCCTGGATAGAGGGAGAGCTGTTGTATTTAATTATGTAAGTAATTAACCTCTGGTCCATGCTTTTAAGAGAGGTTATCCCTGAGTGATGCAAAATAACCTGAACATGCCAAATTTCTCAAGGACTAAAGGCTTCCTAAAGAATGTCTGGAGTTGGTCTGGGATTCCTTTGGAGGCCCACTTTTCAAAGAGGGTAAAACCATGAAGGGATTTCTGCTAGAACCTAGCTGATGCTTGGTTCTGTGTTCTCACTTCATATGGTTGGGGCCATCCCTATGCAGAGGGCACCTTTGCAAGTACAGGGATGCCCACAGGCTGTACCACTAGGACATCTCTCATAAATCCATTCCTTGTACCATTTCAGTAAAACTCTTCCTTGGGTTGAAACAGCATATAATGTCATGAATAGACTTGTAACTTTTACCAGCACAACTATGTAAAACAGGGATTGAACCTTTTTGTACTATTAACTGTGTGCAGCTTAGTCTTTAGGAACACAGAGCTTTGCTAGGGCATTTGATGCCACCTTTCTGCTTTATGCTGAACATAAATGCTGTACCAATCACAGCAAACACAGTTAAAGCCCTTTCCTAGTAGCAGCAAGATGATTCTGTTGTTTCTCAGACATCCTTTCCAATGAGCCTGATGGTGACAGTATCATGAAGCTCTGTGCACATCACTGTGTGAGCTAACATGTTTAATGATGCATTAAACATTAAATTTGCATTAACTTGATAATGCAAATTTTACATCATGATGCTGTTTCTGAAAAAGAAAAAAAATTAATAGCACCTGTCTTTATTTCAGGAAAACCTCTGTTGCACTTAGCAACATGTTAGACAAAATTGCTCAAAAGGGTCTCAAAACACCTGTCCATATAAACCTGGTTTCTCAAAAATTATTACTCCTGAGGAGAGAGCAAGCGAGCGTGGTTTCTTCTCCTAACTTCATTTGAATCTGCTTTGGTCACTTTAAGGTTACAGGAGATTGCCAGGTTTCTGAGCAGCAAAATATGGCAATAGATGTGTGTATCCTCTTGTTATTCACTATTGTATTTTTGACCTAAACATTTGAAGAATTTTTTTATTCCAGTTGTTTTACAAGTAGGAAAGGGAAACAAAGGGATAGGGAGAAGTAGTAAGTCAGTAGTGGAACTGGGAGTAGATTTTGGCTCTTGTGCCTGATGTCAGGAATCACATTCATTCCTCCCTGTGATGTGCTTTTTTGCTGTGACACCAAATTCTTCGGGGTTTGTGAATGGAGCTCAATAAGGACAGAATGATGAGCAAGAAGTGGTCAAGAAGCAGAAACACAGTAGTGTTAGAAGATCCTTTCAGTGCACTGGTTTTTGTGGTTCTTGAGCTGCCAGTAGTCTTCTGTGGCAACAGTACATGAAAAATCCACTGTATTGTATATAAAAGGGATTGCCATGAACTAGTCATGTCTCAATTTGTTTGACTTCTGCCAGATTTAGAAAGGGTCAAGTCCTTGTTATAAAAGTCCTGATCACTCACTAATGCAAAGGTGTCTCCTTTTCATTGGGATAAGCATTGCTGCTCTGTCTCTCACTGAAGCTGGCTCCTGCAGTGCAGTCAAACACACAAGATTTGTCTCATCCTTCTTTTTTAAGTAACAGTATTGCTGATAAAAGGTTGTGAGATAAGGACAGGAGAGGCTAGGAGATAGAGTCAGCATTTACTTGTTTGGACAGTCTAGAGGAATTGTCAAAATGTATCTTGTGAGATGAAATAGCTTTTTTGGTTCCATCCCCCTCTTTTCCCTCCAGGATTGTCTGTCTTAGTGTGTCTGTCATGCATAGGTTAGGGGTCCTTTATGATGCTCTTGTTTTTATTTGTCTAGTTTTTTTCTTCCTCTGAAAATCTGTCCTCACCTTTACTGCCCACTGCTCAGGTAATGTGAAATAGTGAGATGTTCTTCCCATGGTCTGGGCTCTTCATGCCTCCTGGGGAATGCTAAAGACTATCTGGAAGCATCTGTAAGGATGTAGTTTCTGCCAGTTGTGGGCCATACTGGAAAGTCTGATTTACTTCAAGCATTTACTGGATAGAAACCAAATGTAGTCTGTGGAGGAGGGAGAGACCTCTCTCTTCCATTTTGCCACAGGAGGGTGTGCAAGCTGTGATGTTACAGAAAATGCTGGGGTGTTTATGTAGTGACTCTAATTGAGCCATGGAGCAGCTTCCAAAGGAGGCAAAGGCCTGAGCCTAGCATTGGAGGCAGCTTCAAAGGGAGCCTCCAGCTGAAGCTTCCTGGGGAGAAGTATGTTTTCTTTTGGGAATCTAATCCAGTATAACTACTACCCCATCAAAACCAATATGCATTGTGTGTGTGGTGCTACAACATGGTGTGCAGGTGCTACAATGAGCATAGCTACTAACAAAGTAAAAAATTCAGGAAGACCTGCCACAGACCCAGATGTTACATCTTAGAATTCTAAGTCTTCAGCATGAATCTGAAAAAATGAGTGTTTAGGATTTTCTGTCTTGCTTGCACTTTGTAATTTCTGTATCTTCCCACTGTCTGTGTTGTTACATAAAGTATGTATGATTTTATCTCAGTGCAGGCACAGTGGTGTAACCAACTGCACAGGTCTGCCTGCAGTAACCTTCCTGTACTTGTGTTACAAGAGTAAGTGCTGACCCATCAGCTCTCTTGAAACTGAGACCATGGCAGTGCTGTGCTTGGCCAAGGACACACAGTTTATGAGAGTTTTAATCACTGAAGTTAATTACATCAAGACCTTGTATTACATGTAGTACTTTGACAAATTTGTACTGGGTTTGAGATGACACAAATTACTTCATGACAGTTCATAGATTATTCCAAATTAATGTATAGTCTGATTAGATCCCCATTAATCAAAGACAGTGGTTATTTTGTTGAAAATGTTAACATTTACTTAAGACTTTTTATAGAATTTTTCTACCATCATGTGAGTTCTGCAGGAGTAATTTAATTATTAATTCAATTCAGCTTTATGTACTGCTGCCTTCATCAAAGAAGTTGGCTCCTGACAGCACTTGTATTTAATGTTCTAGTAAGCCTGATTGAGATACAAGATTAAGTCCACTTATATCTCCAAGAGGAAGGCAATAAATTTTTTCTGCATTAATGAGATGACAGCTATAATTAAGCTGCTGGTCAACCTGTGCCAAGCCTACAATCCCTCACTATTGTAAGTCTTCAGACTGAAACAAAACTGGCATCATTAGCTCAAAAGACTGGACCTGTTTTTATCTGGTAAAGGCCACCCTAGTTAGTCCTAACTTGATACTACACATTGATTATTATTGGGGGTCTCTTTTGCCACATGACCTTTGGTATCCATTCTGCATGCATGGATGCAGGTATCCACTAAAGGCACGAGGCAAGCTGAGCTGGCTGTTGTTCCTGCTGAGGCACAGTATGCTTGTGTTGAAATACAAGCTTTCTTAACTTTTATCATTACAGATGATAAATTCAGATGTGAAAAAATATATTGTTATTGAATCTTTCTTACAGTCTACTTTTCTAAAAAAAAGGATTTTTTTAACAAGAGTACTTGAATGTTTTAGTCTCTTATAACGTACTTGATTAAGATCATTTGTCATCTAAGGTAGCATATAGTGCCCATTCTCTGCCCATATTCTAAGTGGACTGTTAGATCAGTGTTGATGAGCTGAGGAAGCCTCTTATGTCTTCTTTTCTAGTGAAGAGAATTTTTTTTCAAATCTGTGAGTTAGATTCTTGCTTCCCATCTTTTCTGTTGCTGTTTCCCTAGTGGGGTTCTCAGTCCACCTGTGACATCTCTTCCTTTTTACTGGAGATCTACTTGATCACTTAAACACTTCAGTTTTTCATATTTTTTTGTCTAGAGTGCTGCCAATGCATTTGAGTCACCCTTCTGCTCTTGTCCTTCTTTGTACTTCCATTTATTGTGTTTTAAGGCCTCCAGTAGGAGATCAAAATGGAGACACAAATGATGCCACAGCTTCTCAAGAATTCTACCCAACAATTATAACATCTGTTGTAGTTTGGGTTAGGATTTAAAACAAATTAAGCTACATCACTCTCTGCAGAGTAAAAGAATAGTTTATTATTGTGTTTATTATATAAGCCATAAAAGATACAGGGACTCCAGCAAAAGGGAAGGTAGAGACGTTAGTAAATTGGTAATGACCTTGGTCCATCTGCCAGTGTAATTTTTCTGCCTTGGTAATTGAAATGTATTCAAATGTGATTGAAAGGTCATCAAGGATACAAGTCAAAGACTTAAGCACAGTTTCTGATCAAAACATTTAGTATTGTCGTTGACTTTTATGAATGGCTGAAGGACTCTGCCAAATGGTAAATTTCGCTTATTTAATCAGTCTTCTTTGTTATGACAAACTTTGACTGCAGCTGAGCTCTTCACTTGAGGCCAGTACTCACTGAAGGACAGATGAAGGTCTTTTATCCATAGTTATCTTGCAGTTCTGCAGAAAAGTGAACACTGAGGCAAATCCCAACGCAAAGTAATTCTTGAAAAGGGAAAAAGGACTTATCAGGAGCAGTTTTGACCCATATGATGAATACAGGGTGAGCAGATGTGAAGAGTGCTAAAACTTGTGTTGGAAAATTTGATCCAAAAACCAGAACTTTCAAAATCTATCCTGAATGTGACAGTATCTGTTCAAAAGATTTTTTGAAAGGAATTAGTAAGGTGATATATGGTGGCTGGACAACCAGATTGTGATTTAAGATTTTCAAATAGGGAAAAGAACTAGTAAAACAAACTGGTAGTTTTCTTTTTAAGAGTCCATTTCCTGGGCAAAAATCAGCTGCATTCAGTGACCATGCATAAAATTTGAGAAGCTCTTCCATTTCATCCAGAATATTTACTTCAGCATGGCATTGATTTTTAGTAATAATTAATGTAGAATCAGTAGAAGAGCCAACTGTAAATAAAGGAGAAGGGAAGAAAGTGAACCTTCTGTACTCTCTGTTATGTATGCTAATTATTGTCAAAGAAATTGGCATTACTCTCCTTGTCAAGATCAGGAGTGATACTGCCTTCAGAAGCAAACCTGCCTATTTCAGCAGGGTGAGTGATATACCCTGTCCCTCTGCCCCCACCCTGGCAAAAAAAGGGCAATGTTTTGGTTCTTCTCCAGCTAGTTAGGGTGAATTATGGACACTCTGCACTCTATCCTTCTTCAGCACTGGTTTTGCCCATGCCCAGCCAGCCTGTGTAGCCACCGTGCTCTCTTGATTGGGCATCTTGTTATTTTAGTTTAAAAATGAGGATGTGGGGAAGTGTTGTTTTGACACGTAGTGATTGTAAGCAAAGATATTTGATCGCGGTCTGGGCCTGCTTGAGATGCAACATTCACTAATTAGCCCAAATTTATCAGTAAAATGACTAATCCATGTAGCCATGAACTGTGGTCTGAAATCAGATCAGACCCAGTTCTGTTCTATTGGATCCTCTGAGCTGATGCGACGATTAATTAATTATTCTGGTTGTGCGGCTGATCCCATAAAGGCAGCGCGCACCACACACGCTGGGGAGAGATTTGCAGAGATGATTGTTTAGCAGAGACTGTACATATGGAAATTTGTTCTCATTTCTTCTTTTGTGCTATCCCATTTACAAATGGAAATTACTGCTTCGTAGCCAGTTCTCATTATATTTCTCTCCCAGGAGGTGTGAA
Organism: Promerops cafer; assembly: GCA_013398275.1. Lineage (NCBI taxonomy): Eukaryota > Metazoa > Chordata > Aves > Passeriformes > Nectariniidae > Promerops > Promerops cafer. The sequence continues at coordinate 701,058 of VZSE01009968.1, read as the reverse complement.
ATTAGCACTAGGAGAAATCCCATGGTGATTGGGAGTGAAGCCCGGTCTCTGCCATCGAGGCTGCCCCACCAGGAGGGAGGAGCAGGGAGTCAGTGAGGCTGGCAGGATCCTGCCCTCTCCAACATGTCTCAGCCAGGGACAGAAGATGAAGAGGAAACTAGTTGAACAGTACAGAGTTCATGTATACAAATGGATCCCACCAGAGAGGTGTAGGTATACACTGGTTTTGAGCAAGATGTGTATGTTGGTGTTATTAACAGTCATGTTAAAGATGTGCAGCACTGCTTATCTTTCACTGAATAGCAGAGCCTAGGTGGGACAGCCAGTGTAACAGCCGTGCATCAGATCATATTCCTTGCTAGTTTTAGTGGGCCAGAGAAGCACATGGAAAGATTATATCTCACTGCACTAAACTGCAGTTTGTTAAATAAGGCAATTTAAACATAGGCAAAACCTTTCTGGCAAGGCATAGTAATTCTATAATTTGGTTACAGTTTTATGTAATGGAAAGGTTGTGAGGGGTTTTTTCTTTCTGGAAAAGGGAATATGCTGGTAAAGATATAAATAAATTTAAATAGATGGGGTTCTATGAGGTCTTTTTGTATTTGCAGATTTGTTTCTCTGTATGCTTTGCTACACCAGTGCAGCCATCTTACCTGAAAGCAGTGTTGTGAGTGATCCTCTTCAGCAGCTGCTCAGGAACCTTACTTAAAACAGGGAAGCAAAGAGAACAGCTAGGCTGTTACAACATTTAAATCTTTCCATTCCCATTCTTTACATTCCTCTAATCCAGGTACGAGGCAAAGAAGGGCTGTATCCCTCAGTGTCAGCTTGGGGTTGACAGAATGGTTTTGATCTCCATGACCATGCTGGTAGGTAACTCATTCAGATTTGTGCTGATCAGACTTCCTCCCCTTGGGTGGCTGCTTACTGGCCTGAGACCAGATCCCAGAAAAGCAGAGCAGGGCTTAGGAGATAAGATCCCTGTCCTTGGAAGTGCTGGCAGATTTTGAATGTTGATATAGCTGCCTGGGTATTTCTAATCTGTGTTTTCTGACACAAGTGATGAATGGTTTACCAGCTTTTGCTTCAGATGACCTCTGTGTTTACACAGCTCACCCAGGCAGGCCTGTATTTTCAGATACTCTCTGGGCCCTGTGTTGCCCAGTTCCCACATAAAGTAGAGAATAAGGTATTCCTTCCCCAAGCTCAGTAGATGTACTCTTGAAATCCAGAATGTGTTTTCTGAGAATATGCAAGCAAATTGTCTAATTTTGTCCTTGAAGTCAATTAAATATTGACATCATTCAAGGAATTTTAAATTAGTTTTTTCTTTGGTTTCAAGTGGTCTTGATGATGGACTAACACAGATTTGTTTTCCCCCCAAATTAAAATGAATTTACTCTTATCTACAAGCTATCTGTAACTGAACTATTTTACTGATAATTTTTCTATTTAGCTGCTATGATTCTATGGGCTGCAGCAGGGTCAGGTCAACTCGTGCAGGTAAGAAGTCAAACAATTGTTCTATCAAAAAGTGGTCAACTGAGGCAATCCTGTATGGCCTTTTGCTCCGGATAACTTGTGTGCAACAACTCCGTTTCATGGGATATGCCACCAGTGGGATGGAGATTGTTTGTTGTCAAGGTTTTCTGTTGGCTCATGGCCACCTTCAGGCACCACTGTCTTTCCAAGGCTGCCTCCCTAAATCTGCATCAGCCGTTTTCTTTGCCCTTTGGTGACACTGTGAAAACAAGACACAGGCAGAAGGGGAGTAACTTCATACAGCTGAGACCAGCGGTTCAAAATGCCTTAGTCCTGCATCGATTGCTACGGCTCGGTAAACGACTGCAAGATTGCCTGGTTACCTTATCTGTGCACTTCCATCCCTCAAGATATTTGTATTTCTGTTAAGTGAGAATGCAGCTCAATGACCTCACTTGTAGTGCTAGCTTTACACTGATATAGCAATTATCAAAATGCAGTGTTCATGTAAATTAACACTGTGCTCTCAGCCCTTCTCTTACTGCATTCAGCTCTAGTAGTTAATATAATTTTTATCCATAGAGCATTTCAGCTATGAGAGCTCTGCGATAAGGAGTTATAGTTTGTTTGTTGCTAGTGTAGCTGGTTGTAAATACTTGTTAAATTTGTCACACTGCCTGCTTGTTTTTCTAATTCTTAATGCTGTGAAGACACAAGACAGCACCATGGAATAGCTGCAGTGGTCTTGGAATGAGTGGTTTGGAGGATGACAAGGAAAGATGGCAGATTAAAAAATGGGCTGCAGGTAGGAAGGGGATTGTGAATAATTAATCTTTAAATAATTCTTCATATTTAAAAATTAATTATTTTACAGTCATTTAAGCATTTTATATTCATGACCATTTCAGGGTACCTTAGCCAGACATCACTTTGAGGAAATAAATTATAGTGCTTCACCTTTTTACCCAAATGTTTGCTTGCTGGTGATTGATGGCACATGTCTGAATCCCTGGTTTAAATCCTCTTCTTTTGTGAGTATATAGCCTCGATTTCTCAAGAGCTCCCTAGCACTAAAAGGCAAGAGAAGGAGCTTCATGGCATGTGGAAAGCCTGACACACAAACCTAAATCCAAGAACCCCAGTTAGATTGGTACAGAAATCTTCCTGAAATTTGAAGCTCTAGTAGAGGGGAAGTTAATTCACCTTTCTGCTCAGCATGTCTTTCTGCATATAACATGGGCATCTCTCTGCTCAGTGAGAGGCAGATGCTCACCTCAGGATCCTGCCAGGCAACAACAACGTTCCCAGCTCTGCCTTTGGGATGTTCATGTTCTCCTGGGGAGTCAAGTCTTCATTCTCCTGTTTCATCTTAAAACTGTAACAAAAGGAGGCTCCTGGCTCTGGTGTTTCCATGGGTATATATAACACTCAGCAGATAATTACAACTGAAAAATGCCCTAAAATCTTTGCAAGTCTCATCTTTATGTATTTGTTCACACCATATTTAAGGAAGTTCTGTTGGGAATACCGGAGTAGACATTTAATGATAAACATAGTGCTGTCCTAAGCCAGATATATGACTCTAAAATGTTTTCTTTGCAGAACACTTCATAGAGGTACCTCTTCTGCCTTGCTTCTGGGTGAAGATGGATCTTTGTTTATGATAATGCTTTTAGAGACTTTTGTCTCTCTTCTAAAAATAAATGAGCATTAAGATTTCATATTTTGTGGGCTTTGATTTCATATTAGCTGTGTGTAGGTCTCGATTTAAGACATGGGAGGAGAGGGAAGGTTGCTTCTGATTTACAGATTCACCCCTTCATAATCTGAAAACTAAAGCTGGTTGGTTGGATTTTTTTCCTTTCTCATTAGCATTTTTGGCAGGAAGATTCCGACAGGCAGTTTTCATCAGTCTTCCTTACTGTTAATTCAAATTCAGCAGTAGCATGAATATGGTTCTTTTGATTTTAGTTGAATTACTCCAGAGTCAACTTGATATGCATGAGACCACAATTACTGCCTAAAATATCACGTTTTTTTCCACTGACTAGCTCTGCTGGGAAAACTAGTAGAGGGTGAAGATTTATTTTAAAACATGAAGCAGAAGGCATAACTCCTGTGAATTTTTTTGTGCTTTATACAAGGGTTAGAAGTAAAAATGCTTAAGGTAGGATAATATGACAAAAACACACCAAGAAATATAGAGTGAAGTTATCCTGCTCGTATCAGATGATACATACCGGGGAAATAACCCTCCTAGTCTATGTCTGCAGCATCTGGAGAGCTCGTAGTGGTCATGATAATTAGCATTAAATAAGGTTCTAGCTCCAAAGACAAAACAGAGAATCCATGCAGGCAAGCATATCCTGAATGGATACCTGCATCCAGACAGCATTTACCAGCAAATAGCAGAGCATGGTAGTAGTGGTGGGTTTTGGTTGGTTTATGGTTTTTTTCTTTCATATACATACTTAGTCCAATTAAAATAGTTTTGGCATCATCACTGAATTGTGTTGGGGGGTGCTTTATAAAAGCTAAAGGATAAGCCTATCTTTGAGCTCTACCTATGAATTTGTTTATTTGCAGCTTATCTAATTACCAGGAAAAAGCATGGTCAGCAACCTTAGCCCTGACATAAGTTAAATTGATATCTTGTTGCTTAAGAAAGTCTTTGTCAGCTCACAGCTTTCTTCAGTGCCATCAAGCATATGAGTAAAATTATTTTAGCTATGGTAAAACCTGATTCCATGCACAGTAAGAACACAGGAAAGCCACAACTTTTGTGACCTTTGTCTACTAAATCCAACTTATTTGTAATATGAAGACACTAAGAGACTTTGGCTTTTTGCTTTCAGTAATGCTGATTTGAATGATTTGTGGTCATCCTGTGTTGCAGCTGATGGTCTTGGACTGTTATCTCTCCATTTTCAATTTTTCACAGCAGTGATAAGTACTCAGAAAGCCACACATGTAAGCATTCTTCAGGATGCTATGATTTAAAATTCACATAAGTAGATTACTATGTTACACATTTGTTAATGCCTTTTTCTGGAAACTGCTTCATGTCTACTGAAGAGGCAGCTTTTGTGGTTACTGCCAGTGTATCTGGCTGAGGTTCAGGTCTAGACCTGGAAGCTTAAAATTTTGTCCTTCTCAGTTGTCTTTCCAGATGCTTCATGGGACAGATCTGAGTTATCCTTACAGCACGTCTCTGGGTTTCCTTTGAAATACTACCTATTGTACAGTAATATTTTTAATTAACATTTGGACCTTCTCCACACCCACCGGCTAAAGTGTCTGGAAATCTATAGGAATAGGTCAGGTCAGCCTTACCTGATCTCCCAAGCTGGTTCATGTTGGTTGAGCTGCTCTGCTCCCAAGCTGCACAACGGATGGAGGGGAAGGATGTGGCAGCTGTTAGCTGGGGGCTCATAATGGGACAAAGTGGCATCTTGAATTTACAGACTCTGTGACTGTGTGCTGCTCTACTTGGGGTGGGAGGATGGAGATGCCCAGCTGGGACTTGGAGGGCTGTATGTTTGCTGGCAGAATTTATTGTTTGTCCTTTGACACATGTGCAATGTGGAGGCTGAAAGTAGCAGCAAAAAAAAGCCTGCTCTGAATCAGCTTAGGGCTTTGCTACAACACAGCTGAAAACAGGTAGAGTTTTCTTTTCCAAATATCTGAAGACTAATTAGGTATCAAACTGCACCAAGTTTGTAACACATGCTGTGTGACATTCCCTGCTGTAATGGTCAGACAGGTCCACCTGGAAGTGACAAAAAGACATGAAATTAAAATTAAAAAATGCAGAGTTTATCTAGCCCAACAGTTGGAGATGCTTCAAATGTTGGGCTAGATAATAGGTTTCTTTCAACAGATCTGTGGTTTGGAATGTGTTATTTTTTCTGAAAAAGTGGTATTTTTACTGATCCTCTAAGTATGCTAGTAATTGTAGGTAAGAGTTGTCTTGGCCTCAAATGCTGGTTTGCTTTGGCTTTTTATTATGTTTGACAGACTGGTGCCTGTTCCCCCTCCTTCCTACCATTGTGTCTCTTTAATTCTGCTTTACAGAGGAGTTGCTTCAGTGTCTTTGTCACATTTGAACTTTTGTGTAAGAATAAATTTTCCTGAGTGCTAAGCCTTACAGCAACTTAGGTACTTCCAAATCAAAGTCAGAGTAGATGTATGCTCCTCCAGCCAAGCTTTTCAGGGAGATTAGGTCTTCTGACTTCAATTGATTTAATAACTACTCTGCACTTGAGGACTTCTGAGGACTGTGCAGCCAAGGCACATCTAAAAATAACATTTAGGTCCAAGAGCCACTAAGGCAGTTTTAGAAAACGCAAAACTACAGCCCCTTTCTCTTACATCTCACGGGCTGGAAGGAACAAAGGACTGTTTCTTAGTGTTGTGATGATGATGTGAAACCTGAGTATGCCCAAAACATTGCCAGTGTGATTCTTTTTCATTAGTGTGGGTGATGAGGAGATTTGAAAGAGCTTCCTCCTGGATACATGATTAAATATTGGTTCAAATGATTTGAACTGAGGTAATAAGGATATAACTGGTCTTTTGAGAGCTGTGATCCAGACTGTTACTTTTCAGTTGAAAGCTTAGTTTTACCCCACTCCTATCAAAATCCAGCGTGTGCTAGAAACATGACCTTTTCTAGTCATTTGCAAAGTATGTAGAAATACTTTGGAATGAGAGATAGGAAGCTGAAAGGAAAGAGTAACTCCAAAAGTTGTTCCTGTTGCAGCAAGTTTGTATCACTTCTATCTTGATCATGTAATGACAACAAGTTTCTTGCTCATTAGGCTGAAAGCTGAGTACATAACATACCAAAATGTGGTTTTAATCATCAAGACTCCTGGAAAGTCCATGAGCTGTGTTGGACAGAGCAATGCCTCAGGCCTAGCTGGGACTGAAGACTTCTCTGGGAGGAGGCTGTGTGATAGATGGATCAAGTGCTGCTGCTACCTCTCCACAAAATTTGCTCTCCTCCTCACAAAGGAGCTTGTGTTTGATGTTTTGTGGAGCAGCATACCTTGCCATAAGTAGACAATTTGGTTGTGATTCTCACCCAGTGTTCCTTTGTTAAAAGTGATATCCAGCTGTCTTAAGAGAAATTTGTGCAGGTAAAGCTCACAAATATTGCTGGATTTTCAAACAGCATATGAATGAGTCCTTGTATCTACAAACAGCATGTGTTAATGAACACAAATTCATCTTTCTGTGAAAAAAATTATGACAATCTGTGTAGTCCCATGAAACTCAGCCTTCAAGCCCAAAATCAAATTACTGAAACCAGTCAAGAAACTGTAAGATTTAAGGTGGTATGTGACATGGTTTTGAAAAGACTTAGTCTATTCTGAGTCTATTTAGAATAGACAGACAGTGGGACAGAGCTCTCTGTTACTTTTAATTAATTTTTAACTAACTAAAACAAAAAGCAAAAAAACCACCAAGCTTAAAAAAGCCCTGCCTCTAGCCAAATAAAAACTAAAAAAACCCATAGTTTTTAAACTATATAAATTCATTAACCTAGCACATCAAAACCACAAAAATATAAAGCCTCAATCAACACTAGTGCACAGTGCACATTAATCCCATCAAAACATGTGGGGGCAGAATCTATTTCTATTAGTAGTGTAATAGAATCTACTATTATTATTATTACTAACGTAATAAGAAAATCACAAAATTTTACTTTAATAAAAACTAATATAAATCTAACTAAAAAAAATTTTAAAACACCCTATTATAACTAGTCCAAAAGCTCCATACATTTTAAACATAAACTTCCTCCAAAATAAACATTTCAAAGACCCAAAAAAACTTAAGCATTTAAAATAGCAACTATAAAAACAAAAAGCATCAAACAATTAAACACCTGGCTTAAACTATCAAAAAACCCATCTACATCTACAATAAAACTCGTAAAAATAAAAAAACAGCAAATACCAATTACCTNTTAACCTAGCACATCAAAACCACAAAAATATAAAGCCTCAATCAACACTAGTGCACAGTGCACATTAATCCCATCAAAACATGTGGGGGCAGAATCTATTTCTATTAGTAGTGTAATAGAATCTACTATTATTATTATTACTAACGTAATAAGAAAATCACAAAATTTTACTTTAATAAAAACTAATATAAATCTAACTAAAAAAAATTTTAAAACACCCTATTATAACTAGTCCAAAAGCTCCATACATTTTAAACATAAACTTCCTCCAAAATAAACATTTCAAAGACCCAAAAAAACTTAAGCATTTAAAATAGCAACTATAAAAACAAAAAGCATCAAACAATTAAACACCTGGCTTAAACTATCAAAAAACCCATCTACATCTACAATAAAACTCGTAAAAATAAAAAAACAGCAAATACCAATTACCTCCTCAACAGTACACCACCAACAATACAAAACAACTCAAAATACTACAATCCCCATCCACAAAATAATCCATAAACTAAAAAACCAAAAAATAATCAACAAAACCTACTCACCCTTCAAGAACCCCACTTAACCTATACACAAATCTAAAAAAACCCCCAAAAAACTATAAATGACCATACCTTAAATAAAGTTACTCCACCACTAAGCACTACTGTACCAAACATACTAAAACTCCAATACAAACTAAAATCCAAGACAAAAAAGTAGTACACCACCAACACTACCAATACATTTTTCTCCATTCCTCTAGCAACAAAATACAAACCTGAATTTACCTTCACATAAAAAAGTACAATACTCCTAAAACCAACTACCCCAAAAATAAAAACATTAGCCTACCACCTACCACAAAGTAATCCAAACTACACGAAAAAAAATAAAACTCCAAAACATCTACAATACATGAATAACATCATTATATAGAAAAAACACAACAAAAATATTTTTTAAAAAATCATCCAAATTCTCCTAAAAAACAACTTCACCATCAAAAAACCCCAAAATTAAAAAACCTACTCAAAAAATCCAATTCCTAAAAATAAAATGACAAAATAAACAACATCAAATTCCCACCAATATCATCAACAAAATTGCAATATCTCCACCAACCAACCAAAAAACCCCACAAACTTTTCTAAGCACCATAAACTTTTAAAAAACACACATTCCTAAATACAACCAAATTATAAACCCTCTCTACCTAGTCACCCACAAAAAAACCACTTTCCAGTAAAACCCTAAACAACAAAAACCTTTACCCAAACGAAACAAAAAGTCATTCATACAATAACCCTTAACCCAACCAAAACAAAACCAAATATAAAAACATGGTCTACTCTACAACCAAAAACCATTACCTCTCCTAAAACCTTTAACAAAAAATACCTAATAAAATTCAAAACCAACCACTAAAATTTTAAAATCAAAACTACAAAAAATCTAAAACTAACTACACTCCAACAACAACAACAACAAAAAAATTAACAACCTATAAAAAATCCAAACCACCTCAAAAATAATAAACACTAAAACATAACTCCTCCTGGCACCCTGACTACCAATACTAAAATAAATATTCAAAACAAAAGTTCCCACTACCCACCATACCACCAATACCACATAAAACAAATANAACTAATATAAATCTAACTAAAAAAAATTTTAAAACACCCTATTATAACTAGTCCAAAAGCTCCATACATTTTAAACATAAACTTCCTCCAAAATAAACATTTCAAAGACCCAAAAAAACTTAAGCATTTAAAATAGCAACTATAAAAACAAAAAGCATCAAACAATTAAACACCTGGCTTAAACTATCAAAAAACCCATCTACATCTACAATAAAACTCGTAAAAATAAAAAAACAGCAAATACCAATTACCTCCTCAACAGTACACCACCAACAATACAAAACAACTCAAAATACTACAATCCCCATCCACAAAATAATCCATAAACTAAAAAACCAAAAAATAATCAACAAAACCTACTCACCCTTCAAGAACCCCACTTAACCTATACACAAATCTAAAAAAAACCCCAAAAAACTATAAATGACCATACCTTAAATAAAGTTACTCCACCACTAAGCACTACTGTACCAAACATTCTAAAACTCCAATACAAACTAAAATCCAAGACAAAAAAGTAGTACACCACCAACACTACCAATACATTTTTCTCCATTCCTCTAGCAACAAAATACAAACCTGAATTTACCTTCACATAAAAAAGTACAATACTCCTAAAACCAACTACCCCAAAAATAAAAACATTAGCCTACCACCTACCACAAAGTAATCCAAACTACACGAAAAAAAATAAAACTCCAAAACATCTACAATACATGAATAACATCATTATATAGAAAAAACACAACAAAAATATTTTTTAAAAAATCATCCAAATTCTCCTAAAAAACAACTTCACCATCAAAAAACCCCAAAATTAAAAAACCTACTCAAAAAATCCAATTCCTAAAAATAAAATGACAAAATAAACAACATCAAATTCCCACCAATATCATCAACAAAATTGCAATATCTCCACCAACCAACCAAAAAACCCCACAAACTTTTCTAAGCACCATAAACTTTTAAAAAACACACATTCCTAAATACAACCAAATTATAAACCCTCTCTACCTAGTCACCCACAAAAAAACCACTTTCCAGTAAAACCCTAAACAACAAAAACCTTTACCCAAACGAAACAAAAAGTCATTCATACAATAACCCTTAACCCAACCAAAACAAAACCAAATATAAAAACATGGTCTACTCTACAACCAAAAACCATTACCTCTCCTAAAACCTTTAACAAAAAATACCTAATAAAATTCAAAACCAACCACTAAAATTTTAAAATCAAAACTACAAAAAATCTAAAACTAACTACACTCCAACAACAACAACAACAAAAAAATTAACAACCTATAAAAAATCCAAACCACCTCAAAAATAATAAACACTAAAACATAACTCCTCCTGGCACCCTGACTACCAATACTAAAATAAATATTCAAAACAAAAGTTCCCACTACCCACCATACCACCAATACCACATAAAACAAATAAATTACCCTCATCACACAACACACCCATATTAAAAAACTCAATCACCCTAAAATTTTACAAATAATTACAAATTAATCTAAAAATAAAAACTTTAGGGTCACTAACAAAAAAACCCAAAAAATAACACATACTAAAAAATCTCCACCATACAACCAACTACCAACAAAAAAACCAACATACACTCTTTTTACTAATAGTTCTTACCTCATTATAAAAATAAAACAAAAATAAAAAACATATAAAACCCCATACAACAAATCACAAAAACTACTAAAAAAAAATCAAATCAACTTACTAAACTCAAAACCATTCAACTAACCCTAAACATTACTAAAAAAAAAGTAGCCAAAACTCTACCTCTACACTAACTCATAAATAGTAACCAATACTCTATAAAAATAACTAAAAAAAAGCCCTAATTAACAACATAAAACCCCCCAATTTAAACTACTAAAAAATAACAAACCATCACGACCAAAATAAAAAACTATCTATAAAAGTCCACCATATAAATACCTATATCCTCAAAAATAAAGCCAATGAAAAACACCAAAATAACAAAGAAATCAAACTACAAAAATAAAAGTATCAAAAATAAATCTAAATTAACAATAAAAAGTTATTCCTAAATAAACTCATAATACCTCAAATCATCAAAATAAAAATACCACCTATAAATAAATGCAAAACCAAAAAAGAAATTTAACCATAAACAATATTTCTCAAGTTATCCATAACTATAAAACATATACTACCATCAAACAAACCAAATAATTAAAACCCCTATAATATAATAAACAATAGTCCAAATATAAGTATAAAAAACCCAAGAAGTTAACTACATCACACTACCCCAAACACACCAAAATAAGCACTATATACTCACAATAATAAAAACCACCACAAAATAGTTAAAAACCTACCCTATACCTCAGGCTATAGCCCACAACACCATCCTAAACCTTAAAAAACAAATCCTTTAAAAACATAGTACCCCTAAAAATATTAAATCAAACAATAAAACTCATTTCAAAAACAACCCTATCAACACTTAAACTAAAAAACATAACATTAAATAAATATACCATATCCCCTACCATACACCAACTACAAACAAAATAAAAAAATACAATAAACTATTAAAAACCACCTTAAAACTATTAAATAAAAAATGGAGGTCACCTACATGGAACACATGCTGGGCAGAATTTGAAATTGCACCCTTGCTGGATTAGCATTCCTCCATGTGTCCTTCCCTACATCATCACCTTCTGGAGACCAAGTTCTTCAGATTTTTTCAACAACTTTATTGTATACCCAGACCTAAAATGGAAGAGATGAGTGAAAACATTTTAAAGGTCCCCTGCTTGCTTCAGGCTGTCCTTGGGCTGCTTCTCAGGTGTGGATGCACCTGTGCAAATCTGCCTTGAGTGGGCTGGAGCAATCTGAGATTGCCAAGGAGCAAAACCTGATGCCTTTGCTTCACTCACATGAATCTCCCCACGCCCACCAGCAACGCAGGTGGTTCCAGTATGGCAAGAAAGGGCAAGGCCCCCTTACCCCTGCTTGGAGCTGCCTCCTACTAGTGCAGCAATAAATGCTTTGGGATTTGTGCAGCACCTCCTAGAAGAATGGTAGCAAGATTACATTGTTTTAAATCCCTTTTTCCTTTGCCCATATTGGGGTCACTTTGTCTTCCCCCTTCCTTCTCACCTTCATTAGGTCAGGAGGAGATGATGTGCTGAATGCCACCCCTGACACGGTACGGGACAGACTCCCCGCATTCCAGGAGGATTACCACAAGCCTGATCAGAGTGGCTACAACCCCTGTGAACCCAGGTTCTGGGCACTATGGAGGAATATTATCAGAAATCTAAGACATCTAGAAAAGATTTCCAGTGCATAGCTATGTATTCTGACAAGAGCTCTAATATGCTGGTTGGGGAGAGCAAGCAAGTCAGCTACTGTTGGCACATTTTCAGTGTACCAGAGCTTTACAGTATTTGAAAATGCAAAACATGTTACTAGCAAATTTCCAAAGTGCCCCTAAAACAGAAGAACAATTCTAGACTCAGTCCTTTTTTAATTTTCTGGCTCTGTCTGTATAAAGCAGCTGCCACAATATTGCTGCCAGAAGAGGTATGTTTTTATTACATCTATTGACATACTTTCACATGCAATTTTAGCAGAGACAAAGCACAGCTGGGCTTTAGCTTTCTATTGAAGGTGAAACCCAATCTGCAGTAGGCTAATTTCACTGAAATAAAAACAAGACTTTTATGGTTAAAAATCCCTTTGGAGATACCTCAGCAAATTTGTTTTGTGAAACAAATAATTAAACAAAAGTATAATTTCACTTCAGGGTGTTGTGAAGACAAGGGATTAATATTTGTAAATGTCCCCATAAAAATCAGTCAGCTACAGGACTGCATTTCACCACAAAGCAAGGCCAGAATAATTAGAAGTTCATGAAACAAACACAGGTATTCATAGCAGGGGGATGCAACTTTTTCTGAACCTGTTCCAGGATGAAGTGTGACATCGCCCAGCTCTTGGAGCACAGAGGAAGAATCCCAGCACATGACATCCCCAGAAGTGCAGGGCTGAGTCTGGGGCTGTGAGTTCTGCTGAGGGCAGGGTACTGAGCTAAGGCTCAGCTGGATGTGGGCACAATGAAACTGTCCCCTGACCGGAATTAGCTTGGGCCCTGGACAAAACCATCCTGCCAAGCACCCTGTAAATATACCCTCAGAAAGAGCTCTTCCTGGAGTGTCATGTTGTGCAGAGGTTACGGCTTCTCTCCATCCCCTCTTCCAGGCCAAAGGGGACTCTCATGCCTGCCAGTAGGTTCCTTTAGACCAGAGTTTTCCCCAAGAAGGGCAGCTTTTCTTTCAGAAACAGATGTTGGTAGTTCAAGACAGCATGCAGAAAACTATTCATGCACAATAACCAAAAATTTTATATCAACAATGGCAACAAAAAAAAGCCATTAAAAAAACCTTCAAACATCTTCCTCTCTGTTCCCTTTCCCCAGACAACACACACTAAAAAACATCAGGGCCTAGCACTGAGGATTTCAACCTGTAAGATCTAAATTTCATAAATTCTAGAGAAAGGAGGAGAACAGACAAAGGAAACAGAGGTGTCAGGAAAGGTATCAAGGAAAGCAAAATAATTTACCTGATTACAGACTGGTCAAATGATTTACAACTCTACTGGAAAGCAATAGACCTTTTGGCTTGTGACCTCCTGCTTACTGCTGTTTGCTGGGATAAGTTTGAGTGAAGAGATGGTGGCTTTTGCTAAAAAGAATTTGAAATAATAATGAAATGTAATTTCCCCAGCAAAGGTTTTATATATTGGAAGAACCTTTACAGTTAAAAAATAACCTGGGTATCAGGCAAATCAGGCAGAGAGGTCTGTCTGTTTTTCACTGACACACATTAGCTGTCAGTGGGCTGTAGAGGGGTACATCAGGCTTTACATCCAGCTGCAGGATATCCAAAACAACCTTAATCAGAGATTACCCCAGACTCCTTTTGCAGAACAGGTAACTGGACTTGTTCAGATTTTTAATAGTCTTCATTGTGGCTACCCATCCCTTTGTGCCTAGGAAGCACCATAGCCAGCTTAATGCACCAGGGTTCACTGGGGGAATCTGCTCGATAGACAAATTCACTCCAACGGAGAGGATCGAAACAAAACTTTGTAATTTGACAGTCTGGTCCAATTCCCTGAAAATGAGAAAGACAGGGACTGCCAGGGGGTCAAGCAACCCTGGAGCTTAGACAATTTTACTTTTCAAATTTTGTGGGTTGACTCTACTTACTTATGAGACTGAATTGCTAATAAAATTAATTAGAAGCATCAGAAGTTGGTCATCCCAAGAGTATTTCTACTTGAAGCAGTCATTAATTATTCTGACTAGGATTGTCTGTCTTTTCTATTTATAGGCTGGCCATGGGCGACACTGACTGTTCTCGGGTTCCTGTACTGCTATTCTCATGTTGGAATTGAATGGGAGCAGAAGTATGCTGCACATTAGGAATGATGCAAACAATTATTTTTAAGGCAGGTGGATGGTTTTTCTACACTGGATAGTCTATCTGCACAAGGGTGAGCCAGACGAAGTCTTCAGTCCATGTATTAAAACCAAAAGCTCATTTAATTGATTCTGGATTGCAGGAATTAAACTGCAGAAATACTGATGAGCTGTGGCCAGGGTGCCGAGAAATTATGAAGCGTTTTGAATTATGTTATTTTTGTGAAACAGCATCTTCATGACACTGTGTAAATTGGAAGCATGCATCTCAGAACAGGTATTTTATATATGTTGGGGGTTGTTTTCATTTTTTGCTGCCTATTTTGAGATATTGAAGAAAAAAGAAATTCTACCTTGGAGAATTAAAAAAGCCCAGTCTCTCACAGATGGTGTCCAGGGGCATGTAGGGCTGTGCCCTGCTCTTATACTACTCCATGAAGGGCACGATGCTCATCAGTTCTTCTTGACTGCTTTCCGATATAAGCTAGAACATTTTATATTCTCACTGACTGGAGTAGTTCTGCCTTAAGCTACTTTTCCACTACTGTAGCAAAACCTGTTTTTTTTTTCTTTTTAATGTCTTCATTTAAAATTTTGCCTTTAAAATAACACCTTTTTGGTAACCTTAGAAATAGTTTTGTTTCTTTAAAAAGAGAGAGTAGGGAGGAAGGTCTTTTCTTAAGGACTAGCTTTCCTTTTTAATCAAATATGCTCTTAAAGCTTCTTGGACTTTAAGTGCTCTCTGCCTTGTCTTAGAGCTAAAGCATTATTAAATACTACCTTTATTTTGGGGCTAATACCACCTTCAGACTGTTCAGTCTGCCTCTTGTATTGTTCTGTTACAAAAGGAGATATCCCCAGTCTGGTTTAATGGTAGATCTGTTCAGTCTGCTTCATTCTCTGGTGTCCAAGCAATCAACTCCTGCAATATACTGCAGACACCCTGGGAGGAACTTTTTAAGACCTTTAGAAAAAACAGAATGGTCCAACACACCAAATTAGCTGGAGCTCCATGTCCTTTGGCCACAGCCAGACCTGTTACAGCAGCATCTTTGCCCAAAGACTTTGCTGTCCAGAGCTGGGAAGGTCGTGCCTGCAGGTGTCCAGGTTGCAGCAATGCTTCGACACGTGCTGTTTTCTAAGGGGAGACCCTTCCCCTGTCTGATACTACGGGTGTCTCCTACACTGTTCTGTTTTAAACTGATACTGAAGAGCAGCCAGAAGACCTTTAGTCTTTCTAAAGTTAGACATTCCCCCTAGGCATAGTCAAAAGGCCACAAGTTCTGGAGTAGTCTTCTTCCAGAAGCTCCACCCAAAGCATGTCAAAACTTGTTCCATGCCCCTGGCAGACATTTCAGCCTGTTGGGAATTAGTATCCTACTGTCCATCACTCCTGCAGCTTCAGCCAAGTCTGATATAACTTATCCCTTCAACAAGAAATTCAGTTCCTGAGAGTCTTCTGCTTATTGCCTGCATTTCTGATGTCTCTGCTGCTCACAACTATGGCAGCCTTCTTGTTACCCTCCATTTATTCCTGAAAAAATAAAGGCAGAGGCTTCAGCTCTCTATCCATCCAGAGAAAAGCCCATCTCTTGCAGTTTCAAAGCTGAAGCTCCAGCCTTCTATGTTAAGAGTCCCCCAGCTCCACTGCCATGAGAATGCCATGATTTCCCCTGGAATCCATTTCTACGAGACACCATGGCCTGCTGAAAATAACTTACCTTGAATGCTGCCTGGCCAAAGACTTGGCTCTCCTGACTGACTGGATGATGATTGCAGGGATTCTCTCAGCCACAGTGTATGGCTCTAAGCCTCTGAATTTACTAAAAGGATCTGAGATTGGCCTCCATTTAGGGGCAGCACTGAGCTGAGGGCAAGAACTTTCTCAGACTTTGCTCAAACTTTGTAATTAAGTGGAATTAGCATTATAGAAAAAAGTCATGAATCTGTTCTTCAGTCTTATCGATTACCATTATTACATGAACCGAGGTGCTACTGAGTGATTGGATTCCAATTTGTATGCATGCAAAACTTCCAGCTCCAATATGGAAATGACCCTGAAGGTCATCTAAAGCATGCTTATTTCTGAACTAGAATGGTTTCCTTTTTTTTTTTTTTAGTGCTTTATATATCTTCCATAATTTTGTATCTTTTTCTCTTTCTATAAATAAAGCTGAAATGGACCGTTGGCTTGAGAGCTGTGTCTTGGAAAACTGTGGCCTTGTGTAAGAAAAAAGAGTGCTCCACTGTTGTGGAGAAACACTACTATACTGAAAGACTGCAGGATGGGTGCAATGCAGACTGGTCACTTCTATCCCTGTTGTGCACTGCATGGAACATGCCTTCCCTATTGGTGTGAGGTTAAAAAGCAAATTAGCCTTTTGTAACTGGGTTAAGGAAAGACTTCAGCATGGGAAGAGCAGCATGCACATAAAATGATGCTTCCCCCTCACAAAGTTCCTTCTCAGTCCTGCTTATACAGCAGCTGTCAGCATCGGGCACGTTCAGTCAGACAACACACAGCTCTACGCCTGAAGCACTTCAAACTTGCTGTTCAGCTACTCCAGCTTGGAGACACACTCCTCAGCATGGCCTGAGAGTGCCACACTCTTCATGTGGCACCTGAGGTAACTGTGTGGTAGCCCAAAGTGCCATCCTCCAAGGAAGGCCTCTGTAACAGTCCGTGAGGGGGGGAATTTGCAGAGACCTGGAAGAGATTGGAGTAGCCATGCCACTTGGCAAAGGAAAAAAATAGGTGAGGGGTGTGTGAGAAAGGGACTTCGAAACACTGAGAAAAAAGCTAGCTAAGGGATGTAGCAAACAGGTGACAAGGACAGACATAGCTAAAGTCAGACACTGGACATTTTGCACCAAAGGGGAGCACCTAGCTGGGGTGAGAGGAACAGCAGACACCGACTACTACTACTGTGAGACCCTAAAAGTCACAAAAGTGCAAAGAACAAAAAAACCCCAAACGTAGTGGCTCTGAGAAATGGCCGGACAGCTACATGATGGCTACTGACAACAAGAGTTCACAAGTGATTTTGAAAAGCTGTCTAAGTGACTAGCAGGCATAATGTATATACAGCTTTAATGGTTACCACAAAGCTGTAGTAAAGTCTCTTGTACACACACCAACACCCACACCAACCCCCTCTAGCCCCTCCTTAGTTAACAGTTCCATTGTCATTACTGGGTAAGATTATACTAAGTGGCTCTTTCTTTAATTCTGCATTGATTAGAGGGTGAGCAAGGCTTTGCTTACCTATTTCTTTCACATCTGAGACATAAAAGCAGCTTAGCTGGAATAGCCAGCTTACCACAGGTCAGAAAAAAACCAGCTTAACTGTGAAAACCTGCAGCAATTTTGTTATTAGTCACAGCAACAACGCAGGGCCTGTCCTTTCTCTTGCACACCCACCTAATTTCCTTCATCACCACTAACCCTTGAGCTGGTCACAATTCGCACTTGCTGAGGGGGGAGGCTTTCCTTCCACCGGCTTGGCAGCAGGATTGTCCTCAAGGAGCTGCGAAGAGCGAGGAGATTGCTATGCATGGTCTGTCACAACTTCTCCTCACAGTTCTTTATAGGTTCCCCCACTTCCACAAGTAGTGCAGCTCATTATTGCTTTCCAAAATAACTCCCGGCACACAGCCACTTGCTAGTCAAGGCGTGTATTTTAATCCAGCAGGGATAGCTGAAAATACTGCTCCATGCAAAGCCTGTGAGAAGAACACTGTGCCTGTTACACCTTTGAGGAAGAGGGGGAATCTGCATTACAATAGATCATTTCTTGTATTATGGGACCTCTGAGGGCAACCCTCTCTGGTGGGTCCCCATGGATGCCCAGGGGTGTTCTGTGCACACGCACTGAATTCAACAGTCCAACCAGGAGCTGCTTGTGGAGCGGCTCCTCCGTTAGTCGTGTGTAAAAGAAAAAAAATGAAGACAACTTTGGTGTTTTTTAATTTTCTGCTTCATGCAAATGCAATCACATCCAACACAGGTCCTGCCAGAGCATCTGAGAATGAGGCCCAGCTGCCTGTGGCACCAGTCACCTACACCCAACCTACAGATGGACAATGTAGCTCAGACATCCCCAGCCTAGGGGACATGCACTGGCAGCTCCAAGCTTGAGAGGCTTTCACAGATGCCACCAATGCCCAGAAGGACAGGAAAAGGAAAATTCTAATGGATATGAGACACTTTGGACACTGCACAAGAGATGGAGCAGAAGGGTGTCAAGGCTCGACTTTGGGGTAGCCTCAGAACTTCTCCCTTCAGTTCCCACAAGCTTTAGCAACATAAGCGAACTGCTCCAAGAGGAAAAAAGTGTGTGCACTCTGAACCCAGTAGACATAATGCCAGGATTAAAACTATGTTAAAAAATCTCCTCATTCCTTATGCTGGGAATCACAAAGATCTGGGTGAGAACAAGTTAAGCTAACATCAGAATCTAACAGGCAAATTTTGACCACAAATTAGGCTGCAACACCTTTTTTAATATCCAGGGGAAGCTCAATGTGTAAATAGCCTTAGGTAGCTGCATATCAGCACCTTTCAGGAAAAGAATGAATTAAATTGGCTACCTGTGGCCTGTGCCTTCCCCAGCAATGGTCAGCCTGCAGGTAAGAGAAATGCATTCTATCCACAGGGATTTAAGAAAAGCTTTATATATGGTTGGGTGGCTGAAGTGAATCGTTGCAGACAGGTGCATCAGCCAGCCACTGAAAAATTAAAGTTTAGTGAAGAAGTAGCGCAGAAATATAACTTCAGTTATTACCTGTGGCATTTAAATTGTATTGGCACTCCCTCTAGAGCTGATCTTTCTAGACAAAATTAATTAATTTTTATGGACCATAACATTTTCATCCCTGCAATAGCGCATTTGAGTTTCCAAAATTAGGTGGCAAAAATAGAAGAACTGGAAATGATACTGCAAGACCAGAAACAGCTAGACTGTTTGTAAATTAATTAAAAGGCAAGTCCTTTTAATTAAGGGAAAAAATTAGGTCCAGTTGATTTTTTTTTTTTGGACTACTGCCAGAAGGGTTAAGGTTGCTTTAGGGGCTCAGGTATGTGGGAGGATTACCGTATAGAAAGCCACAATTCAGAGATAAAAATAAGCTTTTATGAGACAGTTCTTGAAGTGATGGCTAATTTATAGTTATGTGTTTTTTTACTCTTGTGGTAATAGTTTTGTGCTGAGGTGGTAATTCATGATGAAATTACAGGCTAATAACTTGGATTTGGTCATACATTTGCTCCAGGCCACTTTAGTGACCTCTCCACTGCCTTTCCACAGTTCTTGGCATCCTGTCTCAAGGCTACCCTTGGATCCATCTCTATTGACCCACACTTCACACACCACTGCTGGTGCCATCTGCCCAACCTTCACTCAGGTTATTCTTCTCAAAGTTCCTCAATTTGATCAAGTCCTGCCAAACATCACGTGGTAAAAATAAGAGACCTACAAAGGGTCTGAAGATGCCCTGCTTGTCTTGAACATTTATGCCAATAACCACTGACACCATGAACAACTGCAAGTTGGGTATGAGGCCTAACATAGGTGTAAGGCTTTAAAAAGCATGACGGCCATTCAAAATAAAATAACACACTGCTTTTGGAGTACTTGGGGGCTCTGAACTTCAGGGCTCTTAGTTCCTGCTGGTTGAAGAAACTTCTATTTTAAGAAAAATGACATTTTCATACTAATAAGGTTTCCAAGCTAAATCTTTAAAACTTTAGGGCTGCTGGCAGTAACACAAGGGCACTCTCTGACACTGGCAGAGACAACTGAGGCACGGTGAAGTATCTCACACCTCCTTCCAGCAGGCAAATGGGCTCAGCAGGGCTACAGCTCTTTAGAACCTCCAGCCAAAGGACCTTCCTGGGCAGTCAGTCCCATTTGCCCTTGTGCCAGTGTTGTGCTTCCCTTTCCTGCTCCCTCCCTAATGTCTGCCCCCTTGGTGAGTGTAACCTACAAATCCACCCTCTCACACTTCATTTTCCAAGGTTTTCCTCAGATGCTTACGTGAGACACAGACAGGTTTCCTACATAACAGAGTTTCCTGCGTAAAGGAAATTTAGCAGAATCAAACTACAAAGACAGGTATCCAGGGCTGTACTTTGGCTACATTATATGCTGCTTCTGTTTGCTGCCGTGACCTTAGACTCTTCTCCCTGGGGTTCTAACTGGGGTTAGAGCAACCAGCCTGCAGCCTTTCAGCACACCTGGCCATAGCTGCTCTATTTGCTGCTCAAAAATAGAGGTGCCCACCCCCATTTTACAGAGCTATTTACGATTTGTGTTGGCAGAATTGTAATTTCATGCAGTATTTCATGCACACTTCCTGTATACTTTCCTAAAAATGCTTTTTCCAAATCAGCTTTCAGCTGAAGGGCTTTACTTTATATTTTTGTCTGTCCACTTCCACTAGCCAGGTTGCATGTGCAGTGTTATCATTCTAAAGGAAAAAAAAAAATAAATACTTTATTCTTTGACTTGGGGCTTCATATGGATTATCTTAGCTTTCTTTCCAGTTCTCATGCTGAGAGTGTTCAATACATTTTCCTGTTATTGTTAGTTCTTGTAAAATACCTTCTGCTTAACCCTTAAACTCACCAAAAAAGATTGCTGGAGAGCTTTGAAAGCAATCTATTTCTCCTCTCTAAGCCCTGCTTGCAGGGAGCCATTTCTTGTTGAGCTGTCTTGGTCCCATCACTGAGCACACAGTAGCTCCCAGGCTTACTAGTGCACTCCCTGTGCTACTGCTGCTTAGCACTCCCCCACAGCAGCAGCCCCTGATGAAGAAGAGGCCATAATCTTCCTTTTGTAGAAAATCTACATGAGTAACAGATACTCCAGCACAGTTTCTTTCTGCCCCCAGTTTTGTAAGCTGGGAGATTGGGAATGCGGAAGAAAATTCCAGTGCAAAAGCACAACCCCCTCAGATTTGCACATAGAAACTGCAGTGACATTTACGGGGGGTCTATGTCCCCCCCCCAGGTATGAATTGACAGCAAAGCTCATACTTTCCCCTCATCCATCTGAACAGAAACATGTTCAAGAAAAATCTCTACAAGTGAGCAAAGCTTAAAAAGAACCAAAACCTCTTCAAGGTTTCTCAGACACTCTTGCTTCCGTAAGTACTTAAAGTGGGGCTNCCCCCCCCCCAGGTATGAATTGACAGCAAAAGGCATACTTTCCCCTCATCCCTCATCCACCTGAGCAGAAACATGTTCAAGAAAATCTCTACAAGTGAGCAAAGCTCATAAAGAACCAAAACCTCTTCAAGGTTTCTCAGACACTCTTGCTTCCGTAAGTACTTAAAGTGGGGCTGCAGGGAGAAAGCTTCAGAATTGGTAATGATGGATGGAGCTGCCAAAGTTAAGTTTATTTTAAAACTGCACCTGTGCCTGTGGGGCAGCTTAAATTTGAATTTGGCTGTGCTACGTAAGGACTTGAACTTAATTAGGAAAGGGGAAGCAGGAATGGCAAAGGAAAGGAAAATGAAAAACAAAAAGACAAGGCTTGAGCACGTGTATTTTACAGATACAGCTGTGCACGAGTATCTTGGTAGCTACTTCTGACAGAATTCAGAAGTTCACTTTCCCTAATGCCTTCTTTGGATTTCTCACAGGTTTTTACTCATCCTGTCTTTCAAGAACAGGATAGGTTAGTTCCCCCAGCTGCCACATACCAACACAGACGTTGTGGTGAATTAGAACAAAAGAAGCACAGACTCAATCTTCTAGGTGAAAAATACTTGTATTGGCTGAGATTCTTTATATGTGTGTTGCAATTAAACCCTTGACACCACTGGCAGCAATAAATACCATAGCAACACAGCATCCTTCTCAGCATTTTCTGCTTGGATACACACCCTTACTAACCAGGCTAACTCCTGGAGCAGAAGGCAAGCACAGAGAGCAGCTAATCAGCCAAGGTCTCCTCAGCCTCAGTGCTGGGGCGCAGCGGCCGCTTCCCACTGGGTGAGGGGCTCAGTGCTCTCCCCGAGCTTTGGTGGGGTCTCCTGAGCATTGCCCTGCTCCAGGCACACACACTGCTGGGACACGCTGAACAGGAACGGTTTTGATGTTTCCTCAGCGCTTTGGGAGCAAGTAAAACCCATTGCTATTGCACATGTGTGAGGGGGAGGGATTTGCTGCAGCTCAGTCCCACTGGCTCTCACAGCACAGAAGAGCTGGTTTATGCTGGTTGTCTTTACTCCATTGCAAAAAAGCACCAGAGACAGAGAGCTCCCGACTTTAACACAGATACTAAAATGCACCACAGAGCAAGTAAAGAACCTCCATTACCAAATGCAGAACTTAAAACTGTGTAGGCAGCACTCACCTCCCCACAAGCCGAGGCACTGCTGACCGTCCCCAGGAGCTCCTGCTGCTGCCCCAGGGCCGCACACCCGGCCGGGTAAAGACCCCACGTGCCTGGCAGGAATCCCCAGCAGCTGCACACCAATCCGTAACCAAACAGAAGAACAATACCTGCAGCTATTGCTGAGAAGAATCAGAAGCCACAGCGCACTCCCCGTGCTTTAGAAACCTTCCGTCCCTGCTGGGAATGTGCTCCCAGGTGGAGGCAATGAGGAGCAGGGGCTGGTGCAGGTGGGCCCGAGGCTGCTCACAGCTGCCGTGCTGCTGCTGCCCAGCTGAGCGCAGGGCTGACGGGCAGCATGCTGAACAGGAGCCTTTGCAATCCGGCACGCAAATCTGGGCAAAAAGTGCTGTAGTTAATTACCTTTGGTTTGAAATGCTGTGGGGCTGCTTAGGGGAGAGAAACTCTGATGGGGAACATTGTGTGGCTGGTGCTACCCCTCCTGTGCTCAGTGAAGCTTGGAGCACTGCCAGGGACGCTGCAAAGAATGCAGGAGCAAAGAAAATAATGAAGGATTCAGAAAATGAGCACAACAGCCTCTAGAGACCTCAACAAAAAAACCCCCAAAAACCCGAAAAAAACCCCCAAACCCAAAAAAAACCCCAAGTGAAAGTACATGCCTTCACTATGGTAATTTTCCCTTTTCTAGTATGTATAAGGACACTGTATAACATCATGCAAAAGAAGGCTGGATTTTCACGCTGGCCAGAGAAACAATGCAAGTGACGAGAGATCCTGTCACACCACATACGACAGTGGATGCAGAAATGGTGTTAAAAATAGCTCCTCATTGTGCTCCTTGGCTGCTCTCCGCACAGTTCCGCCCCAGCTCAGCAGTCTGAAAGCTTCTGCTTTATTGCTATTCTTTTGGAGATGAGATTGACAATCCCATGGAGTGTCTTAATACAGGTGACAGCCACATTCACCAGACCCTTAGGTGAGAGGATGGAGAATGAACCACAAAAATGGCTGCAAAGCTCACAGGGCCCAGGCTTACATCCTGAAGACTAAAACTTTATATAAACTTCCAGCATGGCTTCTGGCCTGCAGGAATGACTGCTGACTGTGATCCTGTCACGTGTGTCTATTCTGATCTGAAAGGATCTCCCATTCCCATGACCTTTGGTTATTGATTCCTTTGCTGAGGTAGCCAACAAAATAATATTCATTGCTGCCTGTTGCAGCAGTGTCACTGCCAGGGGCTTCCTCTGTGGGGTTTATCTTTGTGTAAGTCCATGGTGAGGTCGCTTTCTTCTGCAGCAGATGACAGGAAAGCAGAAGGTTCTTTGATTTCTGTTTTTCATGAGTTTTGTAGAAGTTCTCAGATACTGCAGCAGTGAACACAGTCTAAAACACAGACCAACTACAGACATGTGTACCTTCAGGACATGGGATGATAATTTCAGACAGGTCACAGTCAGTCCTCTGGTGATCTCTTTTTGCTCAGCAGATACCTGGGCTAGACTGAGGTCCTTTACAGAACACCTGAGTTTAGTTTACAGTGAGCCTGAAAATATGAATCCCTTTGCACTGATACACAGCAGAAAGAAATCTGAAAAACCAACCTGAATAATTTACAACCAAAGCAATAACATCGCACTGCTCCACTGATAACACTTGAGATACAAACCAACAGCAACAAAACTGCTAGCCAGAAGTTCCAGGGAGTAATTTAAAACCACCTTGCTGATCTTATGAGCACATATTCATCACAGAGAAAAGCACACCAAAGCAACTGTAATGTATAAAATAGTTTATTACTATAATAAATAAAATTAAACTTCTTTTTTTACAAATATTATTTGTGCTTGTTTAAAAATGTTGACTAGGGATATCATTAATGGAGGTGGCTGCATTTGTATCTGAAACATTCCCAGACAGTGCGTATACATACATACATACACACACTGTCTATCTACTGGCAGCTGCTTTGCTGACCACAAAAATAGTATCTACTCATTCTCTGTTTCTAGTCATGCTTCATTGAACAAAGTGACAAATGCAAAGAAAAAGAACTGAGAGTATTTGGTGGATTTCTGAAAGGATAAAAACAAGTGAAGTACATTGAAAAGCGCCATAGCAACTGCTTTAACTGCATATCAATCAAGTGTCCATGCAGTGGTGGCTAAATATTGAAACGCAGACAGGTCTCCAACAGATGTACAAATATTGATTGTATGTAGGTACAATAATATAACACATTCATTGGAAAACTTGGTATTTCTTTATATAGTTCATCCTGATACAAGATTATTGAACTTCTTTCATCTACAGCTAAAATGATTCTTTTTCTATGTTAGTGGTCACAGATTTAGTGGGAAGAAGAAAAAAACCCATGAGCCTTTCAGAACAGTTAGTGAAAACCCCGAACTGTTTTGTTAATATTAGGCATTTGGATCCAGTTACAGAGATGTTCTGGGATTACACATCAAATATGTTTACACAACACTCAACAATCAGCTTGAAACAAATTACAGTTGCAGGTAAATTCACATTAGCTTTGTTGATCTGTAAAAAAAGGTCTCTGAAATCAACACTTTTGCAATATGACAGGTTGGCTCCCTGATATACAAAAGTGTTTAGACAATAGCTATGTCTTTGTTTTATGAGGGGAGAGGGCAATTGGAGTAATTAATTATCCTAATAAGAAGGCAGTAAGTGGAGAAAGAAATGTGATTACCAGCAAGTTTTTTCCATTTGATTTAGAAAGCTAATCAAAGTGCTTCATCTTTAGGCAACACTGTAAATACTACAGAACATTAAGAAGGAAGAAGAATGGAATCACAGTTTGAATTATATCACTTATGAAAGGGTCTTAAGGCTAAATGCTGGATATATCTTATTGCAAAAAAAGCTTTATTTTTATTTAATTGAATCAATGCTTCCCACAACAATGTGGTCAAAATGATGTCAGATTGGAGGATACAGCATCCTACTGTGCCTCACCTCAAATTTCTGGAGCTTCCCCTGCACAGGGCTCTCTCTAAAAGGTTTGTCTTGATGTATCACAAGTGCAGCTAAAACACAGACTTTGTTATTGCCAATACACCCACAGGAGACTACGTGGAAATGAAAAATTCAGTAGAAGATGCTTTTTACCACCTAACACCGGGACAAGAAAGCAGAGGTGCAGCAACCATGTGTTACGCTGCCCATGAGAAGAAGGATAGGCTCAGCACCTTTGAGACAGCCCCTGGTACCAGAAAAAAAAAAAAATCCATCTATTCCACCGCCTCTTTTGCAGGAAAAGCCATGAGAAATACTACCAGGGCAGCTTGGCTTCAGAGATACTGTGAGCAACAAACACCAGCTTATGAGCCTTATCCCCACCAACTAGGATACAGCATTTTTCCAATTTCACATGGATTTCTCTTTCCTGACTATCATGACCCTCGCCAGATCTTCTCTCTGTCACACTATTTACCAGACTCACAGTATGAAGTTGAGGCCAGCTAGAAAAATCAAAAATCATGGCCTTGAAAGTTCAACAGTTAACAAACAAGACACTAACAGGACACTCAGTGGATGTCTACTGGGAAGATTTAAGCTCCCTTCTTGGACAGGAATCAATGAGGAATGTGCTTTTACTTAACAGAAATGCAATCCATAGACTTATCTATACATAGATATTATATATATATGTGTGTGTATGTACACGCATCTGCACAAGCGTAATCATACACGTTGTTGTTTATATAGTAAAGACAAAATATGTAGTAAATTTTTTCACAGATTGGTTAAGAGTGATTGAAAATATATCACCAGATAGTCACAGTAAGTATCTTGTTCAGTTCATTAAAGGGAAGTACTGTAGAAACAGAACATCGCCTTCGAAGCTGTTAAACAGGGTGTTCGCTGGGATTCAGGGCAGAACTGTGGAAGAGATGTAAAGGAAGAATGGTGTTTTCAAAAGTATACTTGTAATACCAGACAGAAGTAAATGTATCTGAACAAGGTAGGGGTGAGGGCTGGGGTTTGCTTTTTTAATCCTTTTTCATGTGCTACGTATTTGTATTCTTTGTAACCATTTAAGCATGAACTTTCAGAAGTTCCCATTTGACCAATCATAATACAAGCTCCTTCTCTCAACTACCTTCTTTAGGCTGAAATTTAATTACACCACATAGTCAAAATGGAGCACATAATCTCTTTTAGAATGGTGCAGGTCATTTAGCAGGTTGTTAAATAGTAGAAGCACTATGCCAGAACACAGTTAAAACTGAGGCTTTGGGTTTTTTCTATGTTCTATCTACAAGCATTTGCTTGCGAAGGGACACAGTCTTATTTTCAGAGAACCTTCAGTTATAAGCTGGAAGATAATTTAAGTGAAAAGGCCTACCCAACATGTAGAGAGGAACAAGAGAAGAACAAAAAGCTGACAAATAAAATCAAAGAACTAGTGACAATTATGATGGCTCCACATGCCATCCAGCCACAGGCATCTGTCTGAGTGTAGGGCTCAGAGGAGAAAGAGGGATTTGTAACACAGGGGCTTTCAGCCACTCGTTAAAGGAAAAGTGCTGCATCAGCAGAGCCTGAGAACCATAGCACAGGTTCAGATTAGTCTGGGGTTCAAAGGAGTGGGCATGGATTTGTTCATTTTTTAACCACTCAGTAGTCCAGGGAATCCAAACACCAAAGCTCATCCTAGACAGTATTTTTATTCAAATTCTCTTACAACAAATACAGGTTGCTGAGGGATGATGCACTCTCCTACAAGCAGTTTTAATGCCTGACAGTTCATAAAAATGGAATCTCAGTTACAGCTGTACAGCTGACTGACACTGACTGCTGTCAGGGCCCACCTGGAGCAGACACCCTGAAGGTGTCATTGTAAGGAGCAAGCAGAGTTTCTCTGCCATTTCGTGACCATAACAAAATTAAATTTGGCCATAATCTTCAAAGACATTAAGTTTTAAGTGGAGTTCAGGAGTGTGTTACAATCTTTGAAGGCTTTACAAGTAATAAATATCTTTATAGGCCATTGTAAGAGCCTGAAAAAAGCCTTAGAAAAGGACTGGGTGCACCCATCTACTGTTACACAGGGTGGGGAGGAGTTTGATATCATTCTGAGCATTCTAGGCTACACAAGGAGCATCCCCAGAAAATGGGGACTTGTCTGCCTTTGTTCACAGGCCTGGGTAATTATTACAATTAGGGGACTTCTGGGGCTGGTCTTGCTGGGATTCCAGGCTGGGCAATCAGCAACAGCAGAATAACCTTTAACATATCCCTGAGGGCACACAAAAATATCACTGAGAAAAATCAGTTCAGTATCAGCAACAAAGGGCCAGGTAACCTGCAACTGCATGTTTAATTTTAGGTCTGCACTGCAATTCTGGAGATACTAGGCACATACTTGGGAGGCTGTAAACATTTCTTCCCTTGTCCACCTGGATGAGCTCATGTCCATGTTTATCCAACTGCAGGTAAATGGGTGACACTTTCACAAAGGACTTGCTAAGACTTTCAGCCTTTCAAAAATGTTATGAAGAAAAGTGTCGGGAATATCATGCTGGTGAGGAATTGGCCTGGATCAGGAAACTGACTCCAAGGCAGTCTCTAAAAACTTGCTGGAACTTTTGGAAATCAATTACAAATCCTTATGTATCAATACACCTGGGGTTTACTTAGGTGGTAGTTGCTGTCTAAGAAGACTAGAAAGAAAAAAAAATCATGACAAAGTTTCTCACAGAAACTGTGGATGAGTGGGTTTCTGTGGCAGCCGTGCCATTGCTGTTGCACGTAACTGCTGCCACTTACAGTGATTAAAGCACCAAACACAAACAGTGTGGCTTTGGTCAGAGAGTGCCTTCCTCAGCACTGCAGGTCTGCAGTGAGCAACTGTAAAAGACACTAGGTACCACTGGAAAAACCTAAACATGGAACCAGAAATAAGTTAAGGAAGTAGCTTCTTGGTTTCAGAGCAACTCACCTCCCTGCTTGCCTTTTCTTGTGAGAGGGAAGAAGGTAACCTACAGATTTGAACTCAGGAGTATTTCAATCCTTGGGTATGAATTCAAAATCTGTGGGCAGCTCCATACCAAACCAAAGAGTAAGACAATGAAAGCCAATCCTAAACCACCTGCTTCTGGACTTAGAAATGGTGGTGCCGCGCTTGGAATAATTGTTATCTTTGAGAGCAAGGGCAGTTACTGCAGGAACAGGTACAAACAAACACTCTGATAGCAGAACCTGAGCTGGGAGCTTTGCACAGCATGGCCTCACCACTGTGCCAGTCATCAGTGGACGTCCCAGCTCCCCAGGGATGTCTGACACAGTTCTGCGTTGCACTGTGCAAGCATCAGGCCAGCAGAAATCATTAAAATTGATCGTGTTCCTTGCCTCTTCTGTACTTAACATGAACGAAAATCTTCCCCCAAAAAATCCTGTGTTTCTTTGTAAATGACTTAGTACCAAGGAAAAAGAATGAGACTTAACACACACAGCGTTAAGACCTATTGCCATTAAAAATGAAAACCCCTTAAAGTGTGGTATGGTACCATACTTCTGAGATCTAAGCTACTGTTAAGCAGTGAACATACCAGATCAGTGGAGTGAATATACTGTGAATATACACCTGTACCCCAAGGTGAGAACACAAGTCATGATACCATCTTTGCTACCCTATATGAATAATCAAGAATAGTTTTGGTAAAGTGCTTCAATCTTCCTCTGAAAAAAGTTATGAAAATATAAGTTTTGGAAACATCTCCTTCTTTAAGAAGCAGATCTCTTTGTTTCCTTGCTACAATAGCACTTGCATACAGTAAGCACTGTGTTTCTGCCTCTACTATCCATTTGCGTCCAAGCTAGATTAGATCAGGAACAATACATCTGGATGTAGAGGAAAATGCCACCATCTAAAATTGTTAAAAATGCTGTAAAAGCCTTTGGCTACAATGAACATTATCAAAACAGAAACTTCTGAATAATAATTTAACAAGAATTAAAAGAGCAGATTCATAGCAGAACAGGACATAAATGCCACAGTATATTTTCATCGGGAGGCAAATCTGCAGGACCTGTTAGTGATGTTTCAAATAAGTTGTGCCAAGGGCTGCTCTCAGATACACTGCACACCCAACCCTCCAGCAGCTGGAGTTGAAAGCAAAAGTATCAAATGTTGAAAAACATCTGAGACAGAAGATAAGTTTTTGAAAAAACATAAAAAGTTTTGAAAAAAATATATCCTTGATTCAGTGAATGACAGTGTGGAAAATCCCATTTATTAATAGATCTGAAATACTGTGGCTGTTTTTGAAGATGTTGCCAAATGTAATTGTTTTAGCGATATGTCAGTTTGAAATTAAAAAGTACAATTTTTTTCATCTTATTAGCCCTTCCTTGACTACCCAAAAGAAACTTCAGCACACAATGAAATGCATGTCTCCTACTGCTCTTTGCATTATTACAGATATATGAAAATATACTGTGACATCCAACATGCTGTAGAGGTGACGGAGACAGTGACAGCAGCAACAAAATAAAACAAAAAAACCAAACAACCCACCAAACACTGAAAATATAAGCACCCTGGCAAGTGCTTATTCATATAGGCATAACCCGAGGTAAGGACATAAGGCATGCTCCAAAAACCTCAGAGATCACCTGGGGCTCACAGGGATGGCTGCTGCTGTCAGAATTCTTATTCCAACATCCCAAGGGAGACAAGGGGACTGGGGGGGAATGAGGACAAAGGGAGGAAAGAAAAACTTTAGAAACTGTACCCTTGCTGTCAAAAAGGCTTCAAAGTCAGCTGCCATCTTGACATGAGGTTGCAATTCCTGTTACCATACCTTTTTAGACAGAGGGAACATGCTTAGTGAATGGGTCCCTCACTCATTTTCAAGAAAGATTAAATGTAAAGTGTTAGGGGGCTGTTTCTTTGTTTGTTGATTTGTTTGTTTTTAAAAAGGAACACCTCAGCTAGCTCCGAACACATCTTTTTCTGATTCTGGAGACTGGGGCCTTGATATTTCAAACAGCTCCTGTGGCGACTGGGAGCTTCTTCTTGAGGTTAATATCCTAAGTATCTCAGCAAGCTGATTTTCTATATTGGTCATTTTTGTGTTTAAAGCCTTGATGTCCTCTTTCAACTCATGTTTCACTTCTAGCATGGTGGCCTGAAGAGTCTGTTCTGGGATGGGATAAAAGGAATGCTTGACCTCGGTGAGGACCGGGCTGTGGTCCTGCGGGCTTCTCGTCTCCCCAGCGTTATCCAAGCGCAAGTCACTTTTTGTAATGCCACTGTCACAAGAGTCTGTCTTCTTCAGGGTAGCTTCTCCTGAAGCTTTAGTTCTCTCAGGTAAAGTCTCCATGGACTCTGCTTTAGACACCTTGTTCCAATCTTCACCTTTCCCACAGGCTTCCTTGAACTTGGCCCAGCCTTTCCGCCGGGGGTAGTCCCCCGACACCTTACATGCCACATGGTCCGATGGCGGGGCCTGCAGCTTGGCCTGGTCGGAGGCCCCGGAGGTGGAGGCGGGCTGGTACGCCACGGGGGTTGCGGGGCTCTCCCGGACAGTCACAACGCTGGCCTTGACCACTGCGCGAGCACAGGACTGCTCCCCGACAGCATTGCCCTTTTCCACATCCAGGTCGTCCGGATCTCGGCCCCTCTCTGCTGCCAGCCGCGCTTCCTTCTGCTGCCTGAACCTCTGGAACAGCCGCCGGACCGGGTGGTCCGGGGGTAAGATCAGAGGTGCTTCGTTCTTCCTCTTCATCCTCTCCTCTTCTTCCCGCTTGACGTCGCTGATTTTCCGGAACACAATCTACAGGGAGAAAAAGATTTCACTCTGTGATTAACTGCACGCTTGTTAAGGGGGAAAAGTTGGAGAAAGAATTATTTGAAAGAATCTATTTTAACTGAGGAGTGCACAACCTCTGCACATTTAGAGCAACATTTTCAAATGTCTTATGTTGTGTGGAACATGGTTTATTTCATTATTTAAGAGCAGATGCCATCTGTCTTATAACACCAGAAGGAAAAAAAACCAGAAGAAAAATACTTCTCCAGCTCTGACAGGTCAGCAAGGCAGTGCCATTGTAAATATAATGGTCCCAGGAAGATACCTGTTCTATTTTGTGTTAAAAAGTGACTTCTTGTATTTGTTTTCCTGACTCTATGGTTTAGCACCAAGCTTCTAATGTTACAGAGCCATTCCCATCAGTCTCATCTCAGAGCTCACTCATTGCAAAGGATCTGATATTATTTTAGTGCAGCTTAGCCACTCATGGTGCCAGTACAGCACAGACTACTCTGGACTCTCCAACAGCAGTTTGCAAAGTGCTTCTTGCCCTCCCTTCCTCCCACATATTTTTCTAGAAGCAACATGCAGTTTAAGGATGCAACGCTTGAGTCAGTCCCAAAGCCAGGGGCATGAGGACAATGGGAGATGGGCTTGGCAAGACATGGGGAAGCTGCTCATGGCTTGATTATCTCAGAAGCTTGTAGAGCTTC
This sequence comes from Promerops cafer, assembly GCA_013398275.1. Classification (NCBI taxonomy): domain Eukaryota; kingdom Metazoa; phylum Chordata; class Aves; order Passeriformes; family Nectariniidae; genus Promerops; species Promerops cafer. The sequence continues at coordinate 668,618 of VZSE01009968.1, read as the reverse complement.
CTGTCTTGATTTATCTCTTTATCTCTATGCAAAAGAGAACATTGCACAAAGAAGCATTAATTTTCCATCTACCCTCCTAATTATGTCTTCCTGAGCCTCTAAGGCTAAGTGATCTCTATAGGAGCAGCCCACACTACCCACAGTATTGATAAAAGCCTCAGTGTCCCAACGTGTAGCCAGGCAAGATTTCTTCCTTGTATGTGATGGAAACACATTCTCTTCAAAAACTCTGTGCATTTTACATTTGTATTGGTGTTTTCCAAGCCAACCCAAAAATTCTACTCTGGCACTAACGAAGAACCAGTAAGTAGTCTTGTTTGAAAATGAGAGGTGCCCAAAGCTGAAGTTTGCAATACAGAGGGTAAAAGATGCAGCCCACAGCTTCTGCTGAACACTGATACCTAATCCCTTTAGCTGCTTTTGGGAAAATCCACTTAAAGATCTTACACTTCAATGCAGAAATAACTTTGAGATTCAAATCATTATTAGGAAATGCGTAAATAAACCCATTCCTCTACTGCAGACAAATTTAAATTAAACTAAAGTTAATAAGCACTTCTTCACTGGCACACACAAAATGAATGTTTCTCCAGACTCCAATGCTTCTTGACAGTTTTGTCATTGTGGAGCAGGGGAAAAAAACATCTTAACAGTGCGTCTTTGGAAGGAAAAAGTTGTCAGACTTGGCAGCATTTCCTAAATACAAAAGAATAAAATTAGCAGGAAGGATATTTTATTTCCAAGCTGCAATTAGGAAACTAAATATGAGATAAGAATAAGAAAACAGGGTACTTGACAGTCTTCTTTTTTCTTTCCTCCAGGAAACTCACTCTGCAATGAGCTCAGTAGAAAGTGGACAAAGGAGCGTAATCCTTAGAAGTGAAAGAATAGCACTCACGGGGAAGGGAATTCAGTGCAATCCTGCAGGCTAATGGCTTCCCACACACTGGCAGTTTCCCACTTTACCTGAGGGATGAGAGTCAGCCCAGTGTTAGGGCAACTGCCCTGCTCGCTCTGCTGGAGCCGAGTGACGCCAAGCAGGGTCTCAGGGGGTCACTCCAGCAGCATCCTGAGGCTGGCTCTAGGGCCACAAAGCCCCGGCGAACCAAGGCAGCTGCCTGACCAAACCAGGTCAATTTGTCCCTGCAAAATTCTGTGTCCTCAAGCCTTCCCTCTCCTGGAGTTTGTATGTGAGGTGTGGACATCCACATCTGTGCCAGATGTGGCTAACAGGGCTCACTTTGTACATGAGCATGTTGTCTTGGTCTGACCTATAGATCAGGACTTGCCTTAAATGCTGACAAGGGATGTATGACTGGCTGGTGCAGTGGTCACACTCACAGGGATCATCAGGGAAGGCTTTTCAGACCCAGAGGCCAGGATGCTTTGCAGAGTCAGTGTCTGGGCCAGCCCCTACTCCACACAGCCCAATCAGCACTTGTCTGGAAAGCACTGGAGCACCTCTCGCTATTTAATGACTGTGTTTTGCAACATAAATGGGTAAGTCATGCGACAGAAGCTGTTTCTGCTACAGCACCATGCAGGAGAGACAGCAATGAGCAAGTCTCAAGCAATCAATCCCATATTAACAGCCTGGCCCAATCTATATTAGTCCTAGCCTCGAGCAGTTAGTAGCATGATCTCCGTGGTGGAGGACACAATAAATCAACCAGCAAATGCAGAAAGGTGAGCACTGATGGACAAGCTGTTGGCAGCATCTATCCACCCACAGCCCCCACTGCTGTCCATGGCACTGCCTAGGTGAGCCCTCCTTGTGGGTGCCAGGCACACTTGGCCATGGAGGAGCTGCCATCAGCCTTCCCACTGTGTGGTGGCTAGCCTGAGAGCCCTGAACAGACCTTCACTGCTTTGCCTTTGGGAGATCCGACTGCAGCAGGAGCAGGAATGTATGTAGAAGGAGATGTATAAACACTGCCTTTGCCATGGGTACTGCTACCACGCTAATGGGACCCCTGATTTCCATTTTCCACAAGGCCTTACACCAGCTCTGAGGGAAATACACCAGGGCAGCAGCCACTGCATGAAATGCAGAAATGCAACCCTTGGGTCTCCCACCCTGCTTGACATCTACAGACATGCATTTATGTGACAAGCTGTGCTCATGCAAGTCAAAGATACGCACATTTGCCAGGGGGCATCTCTCCAGCTCTTGGGTTGGCTCCTTTTAACTGACTCCTGAGACACTGGAGAAACAGCTGTCAGAGAGCAACTTCTCTTTGGGAAGCTCAGCCAAAGCTGTCACTTGTCTCCTTTTTTCTAAGTTCCCCAGTGCCATATTTTCTCCAGACAGCTCCATATTTATGTTGTAAGCAAAAATATTATAGCTATGCAAAACTCAGCAGTAATTGAAATTACTTTAATTAACTCCATTTTGGATTTTTTTCTGCCTTTTTTAAAGATTAAATGCAAGTCCTTATAAATAAAAGTACACATAACTTTAAAATGGACCCTTTTCTTACAAATGCTAAGGAAAACACAGTTTCTAAGTGGTTTGTCTTCAGCAGCAGCCAAGTTATTCAGAAAATCTGGTTGGTATGCCAATGGATGTACATCTGCTCCCACAGACAGTAAGAGTACAAAGGAAAAGAAAATAGATTTCATTTGTTGTAAGGATGAGAATTCTGGACCTACACAGAAATTTTCATATGGAATTTGATAGGGCTACAAATATGAACCTTAATCAAAGTTAAAAATCAAAATATTGTGACAAATATCCCAAGATAGCTTTTAGAACAGTCCCTCATCTCTTTCTCCAAGCATTCATGTCTGTCTGGGAAGGGACAGAGCTTTATACACTTGAAATCTCCTAGCCCGTGTATCATACACTGCTCAGACACAGGGCACTTCACAAGTTATGCAGCTCTCCATAACATTGCACTCTTCAAGACCTAAGCACACAGGTCCCACAGAAAAAAACCTAGTGTGAGCATTTTAACAGTATGTCAAAACCAAATGATGGACAAAGAACCTGAACTGAGATGAAATAACATGAAATTTAAACACCAGGCCTAATGCTGCACATTTCACACCACCAATCTCAAATCTCATTTCATAATTCTGCTTTTATTAAAAAGGTGCTGAATCTTGTACCTCCACAGGGAAGCTGCCCAAGCTGCCAGAAGTTGGAGTATTGTGGAGGTATCAGACTAGATTTGCCAAAACCTTGAAAAATAGCCCTGTTAGGCACAGATTCTTGCAATCGTATAAACATTTAACTAAGACATGCAGTGATGATGACTCAATAACAATTTTATTTTTTGGAAAACGCTCTCAGAGACAAGAGGAGAAGTCTGCTGACATGTCCTGGTGCACTCCTGCTCCCCCGTGTCCCCACAGACCTATGACAGAACGCTCTCTGTGACCACATTCCTGCCGGTGCAGGAGTCCTGTCCAAGAAAGAAAGATGGGGTTACACCAAGCAGTTTTCCCTTTCCTCAGTATTACCTAGTTGTGAAGATGAAGTCTTAACTGACTTTGGGTAAAAATTCTGCCTCTTTTGAATCATCATAGAATTTTCAAGTTGTATTTCTAGAATAAATGTTTTTACAGATTAAGGTCAAAGTATTAAAAAAAACGAGGTAGACATAATTGAATACTTGGTTGTCAAATGTGGAGTGCCCAGAAACTGTTACAAGGATTTTACTGTGCTCAGCACTGAAACCCAAGCATCATTTAAATAACAGAGCATGGACATTATTTGTGAATGTGACTTTCATAATTTCTTCATAATAAGACCAGGAGAACAGATGGCAATGTGACCCCCAGATATAAGGCAGGCCATAGGATTGCTCTTAAGGGGCATTCCCTGGGAGGAATCTTGTTATCACTAGATTGCATCTTTTAGAAAAATACCCAGTTTGATGGCAATAAAGAATCCATCATGACATCTTGATGAAACATTGCTTCAATTTTTGATTCAAGACTAAGTTTCATAGAATAATAGAATTATAGAATGGTTTGGGTTGGAAGGGACCTTAAAGATCATCTAGTTCCAACCTCTCTGCGATGGGCAGACACTTTCCAGGTATCTGGACCAGGTATCTAGACCAGGTTGCTCAGAGCTCCATCCAACCTGGCCTTGAATGCTTCCAGGAATGGGGCATCCACAACTTCTCTGGCAACCCTCACAGTGAAGAATTTTTTCCTATTATCTAATCTAAACCGACTCTGTTTCAGTTTGAATCCATTCCCCTTGTCCTGTCACTACAGGCTCTTGTAAGAAGTCCCTCTCCATCATTCTTGTAGGCTCCCTTCAGGTACTGGAAGGCTACGATTAGGTTACCCCCAATCTTCACTTCTCCAGGCTGAACAGTCCCACTTCTCTCAGCCTTTCCCCATGGGAGAGGGGCTCTACTATGTTTTCCACTGTCTGTAGTTGCTCTTGTCATGAACAGCCCACTGTTGTTCACAAACGCCACCAGAACGGTGCTGCCTGCCAAGGCATGGCAAGTCATGTTCTTTGCCTCTCCTCAGGCTGCCAGAAAGGTAATAATCAACAGAAGGGCAAGGCAGGAATGATGTATTAGCAACCAGATTTTGGACCTGCATGCCAACACTGCATGAGACAGACTTAAAGATCAGGGGATACTACATTTAGACATATTGTGAATATATTGAAAACCTTACCCTGACAAATGCTGAAAGAGACCTGCCTGCACCTGCAATGAAAGGATCTTTTCATCTTATGCAAAAACATCCAAGTTTTTTTTCAACTCTGATTTGTGAGGACTGATCCAAGACCCACAGGAATAGATGGAAGTACAGATTTCATCATGTTTTGAATCAGACTGTCATCATGGAGTTACAATTGTGAGGCTTCTAGCCACAAAGCTGCTGCTATTATTAGCTCCACAAGCATCCCTTCTTTCCACCTCTATAGCATGCACAAATACTGCAAGATTTGGCAGGTCTTCCTCAGCATAACAGCAAGTAGCATGGCATTTTTCTCTGGTGCTTAATAATTCTCTTTCACAGATACAGAAACATTCCCAGAGTCTGGAAGTGCCAAATATCATAAACAATTAAAAGCTTAAAATTACTTCATACAGTGCTCACAGAAAATGAACTTAAGCATGAGGAAAACCATCATGAAAAGGCATTCATTATTACACAGTCCATCTAGGATCTGCCAAGAACTGATGAAAATATCTTCAGGCTGATGTTAGTCCGATGAAAATTGGATGCAATCTTTATTCTTTTTTATTTAATTTTTTTTTTTAAGAAGCAAAAGGGGAGGAAAAATGGAAAGAGACAGAAGGCTCAACAATAAAAATGCTTTTGATACTGATGTTAAAGAAACCAAATCTGCATGTGATCAATGTGGAGTGTGATGATGAGGAATTCCTATAGCAGTGTATTAGCAGGCTTCAGGGCAAAAGGAGCCTATGTCTTTTGCAATTATATGGGATGGCTTGTCAGAAAGGAAGGAATCACTGGTCCTACCTTCTCATTAAATATAGGATCAACAGAATATGCAATAATATTGCAGGTGTAATTAAGTTCTCTCTAGCTTTACTGTCTATAATAGCAGAATTTCATTTCTGCTTCTGAAGAGGAACGAGCTGCTCTCCAGTTAAGGACACATCCCTTCTGGGCACTCCCAAATACTTCTAGTTTTGATTGATTATCTGAAAATTCAAAGCAAACTAAGATTCGGAAGGTCCTGGCAGTGGGGCTGTAAAGGAGTGCTGGTGTCAGCAAACCTCAGGGGTCCCTGGGAGACACAAAGCCCAAGGGCCAACATGTGGATGGGCACAGCCCTTTGTGCTGTGGGGTGTCATCACCCTGCCCTTCAGACAGAGCAGTACCCACTTACTTCCCAAAAATCAGACTTCTGTCCACTTCATTAATAGACAAGTGCTCGGAAGAGACACAACTTCATCATTTCATGAGCATCCGGGCTACCCAGATGAATAGAGGGAACAAGGGTTTCAGTCTCTACAGAAGAACATCTGGGCTAAATGTTACTGTCATGAGCACTGTCAGCTTCAACAGTGCTGAAGTTCTTCTCTGTGACAGCCTGCTTTGTAGCCTGATTACAAATTCTAGCAATATCAACTCAAATATTAGTGTTTAATAGTGTCACTATTACTTATTTAGAAGTTCTGCACAACTCAAGGCTCTACTCTGTGTCAAACTCATTCTAATTCATGTTTACAGGCTGTGCTAGTGTTGAGTGAAAAGGGAAAAGCTTTTACAAAAGTACTACTGAAAACAAGACAGAATTATGTCTAAAGCAATTAGTGGAAATAATAAAAAACCTGCCTGATTTGCAACAGACTCCCTAGCAGGTTTTGAGGCATTAAGAGATGTCTCTTCCCCAAAACAGACTCTAAAACACTGTCAACAGTAACCTTAGACAACTGCACAACTGAAAACTAAAAAACAAACCAAACTGATTTGGATAGACACAATTACAGCACATTATAGCTCATTTAGCAACCTCCTTCACTAATATAGAAAGAATGCAAGAGAAATAGGGAAAAAGAAACCATTGAAATACGTATATTGCTGAAGATCTACTAGAACTTCATTATTCTGAGATGAAAAGTAGCTGTCACTAATGTGCAAACAAGAGCTTAGGGAAATTATGCCAGATCTGAGTGGTGGAATGTTATACCCCCTGAGAACTACTATGTCCATCAAAATGTGAAATGCTCTGTAGGACCTTCTTGTTGCTAGTAAATGAGGAAAAAAATAGAATGTTTACGGGTTTTGACAGCCAAGTGTCAGCAACTTCCAGCAGCAACTCCTATAAAATACTATTTTCATATTTGTTTGGGGTGGTTTTTTTGCATTGTTTTGGGTTTTTTAAAATCTTCTCTTTTAGCACATGGCGTGCTTTTCTAACTGTGGGCAGACATCAGACACACTAACAATTCATGTAGTGTCATCTTTTATTCGACATACTACCTGCATTCTTGGGCAGACAACTCTGCCTCGAAAACTGCTTCAAGGAGAGCCCAAGGCACAGCAGGAACTTACCTCTCTGTCACCTAAATTACAACTATACAAAACGTCATATAATCTGTACAATGTGCCTTCTCAGGACTCAGAGTCTGTTTCTCCAAGCTCCCTGTGGTTTGCTGCCATTTACTAAGTGTTTTCTGGAAGAAACCAGGCAATTTGTGAGAGTCAAGGATTTGGGATTTTTTTCCCCATCTCTAACTCAGACACAATTTCATTTGAGATCTGAAATGGATGCAGAGGTTGTAGAACTGAGAAAAGCAATGATGTGTTGAGGGAATAGTTAAATTGTATAGTTTGCTTTCTGTGATTACACTCTGGATACTAGCTTGCCATTAAGATAATTTCCTCTTAGCTAGTGTCTTCATTCACTTGTTTTTCCTTCTGCTTTTGCTTATATGCTTTCTGTCATTAGGCTTACAGTGATTGACAGGTATTTTACTTTCTAAGAGAGGACTCAAATGCATTTTCAAATGTATTCAAATTAATCAGAGCTTACCAAGAGCTTACGAGTCATTCAGCTACTTTTGAATGCCCACTCACAAACCAATCCACACAAATACAATGCTCCGTGTTCCCAATGCACAAGGGTTGTGCAGGTCTTGAAATTATAAATTGAGAATTACACTGAGATGAAAGCTGCCTGCATAAATTGCCTAGGATAATATGAACTCTCTTTTATGTGTCTCTCTCTGAGTTAACAGGCCTAAAGTTCAGCTATAATATTGAAGAAAAGCAAACTAACCTGCAGCCCTACACAGAAAGAGAATAAATCTGCTACCCAAGTAGGTGGCCCAGTATGGCTGCATAGTCATGCACAGTCAAGCACCCAGTGCCACCCTACTGGTCTGTTCTTTCCCTGTTCAAAAGCTTGGATAACATTAGGTGAGAAGGAAACAAACTACTTATAACTGAATGAGAACCAGCAACAGAAAAAGTGCATTGTTTACCATTTCCCAAAGCAGCTGTCAAACCCTTTCAGCCCTAACTAACAGCCAGGAGTTTAAAACCTTGAAGGGAAGACAAGAATTGACTGTAGTGAGGTGTTTCAGACCTTTTCATTACAAGAGCTCCTCTAAACTTGCATTCCTAGAAACAATCTCTGCCAGCTTCCCACAGTCCAGTTGCAGCTGGTGATCTTACCATCTTCCTTATCAGTTGTCAAAACTGATAGCTGTCTCCCATCTGCTAAATCCACAGGTGAGCTAATTAAAACAGCCAAGGACTGACTGATCCCTCTTAGTAACTTCACAGAGAATCCTTCAGAGCTGAATTTCTTGATTTTGTTTCAGGTATTTTAGTTCTGTGAAAGCAGACACTTAAGTCCCATGCCGAATGTAGATTCCAATAGTGGCAGAGGAAGGTGATTTCTATGTTATCGGTATATTTCATTCACACATCTCTGAGAGTTTTACAGCAATTTCTCAATCCTTCCAATATGACCAATGCCATTATTTTTATTACTTATGTGGCACCAATGCTTAGGGTTCTATTGGGCTTTCAGTTTATACACACACAGAGCAAAATGTCATTATTCAATGAGGTAAAATGGCCTGTTTCATGGGAAGACATCACAGGCCCAGCATATACTGAAGTGTCTCATGTCAGCCACACAAGTATTTATCAGCAGTTTGAACTGTTACTTGTGCAAGACATCCCTTTCTGATACAATTGGTGAAACCCTTACAAGTTTCAGATAAGAGATCCTCAATACAATTTGTCCAGTGATTTCAGACATGCTAAAATTAAACATTCAATAACTTCTCCTGAAGAAAACATCCACTCTTGAAGACGAAAACCAGAATAATTCAGCAGGAGAGCATTGTTTCTTCACAAGCAGACCTAAACCCTCATTTTTAAAATATTTACCATCATCTGTATTCAAAGAATCACAAAGCTAGATTTGAATGTTGAAAACCTCTACACACCTTTTACCAGGAGCAGTAGGAGCCCCAGACTCCAGACTCCCTGAGACCATCAAATGTGAGTCTAAAAGCCAGCTTTGACCCAGCCTTTGTTTGTATCACACCTCTCCCTCTTATACAAATATGGGCAGATACACAGTGGTTCATTCATCCCTAAATGCCTTTTCAATCATAATTCAGGCTGCATTTGCAACCAGTTTCATTAAAAGATTTTGTTTAGAAAAAGTGTGTGCTTGCATCTGACTCTTGGACACCACGGTCATGCTTTTGTCTACCTTTTTATTCCATGAGTAGTTGACAGTACTCATAGACAGCAGACAGCAAACTCATTTTTCCCCTCTGCCAAAAGGATTTGAATGCCCCTTTAAGGAGCACTGCCCTTGTCACCACATTATGGGGACAAAAACTGAGTTCAAACTCCGATGTGCACAGAGATGCCATGAGGGAAGCTGTCCCTCCCCTGCCCTCCCTTGCCAGAGCTTTGCCCTGTGACGAGGTGACTGTGATGAGATGCCCACCCACTGCAAGCGAGACACAGGCCAGGATGGCTGAGGTTACCTCAGGGAAAGCTGTTCCAGGTCTCCCCTGCATTTCATTTTGGAAACACACACAACAGGACATCCCGCCGTCCACACTACGGAGACATTCAGAGCCAGTGTTTCCAACAAGACAGGCTGAAGGAAGTTCTGCTTTTAAAAGGGTGAATTGGAACTGAGGTCCCCCAGCTTCCCTCAGGTGGGTGACAAGACTGGTGCTCCAGCGTGGAGACACAGGTCCTCACCAGGAGGTGGGATCCCCACATTCTGGCTCCTGCTTCAGCAAATGCCCTCACCACCGATCCAAAACAGAAAAATCTCAGCTGGGGAGACAATGACACCTAATCCCAGAACCCCTCCTGGACAGCAGTTTTACTATTCTCTTCATCTTCTCAAATCAGTGAGAAAAATTAACTCCCTGAACCTGAAAACTATCCCAGTTTTATCGAATAGTGCCCTCCTTCTGCTCTGCAACTCTAACCCTTCATTTCCCCAAACTAAAATGTTTCATTTCATCTTACAGACAGCTTTTCATTTAAGCTTTCTCCTCTTCTCCTATTTTTCCACTTCACTGAGACAATGCAAAACATTTAATTTTCATTTGAGAGGCAGGCAGGTTTGAAGAGTTCAGCTTCAGTAGCTGAAGTGAGGCAGAGCACAGAGTGTACACTGACGTGGTACGCTGATGCTTTTAAGTGATCAATAAAATATTGATTGCTTAACTATCGTGCTTTGCTGTCTCCACCTCTTCCATGTTTAATGTCACATTGGGATAAACTTAAATACTTCAGGTGACATCTCCTAGCTTCCTCCTAAGGAGCATTGTAAAATCAGTTTTCTCCTTGATCCCCTGTTCTGAGATAAGAGAGTGATGTGACACAGAGCTCACCCTTGAGCGAACTGCTTCTCTTCCACTGGTAGTACTGGGACATTAAGCCTTAACCTCTAATCATCACTGAAATGTGATATATTTTAGTTTCAGAGTTGTACTAGTATCCAGGAGAAGCTGCCACCAATGCCATTATCTCAGATTAGGAGTGCAGTGAAGCTTTGTAATCTCAGCTTAACTCCTCCTCCCATTGCATCACAGGCTCTTTAGTTCCCCATGTGCATTTATGGTTTATATTTACATAGCATAATCTTCTTATTTTTAAAAGAAGAGAGGCATCTTTCAAGGAGCTTGTCATATTATGTTTTGTTGCCCATTTTCTAGTCTCATCTTTCACCTGAACTGATTCTTATCCCAAGTGTAGGAATGTAAAACACTGTCATCCTAATCAGAAATAACGTCTGTGAGCAGCATGCTAGACTCTCACTTTTCTGAAAACGGGAAGAGCTGCAGCCATGGAGAGGTTGGAGAAGCTGCTGGAAGTCAGGTGGGTTTCATGTTGCCACAGACCCACGGCAGGTGCTGTGACATTCTGCTTTCTCACCACCACGTTGTGAAGCTGTGCTTGAGGAGAGGAAGTAAAGGTTTGCCATGTCCCTCATACAACTTGGGGGACAAAACCAAGGCTCAGGCACTTGAGATCCAGTTGGGAACAGTTCCCAATGCAAAGCATTACATAAGAGTAGACATTTCAATGGTGCTGTAAAGTTTTTCTGTTATGACAATGATTGTACTTGACTACAGTGTACAAATTTGTTTGACTGCTCAGAACTAAGCAAACAAATACAAAAATCCCTCTCTTGCTGTCTCCATGAGAACTCTTCTCTCCTTTCTGCTTTCTGTTATGCCTTTGTAAGGCATCTAGTCTGCAAGAATTACTAGTCCCAAAATTCACTTTAATTTGTCCTGGTGAAAAGATGTATCATCCTATACCACACGCATAGGCTGAGACACTGAAAATATTTATCAAGGAAAGGAAACTATTTCCTTAGCAACTGAAGAGTGCAGCAGACACTTCAGCAGTTAAGTACATGTAGAAATAATACCAGACTCCACAGAGTATTTTAATATAGTGGAAACAGTCATTTAATGGAAAATGCTATTTTGAGATCCAAAAAAGACAGTGGTATCCAAAATAATGTTAGTTATGGATCTAAACTCAAGAAAAGACAACAGCAGATATGGCCAGTGCATCCCCCTGAATCTGAGTAAACAATGCTTAGATCAATCTATTATGTGTGCACACCTGACAAAGACACAGCTGGACAATCTAACAGAGAGCTCAGAGAAAATAAAAGTGTTTGCACAAACAGCAAACCATGCCGAAGAATCTCTTCCTGACATTGTTTTCAGCTAAGAGGTTACAATCCTCAGAAACACAAAGCAGTCATCATTATATAACCAGCACCAGCAACTGAAAGCTGAGTTTTGGCAACAGCTTCATCATCCCACAGAAATGAAAAGTGCTCTTAATTTTTTCACATAATGACATGTAATCAAATGAACTGCTTTTAAGACCATCTCCCTTACTGCAGAATAACCCCATTTCTCATGGGAACTCACTCACCTGTTTGAATTTGCCACCTAACTCGTGTGCATCCACTTCCCTGCTGCAATCACAACCCAAGAGCAGGTGGACCTGAGCCATCTTGTGTTGTTCTAATCCCAGACTATCCAGGGGCTGGAAAGGACTAACAGATTTTAGAGGACTCAGAGGCTTGTCAAAGATACATCTCATCTTCCACCCCTGCTGTCCTCTCAAATGCCCCTGAAATCTCCCAACATGCATCTTTATCAGCACTCTGCCCACAGCACAGATTTATATCAGGCTTTATCTGGCTCTGTGCTACTGATCACACAGGGGCCTCGCTGCAGAGATTTTGGCACCAGATTCATAAAAGGAAGCTACAATGCTTTCAGACTTCCAGCAGGTTTTTCAAAAGTCCACAGGACAACACATTTTATCTCAAGATGAAACAGTACAGTTCCTATAACTCCTGGCATGGGGACTCCACAATGACCCTGCCGAAGCAAGCCTACGGCACGTGCACACACCTGGGCTACGCTGCACAAAGCAGGTTTGCATGCTTTTAATTTATCCATTTCCCAACACTTGGAGCTACTGTTATATACCAAGTAAAATCTAGAGAAACTTTAAAGATGTGACTTCCAACCCTCCCTTCATGATTTTTATCTAATGCTGGACTTTCTAGCAAATACTTGACTGCAAAGGCACAGAAGAGGCAAAGAGATGGTGCATTCATTACACCAGCACACTGGCAAATCTGCTTCATATTCAGATGGAAACCATTTGGCTCAGAAGCATCACTGCATAGTAAATCAGCTGTAATTTCCATTATTCTCATTGTGCTGTAGGGGCATCCAGCCCAAAACGCCTGTTTGGCTGAAGTGGATGGAACCACCAGGCAACTGCTGGATCCAGCTTTTGTCCTTCAGTGACAGAAGGCTCTAGAAAATGCTGTCAAGGAGGGCATGGTAATGCTGGCAGAGATTATTTAATCTCCCTAAACTCCAAAACCTGCTCACTCGTAACTTGGATCTGATGCCAGCTCTCAGGACAAGAATCCTCCTGGCAGGATGCCAGTACTGGAGCATCTCTTGACGTGCCACATGCTTTCATTATGTGGAAAAGCTCTCCTCCAGCTCAGTGCTGGGTCATGAGCTGCCCCACTGTGCTCCTCACCTGGGTGCCTGTCCCCATCCTCAGAGTAGAGCCCTCACAACCACCAGCCCCACAAGCAGAGGCTGACACATCAACATGTAGGGTAAATGTGGTGTCCTCACTGCAGGGCAACATGGAGAGAGGGAGGCAACGTGCTCAAGGGCTCTCACTGCCTCCAAAAACTGTCTGAGGACAGTAAATACACTGCCTGCCTTTGCCCTCTCAAAGCCAGGTCTTGCACCAAAGGAGGTCAAGAATTAAAATACTTGCCAACAGCCCTCTTCTCTCTCTCTCTCTGCTCCCCAAGGCTCAGAAGCAGGACAGGAAGGGCACAAAGATCTTTTTCCAGCACACAAAGCTGAACACACAAGGCCCCTCTCTCATGCACAGACAGTAGGGAGTGCTGGAGACCACCAATTTCACCTGCAGCCCATTTATCTCTAACACTGTTCCAGGCCTGAAACTTCTTAGAAGAGTTTGGGGAAAAAAATGGGTTTGAAAAATAAAGTGATTAAAATAAATATATTTGACCTCTCAGATCCTAGAAGGCCCTTGGGAGGATTTGTCAGAAATGTCCTGTGCTGCTGAACATGGGCACTGGGAGGAGCAGGAGCTGTCTGCAGGGGCGTGATGAGCAGGGTGGTGGGAGGTCTGCAGGCAGAGGTGCAGACCTTGGCAGCACATGAGCTCAGCTGCTCACAGGCATTTCCCGTGCACACAGATGCAGTAAGTTCCCCAGCAGCCCCGAGCTATAAAGTATTGTTCAGTTGTGATGTTGGACTAAATGAAAACACCCTTTGAAAAAGTGGTGCTCAGAAGTCTTTTCAATTTTAGTTGCAAATTCACTTTCCCCCCCCTCAAATAATCTGTCTTACCCAGCTAGAAAAAGCCCAATCCAGCTGCTATTAGATATTTTTCTAACAGGAGAGTTTGCCAGATCTGGATTTTGAAACAGATTTTGTCTTTAATATTCCTTTTACTTAGCATTTGCTGTTTCATACATGACTTCTTAGGAAATGTGGTTTATTAATAAAGAGGATTATTTCTAGAACATTAGTTTTGCATTAAACCAGCTAAAATTCAAACTGCTCCTCCTCAAAACCACCATCCTCAGAACACTATAAGTTGAAAAGTTGTTGCTTCAGTAAGTCATGCAATTTTTTAGCATTTATCTTAAATATGATTGTGTATCCTCACCTGTTCCGCAAGCCAGCTGCCCCCAGTGCACTATCTGGAATTCAGTTTGCTAAAAATAAGAGTCTCAACAGCATCTTCTGGTTTTTCTTGCTTTGCTTTTTTTTTTTTTTCTAATATACATTTATAGCATCTGCCTCCAACCTTCCAATCTTGCTTAGGTGCAGGGCTGATTAAAAGAAGATCCTTTAAACTTTGTTATTAGACCTTCTCCCCTGTGAGAGGCCCAGGATTGCTGCTAAAGAGTGCAGAGCTGCCTGTGAACAGCTGGCTGCCTGCTGCTGCTCTAATGTGCAGACCCAGAAGGACTCAGCAGAAGCACAGGATGCTGCCATCACTCCCTGTTAGCTGAGTCAAATTACTTGTAATTTGTTACTAATCAGCACACAAACCTCATCTTTGCCCATCTCAAGAGAAGAGGATTCCCCAGAGGGAAGCAGAAGTTTTTCTGTCTTAATAGATGTTTGGCATATCATATTGCATTTGATTATCTTCTTAAATACATTATTTTCTGGATACATCTACCATATCAGAGCTTCAAAGAAGCAGTCATCAGGCAGACGAGACTATTCAGATAAAGAGGAGAATACTTTTAGCCTGTACCTTGGGGGCAGGGAGACTCTAGGCTCATCTCTGCATCACATCCAGCTCTGAAAACACTTGGTCCTAGTGCCTGCATTGGTTATTGAAACTGCATCTTGCCAAATGATCTCCAGCACTGGTGCTAAAGCCGTGAGTCACTCTCGATTGCCCGAGATTTTCCAAGGCATTTACAACACAACATTCTGTTCTTGTTCTCAGAGAGGCTTCTTCACATTCAAGCCTGCTCAAGGACAAACCTACAGCTAGCAGCTACCGACAGCAAAGCAGTGCTGAGACATCCCAAAATTTGTTGTTGCTGTTGGCTTTGTAGTTGGTTCTATTTTTCACAGTGTCAGAAGCTGAGCACTACCCCGTTAGTGCCGCATCCAGGACTGGGCTGGGCTCACAACCCCGAACGGGAGCCAGGGCGAGGAAGCAGTGCAGGGGCTCTGCTGCCAGGTTCATGCAGCAATTCACTGACCAATCACCACATCTCAGACATGAACCTCTACTCAACCCCAATGAAGCGAGAGTATGATGGCAAGGCTGCTCAGTACGATGGCAAGAGTACCTCAGGAGACACAAAGAAGCCTCCTGAACTGCATGAAAACATTTTGATGGCAGTGGTGACACCTGCCAAAGAGATGAAATCAAACTCCAAACAGACCACATTATCCTTTCTCTACACACAGACCATTAATTCTCCAAGCTGTAGTCTGGCATGATGAGGCCATATCTATTTTATGAAAAGGGAAAAGACAGAACAAAATTAATTATTTCTTAAAGGCTGCCAGAGACGTCTTTTTGCAGATCAGAGACGTAGACTAGCATCTCCCAAGTCTCACATTAATACATTACACAAAGGTTGTTCTTCCTCTTGTAGGCTTGGACTAAGTGATCAGAAGCTTTTTATGATACCAGGCACTTATCAATACCAGGCACTGCAGAGGTCCTGCAGGACCTAAGTGCTGCATAGTGTCTACAGACTGAGGCACTGACAGGGCGATCCAGCTACGCCTCGCTGGGTTTGTAGATAGCCACACACATAGGAGGCAAACTCAAAAGGCTTCTGGCTCACCAAAATGCCTCCAAACACAGCCACAATCCACAGACCAAACACCCAAGTGGAATTCTGACTGGCCTATGTTCTCACTTTGGCTGCAGGAACAAGCCAGGCAACAAATTTGCAAATGCATCATACACTGCATTGAGATGTGTTTTGCATGTAAGGGAACAAGGACTGGGATACTTCAGACTCCCTATGGCTGATGGCAGCATCTCATCTATTTTTGGTTTTTGTTAATTTGCCTTGACCAAAGGCATGAGAGCCAGGAGTCAGGACAGAGCTGTGCTTTTTACTGGAAGGTCAAGCACTTCGGGGCACTGCAGGATGCAATGGGAAAATTCATCACCTCTCATGAGGCCATTGCTCCAATGAAGTCTTTTACTCAGATGGTTATAAAAGAATATCTAAATGCCTGAACAGGTGAGGGTGACAGTTCTACTTTCTCCTTTATGTTCTCAAAGCTGAGATAGGGTCTGCACTCTGCTGCATGTCCTCCCTCTTGCCACACTTCACTGCCAGATTGAGCCCTAAATTTTGTGTCTAACTATAGCTGATGGCACCCTCTTAGCCCTGGCAGTTTCAGGCAACAAGCAGATGTCACTGTGCCCTCTAACACATCGGTGGACACAGCTTTAAAGCCTCCTGACTTTGCTGAAAACATCTCCAGCTTGTATTAGTATTACAAAACCAAGCAAGTAGAATAGAGACAAAGTTCAAAGTGTTTAACAGATAACAAATTCTGCTTCACGACACCGAGGAAATACATGTCACAAACAAAAGCTTCAGAAAATCAAAGCCTGGCCTCAGCTGAGGAATCATCCATACCATTTCATTTCCTGGCCACATCCTATCAATTCTGTAAATATCTGGGAGCTGAAATTCTCCTGCACTCTGTCATATATAGGAAATGGCCCCAGAATCAACACAAAAATAACTGTCAGAAGGAAAAAACCCAAAACCCCACAAATAATTCAACTACAGTAATTGTCCAATTTTTACAGGAGTTTTCATACTGAGATGAATCACCATACTTAAACCCCTCCACAGGACAATTACAGCATATCTCTTAACTTTTTAGGTCTTCTCTCCCTATCTAAAAAGATCCTTTTTTAAGATTAGATCTAGATTTAAGTCTAGCTATTGTGTCTAGGTCACTAAAGATGTTTGGGTATGCTCCAGGAGCTCCTGCAGTCACTGTCACAGAATTTTCCAAGACAAGAGCATTTAAAAGTTCACACTGATGTAATGACAGTGAGGAGGAAGACAGGAGGCGTATGTGAAGCCCTTCATTCCAACTGGAAAACTAAGCACTGTCAAAAAAGCAATCTTCCTGCACGCATAAGAATCAGTAAAAAATCCCAGTAAAATACACACTTTAGGATTTGATCTAAAATTTATAAGCAACAGCAGTGAGTTTCACCTTTTTTGCAGGTTTTTTTTGGTTTTGGGGTTTTTTTTTACTACCGATCTAGGCTGTGGAATAAGCTTTAGTCTCTCAAGCACCTTTTGCCTGGGAACCTTAAGTAGATTCAACTTTGTAACAGCTTCTGAGCTTCTGTAACAGCAAGGAAAACACTGCTTTTGCTGCCTGACTGGAGAGTAAAGAGAGTGAATAATCAGCCTAGCCTTTAAACTAGATGCCTGCAGTAGAAAGAAAAGCAATCCCTGTTTTCCCAGCAATACAGGATGTTCATTGTAAGAATAAATGTTCAAAGGAGTCATATATGCTTGCAGAAAAGTTACAGATAGTGCACTGAATTACCAGTGCAGTAAATAAATTACTTTGACTTGTGTAACACAGCAGGAATAAGAGGTCCCTACTTTTAGTTCAATGTGATGGGCTGCTTCCAGGCAAAAAGAAAGATATAGTGGTAAAGCATCAAACTGCTACCACCATAATAGAAAAGTTAGTTTATCCAGTTTGATTTAAAAGCTTAAACAGTGAAATTCTCTGCCCGTTGCTCAGTGGCTACACAGAGTGCTCATCACTGGCCTGAAGAAGCTTCTCAGTCTCAGAAAACACCCCAGCATCCCTCCCTCACACACACATGGAGGCAGGCTCAGAAACTGCACTGGGGCAAGGCTCAGGCAGACCTGCAGCCTCAAGAAACCTCAAGCTCTGGTTGCCTCTGCCAGCCCTTCTGTCAGCCTGACGTTTCTTATGCAAGCCCTGCCCTCTAGCCCAGGGCTCCTGTGTTGGTGACCACTGCTGAGTTCACCAGGTGCTGTTTTTCACAGGGCTTTGCATGACCTGTCTATCAGCCAGCAGCATCCAAACCCTGCACAGCCAACAGAGCCAATTCCTCACAGACTTTGGGCGTTGCAGGGCTTTATCCTTTCCAAAGATTAATGAATTCCCCTTTGCAGTGACCTGTGACATTTTACTACCCATTTACCCACAGAAGAAGGATTGCATGTCTGCTCCTAGTATGTACTCATGCTTTATAATGAAGCCAGATTGTTTCTGTAATATCAATACATGCAGTTCATCCTTTAACTTAAATCAATATGGATCAAAACAGGTTATGACTTCGATGCAAAAAAAAAAAAAAAAGTTTGAGACAGTCTGTGAACAGCTGTATGGATTTGTTAGCCTGAAGGATGGCTTTGTTGAAAGCGTGGAAAGTGGCACACTTTCAAGTAGTCGGAAAAGGATGGAAATGTCATCAGCTAGTGTCAGTGCAAATGCACCTCTCAGGAATGCCAGAAACTAAGCAGGATTGGGGAAATGATCAAAGCATTCTGCAATGCAACCCTCACACAGACACCCCAACCCATACTCCGTTTTATATATATATATATATATCTATATATATATCTATATATAAGAATTTAGGGAGAAACCATCAAACTATACCGTGATCAGTCTACTTGTAAGATAGCTGTTTGTCTTTTTTCTAGGCAGCTCTTTAGGAAGGGCCAGATAAGAGGAAGAAACAGCAGTTGGAAGCAAGGGATTTCCTAAGAATAAGAATTCTATTTTCAAGGAATCTTAAAAACATCCAAAAGAAATAAAACTGTAAGTGCATTGATTTTTTTTTTTTTTTTTTTTTT
>VZSE01009968.1:500356-649687 GCA_013398275.1 Promerops cafer | reverse complement strand
TTTTTTTTTTTTTTTTGTAATGAAAACCACTCCTTGAAAATAAAATAATTTTTAAAAAAATCTTCAAAAGCCTTTGCATGCTAGGCCAGTAGAAATTTTCCTTAAGTCTAGGGAAAACTGAGACAGAGCACAGCTATTACTCAAGAAAATGTGGCTTCCGAAATGTCTGGTTTACCAGTTTGATACATTTACATTGAAGAATGTTAAAAGCCCTGTGCAACGGAACAGAAACATAAGAGGCATGAGTCAGCAATAGGACAGGATCATCTTTCTTTTGATTTAAAAGAGCTTGAGGAAACTCTGAAACATAGAAGCATTCAGATGTAAGCAATTTAAGGAAGATTATAATTTTTTCAATCTATACAGTGGGGACTGACCGGAGAGAATTCATGTGTGTTTTGCAAAAGCCCTGCAGTCATAATAAGATGATTCATGCTACATTGTTCTTATACAGCATTGGTGTATGGAAATCTGTATATCATATTTAAATGCCACAATATATTCACATTGTGTGCAAGATTTCATGGGATCAGAGGAAGAAAGCTTTCCCACACTGACAAAACATCATTTGCGTTTTATTTTAATACTATCGATACCAAGCAAAGAACAGTCTGACGTGCCCATACTGTGTAAAGCCACCCTCCCCTGAAAAGAAGGAATTGTCAGTTTTCCAACAGGTACCTGCTGTAACTCTGCACTATGGAGATGAGACATCTAATGGGGATTTCATTCAGGGAGATGGCTAATGGGGATTTCATTCAAAGCAGGCAGTGAGACACCACTGAGCTCCAGTAAGGAACTACTTCTACTGCTGATGACAGGATAATGGAAGAATATCCTGGACAGATAATTTTTTGAGAAAAAAACTTCCAGTTAATTTTTTTTTAATCACATAATGTGGAAAAACTGTACTCAGCTCATTTCAGATGGTACAAAAAGGCCAGGTTTCTGAGACTGGCCACACAGAACCACAGGTGTCCTCAGTCTCTGGACTTGTTCCGCCACCAGTGGCATTCATAAAATCATACAATCACAGAATAGTTTGGGTTGGAAGTGGCCTTTAAAGGTCATCTATTCTGACCCTCCTGCAATGAACAGGGAAATCTTCAACTAGATCAGGGTGCTTAGAGACCTTTCCAATCTGACCTTGAATTTTTCCAGGGATGGGGTATCTGTCATCTCTCTGGGAAACCTGTGGTAGTGCCTCACCACCCTCATTGTCAAAAATTTCTTCCTGATTTCTTCCTGATATCTACCTTCTTTTAGTTTAATAATATTAACACGTCCTGTTGCTACAGGCCCGACTAAAAAATCTGTCCCCATTTATAAACCCCTATTCATATTCTTCTATTCTTATTTTTAGGAAAACATAGTGGGAACATCTCTGTGAAGCATCGCAACATGATTGTGATGCTCCTAAAAGAAAATTGTAAGGTAGGTATGGAACAGAAGCCAAGCTTCTTAAGCCAGAGTGAAATTAAATGTCTGACAAAATGGCTGAAGCGAGGTACCTAGTCCTCAACATATCAAGATGGCAACTTGATTGTTTGGTGCATTGGAATTACAATTACTTACTTTCAGAAGTCAATTTAATCCCTTACAGATGTCACTGCTTTGTTTTGGTTTTCCTGCTAGACTGAAATCAGTTATCTCATACATTTTTAATTATTTTGTCCAAAACAGAACTTATTCTCCATTGGTTCAATCACCCCTTACAATGAAAATTTTAGAGGAGATCATTTTACCCTGGCTTCACTTCTTTTATTCTGTGGGAAGGATGAGGATGCTGAAAAGGGGCTTATAAACCCACTGTCCGCAGACCAGGGTCTCCTCTGGTGACAGGGCTGTGACAGAAGCTACAGGTTCCCTTCCTGCATGGCCACTTGCATTAAGAAAGCTACTCTGGGCACACAACTGTGAAGGACACAATGCTGCTGCAGGTCGTACAAGGCCTGGGAGGTTGCCATGACACAGATAAAACAATAGGTTTGCTAAATTTCACTATGGGCCTTTCCTGCCCTTGAAATGGCCAATTTAGGAGGGGCCAAGCCCCCAGCCACATCCTTCAGGGGTGGAAGTTCAGCACAGCTTCCCTGAAGTTACTGGAATTGTCTAAAGAGGAAAGCAGATACCCAATAACTGAAACCCCAGCAGTAAGAATAAAACTATAAAAAAGATCCATCAATGGAAAAAAAAAAAGAGTAATTTTGGAAGATATTCAACCCTCATCTCACTTCACAGCTTGGCACCATCATACTTCTCTTACCAATTTCCCTAAAAGAAGTTTCACAATATTTTTGTGATCACAGATATAAATGTTACAAAATATCTTTAAAGCTTCAGTTGAAGTCACTTCCACAGCAAGCTGGAATCAGGAGGCCAAGTGCTGCAAGCAGCTGTAGTTAGAGCCATGCTGGAGTTCTTAGGACACCTGAGACACAGCACTCACAGGATTAAGTTCCCTACAAGTCACCAGCACATCTGTTGAATGCTACATACCTTTATAGCTTTTAAAGGGAAAAAAGGGTTTGTGACAAATTAAAAGATTAAATATTTCAAGTATTTGACAGCATCTTACAGCGATGTTCAAAAGTTGCCTCTGTGCAGTTATTATTCTGCCTTTATTCACTGACCACATCACTTACTGTGCTGGATTTTAAAGCCAATGAGAGCACAGCCTTTTCACATTCAGATTTTGCTCAGTCTGAATCTTTAATTGTACCTATTTTACCATTCAAGATAAGTAAAAAAGTCCTAGTGAATAGCAGTGCACAAATGAGTAATTCTGCTACCTATTGGATTCATCTTTAATTTATCTTCCCCATCTGAGGGGTGCTTTAAAGCATCAGTCTAGGCTCAGATCTGCAGTGCTACAGATTCATTTCACTATGGTTCAGTGCAAGTATGCAGCCCAAGCCTGCATTTTTGAGAGATGTAACTCTAGGGAGTGAGAAGTAGTCAGGAACTCACCTAACCAACCCATTACGATCCTGTCCTGCCTTTAAAATCCTATCAAAGCTGGTGAAGGGAAGTGTGTGCACACAAGTGCTGTTCTGGGTCTCTCTTCCCATTCTAGAAAGGAGTTCTTTTGAGGTTTGCTGGTCCAAAGTGTAGATGCAGATGTTCAAAAGTGGATAGGTCCCTTTGGAGTTTTTAAAAGTGCAGACATGGAGGGCTTTTGTTTGGTTTGGGCTTTTTTTATGGTTGGGGTTTAGTATCTCTGGAAATCAGGTCCAAAATATGGCATTAGAGAGGCATATGGATTTATTACGGGCTTATGGGCTCACAGTCCAAAAGACCATATTAAAACACTTCTCACAGATACACATTGGGTTTCCTATGAAGTAGCTAAAGTCTTTTTCCACTACTATTTTGGTGGCTCACAAGAATACAATGCCAATTTTCTTTGTTTCAATGCTTTGGCGTCTAAGCAGGCAAAAG
The DNA here is from genome assembly GCA_013398275.1 of Promerops cafer. Classification (NCBI taxonomy): domain Eukaryota; kingdom Metazoa; phylum Chordata; class Aves; order Passeriformes; family Nectariniidae; genus Promerops; species Promerops cafer. Next base: position 646,246 of record VZSE01009968.1, on the reverse strand, counting down.
GTACTGCTCAGGCTCAATAAACTGGGAAATACAGGCCTTATTGCTCATCCTTATGAGAGGACAAGAAAGGGTACAGCTTTTTAACTTTTTTATAACTGCATTTGTTCAATTGCTGCTGAAAAAAAACCCTCCCGTGCTTAAACTAGCAGATGGTTTTTGCATTATTTGTCCTCAATTCACACGTAAGATACAAGAAATGCCATTGCAAAAAAAAAAAAAAAAAATACAACAGAAAACCAAAAAAGCAAAACAGCTAGGACAGAGCAAAGTGAGGGGACATCACAATTGAAACAACAAGATTATAACTTGCGTGCATGACCCTTGTGTAAAAATACTTCATTTGCTTCTGCACCATGCTACCCCATGAAAAGGTCAGATCTACTGTATTACCAGCCTATAAATAATTCAGGGTTATAAAGCTCCTTATCTGATGTTGAAAATGCAGAGGGCACACAAGAGTGCTTTTTGACCAAAGCCTTCACGAACGTTGTGGATCAGAGAACATTGGACTGCGCTGCCTTCACCCCAGCCCCGAAGAACGGCATGGCTTGCACGAGGTGCCAGTGAAGACCCAGCTGAGCCAGCCCAGCTCCCGGCTCACAGGCTGGGTGCACAGCCTAGGCTGGCCTCGAGGGACAGGGAGAAACCTTGCGTTTGCACGGGGGCTCTTTCCCACCAGACTTTGTGCCCACACAAAATCAGAGCCCATGTTCTGCACAATGAGTTTTCGCCTAAATGCTCGGGAGAGGAAGATTCGCTTTCTACCATCACAGTCCAGACACAGGTATTTATCAGAAATCAGGCTAATATTAGCTCCATATGTCCATGCTCTAAATCCATACACTGCTGCACCTGAAACATGAATACATTCTGCTGACAGCTCTGATGACACTACCCATACATTGCAATTATCATCTAAAGTTGCCACTTGCTTTCACTAGTTCCCTTCATAGAGAAATTTTAAAGAGTAGCATCAGAATTTTTGTTTTCACAACTATTCCAAATATTTTAGCAAATGGCTTTTCATTTTGTTGAAGTAGACTTGATGTTAAACATCAAAAGGATAGCCATTTTAGAGTGTTTATCATCTTCTGAAAAATGCTAAGAGGAATTAAATCCTCTTTCTTTTTTTCCTTACTTGTGACTTAGAAAATTCATTCTGATTCTGTATAAAACAAGGAATGAAGGAGATGGCTTTGCAAATGACTGGACTTTATTAGCTAAAACAAGGCTAATCGCTTTTCTTTCTCGATGATACTTTAAAATATTTGCAATAAAGCAAAAATATACCCTTAATCTGTTTGAACCATTTTTCCTCTGTATATATTTTCCCACTGCTTTTATGGATTAAAAAATGCGCTGTGATGAAACATCTGTTTGACCTTAAAGCATACAATCTGTCCATTGTCTCCTATGGAAAATAGAAATTATATTAATTTTCCAGGTTTTTTCCCTTCTCTGCAATGAAAAATGGAAAATTACTTCAGCATGCTTAGACCTTAGCCTAGACATGGAGGGCCCAGCTGGCAATTCTGTAGGCCACGTTGATTCTTCAGGATTTTTTCTACCTGTGCAACTATCTTTTCCCCAGAAGAGATTGGGAACAGCTGCAGGAGGTGACTGCTCAGCCCTGACAGGTGACTGTGTCTGTTCCTATACCCCAAACTACAGCCACACATCCACTTTGGCGTCAGGAGTGGGGTTATGATGCACCAGATGCAGTGCAGCACCGAAGAACACATCAGTGGGAATATGGGGGGACATGGAGGGGGAGCACGATCCATCTCTAACAACTCGTGGGGATGGATCTGCAATACTTTTATCTGAACATGCCACTATCATGACTGGCTGTTTAAATAGCTGCTTTCTGCTCTACAGGCATGCATAAAGAAAAATACTTGGTTTAAAAGAAGGTGTGCTGTCCTGTGCTATACAGCTACCACACAGAGACAGCCTGAATTGAATTGCCTCCTCACATCTTTGAGCACATGTGTAGAAAAATGAACTACCTGCCTACCTGACCAGGGGCAAAACATGAGGGAGCCAGTCCCTGCCTCCTACTCTGATGAACCACCCACCCACCACAACGGGAAAAACTTCACTGGTCAGGTCAAGTAACAAACATAATGCTTCTCCTGGAGGCTGCAAATTACCATTTTCTCAGAATAAAGTGGAGAAGCAATGATTTTTTTGGATGGCAAATCCTTTCTAAGGTGCTGTGAGGAGCAGCACAGCTACATACTGCAATTTGTAGCAAGATGATGAACTGTGACGAAAGCCCATACTCCCCAGGTTAAACCACTGCTTCTACAGGACTGAATTCTACCAGAGACCTACTGCAATCAATCACATTCTCATAGAATTACAACCCCAGAACATACAGCAGCAGAGCAGCATCTCAAACGGGAAGAGGAAAAGGAAGAAAGTCTACAAGCAGCAATTGTCATGATTTTCATTTTCTCACTATTATGCTTCCTTTTCACTTGTTTATCTTCTTCCAAAATTCTTATTTCTCATACAAAACAGGAAAGTGGGTCCCAAATGCATTATATAAGTGCCTCAATAATACAGTCTTAAAAATTTAAAGTGAGTGCTTACAATGTTGTTTTCATTTTATTTTGGTGAGAGAAATAATTAATATTAATGCAGGGAACACAGTATCATTTTACATTCATTTTGTTAGCTGTTAAATTGCTGTACATTCCCCACTCACTCTGATTACTCATCGCTGTTTTCCTGCTCCCGTGGTAGCTGTAGGAGTGAACTCTTGGCTGCTGCCTGTCCACAGCACGTAGCTGTCTCTCAGTCAGCTTCAGAGCATTTGCAGTCATGCTCTGATAAATCTGCCATGGTAGGAACAGGATTTGGACTCAGGTTACTTTAGCAGGATCAGAACTAAGCCTTGAATCCTTGCATATGTTACACACACACACACACACACACACACACACACACGTGTGCCAGAAAGCAAAATACCTTCAGTGCTTCCAGAGCCCTGTAGCACCTCAGCTTTGCAACATTTGTTATAAAGACTGTTAGGCAATTCCATGGACAGGAGTCCTGTGTTGTGTGAGTCACAGAGCAGGGATGGACATGGAGTTCAAATGAGTGGGACAAAGGAGTCCCACCGCGGCACCCCGGCAGAGCCAGGGACAGCGTCTGCCCAGGGAAGGCACGGCAAGGGATGCTGAGCAAGAGAAATCCTGCCAACAGCCTGACCTGTCTCCTTGGCTGCTGCCACACATCAGAGATGGGCTAAAGCAAAGGTGATTGCAATGCCCAGCAGGCAGCTAGAAAGAACTGACCCCTGTGAAGAGTTCTGTGAGTGGCAGCTGTGGCAACAGCATGGACTCGGTCCTGGGCTGCATGAAGGCCTGAGGCTTTCCAGGAGGCTTTCTCCTCACAGTCCCTGTGCTGAATGCCTGCTCTGGCAGCCCTGGCCAAGCCTCCTTCCAGGTACATGGGAGAGAAGCACAAGGGGACTCATCCTGCATCAAACCCCTTGTGTGTATATACCCTTGACCCATGATCTGGGGAACAGGAAAGCTTCCTATGCTCACCATAGCCCACATGTTAATTAGTTTTGCCTTAGAGAGCCAATAATCTCACTTATCCAGCTGCAAAGACATGTCCCCTTCCTATAGAAATGGTGTGAGAGCAAACAGTATGTTCTTGAGATCCCACAGCACAGGACAAAATTTGCCTTGAGGACTTCTACTCAAGTTTCCTGTCATCAGTCTCCAAAGGCAACTGTGGCTTCATGTCAGCACAGACAGCTGTGACCCCCAGGTGGGGCAGAACTGCAGCTAAAACATGGAATCACAAGTAACTGGCTGTACCTGCAAGTATCTCTCACTCCACAAAAGCAGAGTTATACAGAGATAAACTATCACAGCAATATATAAAATGGAAAAGACTATTTTGTGCAAAACACATAGCAACAGAAGGATGTAATGGGCACATCTACTGCTTTGTTTTCACAGGAAATCTAATTTTTTGACATATTAAAGTACTTCAGAAGACAAAGGTAAATCCCCTGTCACCTCTAATCAGATGCAGTTGCAACTACAGAATGAGCAATGACACCAATGAATATAAAATCTAGAGCAGTTAACAGCTTAGCTGAGTGGACAGCCCACTTGAACATTTGGGAATCATACTCTTTTCTCAAACCTAGCTGGTAACAGGCACATAGGCACACAGCAAGATACTGGAGAGAGACTTCTCTTGGCCTTAAATGTCTGGCTAAGCTACTCAGTTAATAATATTTCTGCAGTGACTTGTGAAACTTAAGGTGTCTGAACAGTTAAACTTTGATGCAACATTACGGTACTGGGAATTTACTGCTTCCTCACTATAAGGAAAAGCATTAATAATGCATTTTCTAAATAAAAATTGAATAAATAGATGCAAGTAGTCATTACAACTGGTACTTAACATTTTGCCTTAATTTGTCTTGGTCTTAAACCCCTCATTTATAAGAAAAGAGGGAATGCTCTGAGATGGCACACCCCAGGCACACAGATGGCTTGGGGACACATGCTCTCCCATAGGCAGTGCCTGACCTCTGTTTTCTCTATTAAACCCTAAAACTGCCACACAACTAAACCAAATATAAGCAGCAAATGCCTGATGATCCACTTGTAGTTACACTTTGCATATTAAAGGAATTATTAAAGTAAAAGAAAGTTGGAAAGGGGCAGTTTTAGAGTAGGGCAAATGAAACTTTAAAGGTTTCTCTTCCCCCCCCAAAAAGCTATTTCTGGCTTTACTTTAAAACTGGCTGAAAGATGTCAGACATGCAAATTCCCTCCCCCAGCATCAGCTCCGAGAGGAGCAGAGCTGCAGCAAAAAGAGGAGCAGAGACCAAAGCTGAGCATCTGCTGCGTTAAGTGGGAGCACTGCAGCCTCCACAGCTCTCCTCGCTGCTTCCAACCCCCTCTGCCCTGCACCACCTGCCTCTCCTGTGAGCCACTGCTGTAAAACATGGGCCCTCATCCTCTATTTCCCCTTCCAGTCCTGCAGCAGCTTTCTTGGAGCAGAGTTGACTCCTCTGCTGGAAGGTGTACTGCCCTTCTGAATTAGGAGCACCCATCTCCCCCATGGTTGTCAGACAAAGCTTCAAATATTCCAGGTACTCTTCTCAGTAAGAAAACACCAAGCAGTTGACATCACTGCTACAACAGAAACTGCTACTGGATTGGGGAACCATTTTGGGAAACCTCAAAAGGTCAGCAGAAAAAGGGCAAGCGGAAAAGAGAAGTTCAGCTCAATCTCATTTATAAAGCCCTGGGCTGAGTATTGCTGTATTTGCTGTGTTCTTTTGGGACCTGTGTGTGTGAAAGGCTAAGTCTATGACATATATGTACCTTTTTTCCAGAAGGCACCTTTTCAGGGAAAACGCTCACTGAGCTCCAAGTTAAGAAACTGTGACTTCCATCACTGTCCCAAACAACATTCATTAAAATGTTTGTGCGGTTTGTCACGTCAGCCACCCGCTGAACATCCCCTCCCACCTCTTCAGAAAGCAGGAAAGCCTCCTTCTGTTTCTGAGGAAAGCAGCATCAATGTTTGAATTCAACAGCAGCAAACAATACTCATTCCTGTAGAAAAGCAGAGGCAAATCTCACGTGCCACCTGTGTAAGCACGCAACATCTATCTAACCATGAGGCAACACACTTCTTCAGTGTGTCCCCTCATAAAACCTGAAACATGTCCCTGCTTTCCAGCAAACCATTCTGCACGTTCTGGCAAGGTGCTTCCCAGCCTTCCCACAGAACATGCAAGCTTTTTCTTCAGCTCAGTGGCAGGGTTTTAGAGCATGGAAAGGCTTTAGACACTGCTTTTGTACAACAGAAAGGACCATCAGTGTCCTTCTCCACCTGCTGGCTTCTCAAATATAAGCTACAGAGATGTCCTCAGCAACTAAGGACTGATGTATTTCGCTTCAAAAAAGGAATGAAAAATTCTGATGAAAATTTGTTTCTGCTTCTCACAGGAGGCATTTTCAGAATCATTGCACTAGTATGGCACAGCTGCACACAGTGAGATTGCAACAGAAGGGCAAAACAACAAGAAAGAGCATGTTAGTGGAAAAAACCCACAGTAGATAACCTTCCACAATAGGCAATATCCATTAGTATGAGAAACTGTAGCTATCCCTTGAGTGCAGACCTCAAGGAAGACAAGAACTAGCCTGGCTGGAGAAAATTGAGTACCTGTATCTGCAAGGTCTAGAGGAAACATCCACTGACACATACCTCAGCACAGAGTCAGCACCCATCACTGAGATTTCATTCAAATAATTTGATAAATAACTGTACATACGTCACTTCTGTTGCATTAGTCAAGCTGACAGCTCTTGCTTATAAAATATAAATAGGATAGTTAACAACAGGATTAGTTCAGTTTCATCTATCTTGGCACTGTTAATATCTTTCCATAAAAATGCACTCAGGAGTCTGCCTTGCAATCATCCAGGCATAACTTTGTTATCATGAACTAATTATTATAGACAGTTTGCAATGGCTACACATTTCTGTCTCTAGTAAACAGATTAAATCACTGAAAGATGTCTACAGCAATAATCATGCAAGACTGTTATGGTGAAAACTCCATTTGCTAATCTTTTTCCTTAATGCTCTGAATATCACAAGCAACTGGTGAGGCTGCTTGTAGAACTACCAGTGAATGCTCTAGGAATGTCATAGGGAAAATGCTAACATGTTTGATGGAAGAATGGGAGAAATATAGCCTCAATTTTGCAATTTTTACCTCACCATGATAAAACAGTATCTCAGTGCTACAAGACACACCAAGTTAAAGAAAGTTCCTTGTCTACCACTACACACATGATCAAAAACCACAAATATGAGCTGACATACAGGACAAAAGAGTGGACAGCCCACAGTAATGAAGCAACAGCATTGCCAGTGACCTATCTACCAATGTGCCATGATGCAAATGGAAAACCTAATCTCACTGTTGGTTAATTTTCTACCTGGGCCTCACCGCTCTCCTATAAATTCTTTCCTGGAATTTACTGGATTTTTTAACCACCCAAGAGGCAGAAAGCAGGCACACCACCCATACAAACCTTTTCCAAAGCAATTCTTTGCTTCTGGTGTTTTGGCAGCTCCAACTGAGTGACAATAAATCACAGCTGTTGGCTGAGTCAAGTGTTGCTTTAAATGCCATTGTCTGTAAAAACTCATACCAATTTACTGGTGCTATGCTCTGATGAATGGAAGACAGCAGTGTTGAAATCCATTCTAGAGTGACACCTTTACTGTCAGTATTTTGTAAACAATGTAGAGGCTGATCTGGGCACCAAAGAGGAGCATGTAAATATTTTGTTACAGCATTTGTTGATGGCATTTTATAGATAAATAAGTAAATTATATGAATGTATATACATAGAAATTGCAATTAAAAGTCTTGGTTGATTTTGTTCAATCCCTTTGTTCTATGACGTAAAATTCAGTCTTGTAGAAACCTCTCAGTATTGTGAGCATATAATTGAAAATGGTTATTTCCCACCATTTGCTTTGATTATCTCCCACAGAAGCTTTGTTTTTCTCCTGGTGACAAAATAAACTTGGTGCAAAGTTCCAGACATTAGTGACACATATCTGCAGAGCCTGAATGAAAGATTTTTCCAATATTCAAAAAGAAAAAAGCAGAAATGGGTTGTGTACACAATGAACAACTTTTTGCCTTGGTATTAACCAGAGGCTTGAAACCAGACTGGCTCGATAACCCAAGAGTTTCCTAGAGCCACTTTTATGAAGAGGAGAAAAAATGAACACAACTGAGCACAATGGAACTCGGTTTTATCACTCAATTGTCTAGAAATTACCAGGTACATTCATGCTACTGTTGGAAAACCATTATCATTAACAACCATATCGATTCCCACTTACAAAGAAGGCTTTGAAAACGATAATTGCCCAGTCTGACTAGACAATTCCCTTTTAACCACACACAGAAATATGTGGCATTGCAAACCCCCTACTCAACAGCGTGTTCTCTACCTTTGCTGTGAGTGAAGATGCAGTAAAGAAGCACTCTGTCCTTTTGTGATCTATGCTATAATTCATGTGATGGCACTTTCTCCTTTACTGCCCTCCCAGTGGGACTTAACACAGACTTAGAAGAACAGCATGTGGTATTTCTGTCTGCTCAAGCTTTGTGTCAGCAAACTACATCCATCAAGGGTCTCTATCTTAAACTGACAACCAACTAAGGGCTCTTGCTTTGGGATGGACACTTCCCCTAAAAAAAGGGGCTGTTGCTATTGTTCTGCAGGTCCTTTAGAAGAGGAGACTGTGATCGCTGAGGTGCTTTGCTGATGGGAGCACTTTGTGTCACTTAGGGGTCCTGCTCAGATTTCGTCAAAAGCTTGGAACAAATGGTATGGTTCTGCCAAGAGTCTGGTTGCATGGTGGAGCAGACATCCAGAGAGGAGTGTAGCTGGTCAGGGGTGCTGAGCACCCACACAAAAAGGCAGAATCTGTTTCTAATTTTGATCTTGCTGCTGGTCCTGTGCCTACTGCCTATTCCTCAGATCAGTCTGTTCTGAACCACTCGAGGGAGGAAGAACAGCTATCAGGCCAACACTTGACCCCACCTACATGAAATCAGCAGACAGTATATGTTCTTCCTATAGCAAGTTTTAAAGAAATTACAGATCTCCCTGTGACTATCTCTTTCCTGGAAATAAAACTTCTGAGCTACAAATGTAAAAGCATAGACCAGTAACAGTGTCACCATCTTCAACAAGGATAATTTGCCAGCAAATCCTAGACTCTAATTTGAGAAGGAAATAACAGTTTTAAATTACACTGCAGGTTCAACAGTTCATAACAGATTTCTCTCAATTTCTATGAGAAAAAGCTTTTCTCTTAGTTCTTTTATAATGCTTATTTGCCTTTTAACTAGTTTTCCTGCAGGCATATACTATAAAGCCATAAAAGTGGGTTTTATACTGCCATATCTTAAAAGTTGTGTGTCTGCAGCTACCTTAATGTTATTCTTTATTGAAGTCAGCACCATCAAATTTATCCTTTCATCATTCGTAACCCTCATATAGCTGATACAACTGCATGAAGATCCAAACACATTTATTTCCAATGCATCTACATTTAAACCATTTATTTTGCTTGCCTGCTGACAGTCCCACACAGTAATAGAAAACATTTTTGATTAGCTGAAATAAAGCACCCTTCTAGCAAATGAAGTCTTGATGAGGGTGTCATTTTCTATCATTGGCTGAATTTGTTGAAGTTCTCAATATTTAAAGTTGCTTAGACTCATTGTTCATTTGGGATGAAATTTTATTCTTTTTACCTATTTGTACCACAGTTTATAAATTACTTTGATCCTGAATGGAACATCTAGAACGAGGTAACAGAAATATTTCAGTTGCTGTAGATTTAAAGGTTTACAGTATCTACTTCTGTGTGCAGTATGGAGCCAGAAAAATCTTACCCATAAGAGTTTCTGGGATTACATTTTTTACTATTTCAAACCAAGATCTTGGCTTCTGCTTTTCCTCTGTGTAACATTTCCTACTCATCCTCTTATCCATTAGAGCCACTCAAAACTTCTAGTTACTGCCCACACCATCACCTGTGTTGATCCTCTCTGGTGATGTGACACGAACCAAACATTCTTCACTTCTTCTTTTCTCCAGGCTAAACATCCCCAGCTCCCTCAGCTGCTCCTCAAAGGACTTACTCTCCAGACCCTTCACCAGCTTTCCTAAAGACTACACAGAGAATCAACAAAAATCTAAAAAATTGATTGCCTAAATAATTCTATAAAGGTTCCTTTTCTGTTCAGAAATGCAATTTCAGCTAAATACACCCTACATATGTTGGGCCTTGCCCTCTTATAACAACTCAGCACTGAGATCTGCACTGTCATCAGCCTGTGCTGCATCCTTTACACTTCCTTACTGTGCACTGGAACTGACTGTCCAGAGAGGTTGTGGAGTCTCCCTCGCTGGGGATATTCAGGAATCTTCTGGATGTATTTCCATGTAATGTGCTCTAGGATGACCCTGCTTGTGACCCTGCAGGTCAATTGGAACAGGAATGCACTTCTCCCTTTCCTTCAGAGGAAAAGGAACATTTCAAACACAAAGCAGCAGAGAACTTCCAAAATCCCCCTGAAAAATTCATGGCCTCTCCCTAGCTCTGTTCATCTTTTATACTCTCCCTGGCAAATACCATCAAGTGAGTCCAAAGAAGAGAGATCACATGCTTGGTGGGCTGCTCATGCATGGTCCTCAACTGGGGTTCCTTGACAGTGGCCCACCTTAGGGAACAATGGAAGGACAGACGACATTTATGATTACGGTGTATTTCAGTTTCCCTTGACACTTAATTATCCACAGTCATCTTTACTTGATCCTGAATGCTATTCTAAACATCAGCTCCTTGTTGCATTAAATGCAACATTTAATGCAACAATTGCATTAATGCCTCTGCATTCCCAGCACTAGCAAGCTCCTGCACTGAAAGTACAGGTTCTGTGAACTGAATGGAAATAAAGAGCAGATTTGGTGTGCAGGGATGGAGGAGGGAATAGGGAGAGGTGTTCCCTAGCAAACAGTTCTGTGCTTTTCTATCTATAACATGACAGCCATGCTTTGGGGAGCACTAACAAGATCACTGCTAAAAATGGATTAGGAACAACATCACTCTTCTTTGCTGGGTCATGCTTTAAATATGCCAAATAGAAGTCAATTAATTTTGTAATTAATGGAGAGTTAAATCACAAAACATCTTTTTATCACCTCTTCATCGGGAATAGTTCTGCATTGACAAAACACTAAAGCATACACTCAAAGTTAGCAAACAAAACCTGCCACTTTCAATGAACGTTGTGCTAAGATTGATTTTTAGTAGGGCATAATCACCAAGATAAAGACACTGTTACTGGAAGCCACAGTATAAAGCTGAAATTTCTTTAACATTTACTTTTCCAGTCATGGATAAGTGACAAAGAATCATTTCGACTTTTAAATGTCGGCTTTCTTAAAATCTGAACTGCGGTGATTTTGTTCTCTGGAACATATTTGAATCCCAAGGCAATAAAGCCATGTTTAAAATTAGCTACCAACACAACTTCTCCATAGAACCATAAAGTCATGGAATGGGTTGGATTGGAAGGGACCTTTAAGATCATCCCATTCCAACCCCCCTGCCATGGGCAGGGACACCTCCCACTAGACCAGGTTGCTCTGAGCCCCATCCAACCTGGCCTTGAACACTTCCAGGGATGGGGCACCCACAGCTTCTCTGGGCAGCCTGTTCCAGTGCCTCACCACCCTCATAGCAAAGATTTTTTTCTTAATATCTAATCCAAACCTATGAACTCTTTCTCAAGAGGAGATAGAACAAATTCCCACTTTGCAATACTACAGCCTTAGCAACAAAGCTAATTTTTACTAAGCTGTTATTTTTACTGTTTGAAATCCATTAATACCACCATTTTAAAACAAGATACCCTATTTTTGCATTTTAATAAGCTGCTTTAAAGAATTTATTAGGTTATTATCAAATAAGAATCTAGCCCAGGCTACAGAATAGAATTGAAATGCAAAATAGCACAGACTCAAAACAGAGTAATTTAACTTTCTGTTCTGTAAGAGAAATATTTCATTTATTTAATTGTCTTAAATGAAAACACATCAAAAAATCCCTTAGCTTATTCTCTTGTGGTAAGGAATCACATTAGAGGTAGATAGAGTGCTCCCCTCTCACTCTATTTTCAATGTCCAGGCCAGACAGTCCATTGGCAAGAGGCAGATTTAGCACAAGGGGTGATTCCAGTGACTCACAGACACCTCACTATTGTATAATGATGCAGAAGAAGATGCAGAGGCTTTTGCACAAATTGCTTATTTGTGGAAGCAATTTCAACTCAGAGCAGAAAAAGGAAGTTGGTAGATACATTTATGCAATTATTCAGGGGTGATGGATGCAAAAACACAGGCAGGACATTTGCTGCATAAGTCACTTGACTTGGTGTCTAAAGACTGGCAAAAACAAGGAATGAGACACAAACAGAAGAAAGCAATTCTGGAATAAACACTAAAAGAGGAGGGACTATAGACATCTCAAGCCAAAGACTGTTGCACAAGTACGTGTGTAAATATTTGTACACTCAGACCTGTCTGTGTAAAAACAGCAAGATCTGAGAGGGCAAAGGAAAGGGGAGTAAAGAAGGGAAATGCCAGACATAGTTTTTGGTCCCTTCTGGCTCTGCCAGCGCCTCTGGCTGGGAAATACTGTGAAACAGAACTGACTCAGCAGGTTCAGACTTTGCACCTCAAGCATAAATACCCTCACGCAGGCACGATCCTAAGTGCCCATGTGATTCCTCCAGTAACATGGAATAAACAGAGCTATAAAACACTTCTTGCCAGCAGGACAGGGAACATAGGCTTGGAAGGCAATGACACCTCCTCCAAGTCCAACCGTGCGCTGTCACAGACAACTGTAGCCTCTTCTTGGCTTCACAAGTTCTGTCTTTGACCTAATTTGACTTTAACTCATATTTAAAAGCCAGTTTCAACATCTCATCCTTTCCATAATAAGAAACCTGATTTTGAATTCCATCTAAATTTATCCATGATCAATGTGGATCTATTTGGCGTAAGCCTCACTCTTTTTTTAGTAAGTAGTGGTCATTAAGACCCATTTTACTTCCTCTTGGACTTCACCACTATAACATTTTATATCAAAAGTAGGACTATGCCATTCTCTGCTTTCAAATTAAAGAAGACATATTGTCAGAAAACTACTTGACTACCAACTCAAAAGAGGTGGAGGAACAGTATGTCTTAAAAGTCCAGCACATGAAAAACAATGATTAATGATGGATGCCATATTGACCTTGTTGCAGCCCATGGAGCATTTGCTGTGGCCAGGAAAATGTTTTCAAAAAGCCAAATTTGGCAGAAAAGGCAGCCTTCCAGCTGGCTGGGAGGTTGCTCTGTACCTGTTAAGAAACAGTATCCTGTTTCCTATTATTTGGAAATTCTCCACAGTTTCTCCAAGTAGCTTTTGATGGGGTGTTTTTGCATTTGGATTATTCTTACTTATTAATTATAAAAGAAGGATCATATTCCTAAAACCAGCTTGTCACAATATGTTTGTTTGTTATTCAGGTAAATACAGTAGGTGGAATTCAAAAGAAAGGTTTGGGGCTTTTACTGAGTATTAATATATCAGTAAGTGGAATTTCAGCTTAGTGCTGTAGTCAGATGCCTACAAAAGTTAACTGCACATGCATAAATATATATTTTTTTTTACATAAATAAAATATATAAAATATACTTCTACTATGAGTGTATGCCTACATCTTTAGAACACAATAGCAAAATACATTTCTGTGAAAACCTTCTCATATCCAAAATCTTTAATGAAAGTCTATGTCTTGTGACTACATTCTTTTTCCTTTCCTTTATTTTATAATGAAGTAGCTATTTTATAAATATTATAGCTAACAAATATATTTTTTCACCATTATTTTAGTGCTTTTAAATTAAAACCTAATTAAATAAAATAAAACTGATGATTTAAAATATATTGGTTATATACAAAACAGAGGATCAATATAAGACCTTGAAAAGTAATGCTAAGATAGGTACAAAATAACTTTGCTGCTTTTTTTTCTCTTTGAAACAGGGAGGAGACTATGTTACCAATACTAGTATTGCTTATCATGCAAATGTGTTTGGAATTCACAAGATTAGGAACCAAAAATACCCCGCTTTTTAGGTTTTGTATTTCACATTTCCAAGTATTTATAACTGTGGGATTCCTAAATGTATGAGCTGTGTTCCTTGCATAGATGCTTGTATCCAGGAATTGTGCCATCAGGGGAAAAAACACCAAATGCAGTTTTTTCATGAAATTACAGGAGCTGGCAAGCGCTGCCACTCTTGCTATTTTATTGTGAATCTTAAAATACAAAGTGGGGGGTTTTGTAATAGCCTAGTTCTCAGAACCAAACTGTGTCTGCAAATGAAAATACCTTCAATAAGCAAAAAGAGTGAACTTGCTGTTGGTCTGTAACAGGAGGTTGGCTGGCACTCCAAAGTGTTACTTTAAATACGTGGTAAAAAATTCTCCACCATTGTGTGAAATGAGAATTCTGGCACATCCTGACCCCTTCATCTTACACCATCTGCTCTACCTCTTTTCTGAAGGCAGCTCTATCCCCACCTTCAGCCTCAGTAAGGCAGAAGAGGTTTGTGCTGCTGAACATTGGGCCAGGGCACTTTTTTCTTCTCCAACTCTCCCATCATCAATATGACTTGTTTTCCTAACACTATAGGTAAGGAAGCAATCTAGTCAAATATGAGCCAGTCATCATCTGGACAGAAAGTGTGCTGGAAAATTAAGGGGGGAAAAAAGAATACATGGGGTTTTTTTAACAGAGGCAAAAAACAAAAGTCCATCAGAAAACAGGAAAACTATAGAGAATTTTCGCAGCTTCAGAATCTGAAAAATTCAAAGCAACCAAAGGGCAAAAAGGAAATAGTTTGGAGAGTATGTAGATTCATTATACCTCATTTATGCTATTAATGCAGCCTCAGGTGGGTTTAGGAAAGGGAAGTGCACCTTGGAGTTCAAGGCTGTTCAGAGCAAAATGCAGTTCTGCATTAGGATTAGATTCCATGCAGCATTCCCATCTCAGCAGAACCTGGAGGCAAAACAGTGGCAGGCAACAGAAGCAAATGGAGAAGGAAGAGCAATAAATGAGGAAGAGCTTCATGCCATGTTGCTGGAGTGGGGCTGTCAGTCTCTGCCTCACCATTTATTAGGCAGATCTCAGCTAGGAAGAGACTTTTCTAGAATTCCAAGTATGTTTTACCTTTCCTTCAAATTAAAATTTTAAAGTCCATGCCAAAAAGCAAACCATTTATATTGTTATATTTTCATTTTATTCTCTCTACTTTGGGAGGCTCTCAGTACCAAGGCTTTTAAAGCAATATCAGAGACATTACAAAGATAGAAGGAAAATCATGGGCTTTACTGTAGAAAAATGAAGTGAAATGAAGTGGCTTTACTGAAAAATTACCTGAATGCTGAGATATTGAATTGCAAAATGAATGGAACCAGAGTAAAAAGTTGGTTGCTTTTGAATACCATGATGAGGTACATTTGGAAAATCAATAAATTAAAGCCATTTCTATTAACATCAATGACTTGCTTTCAGAGAAATTACTCAGACCAGTTGCTTATCCCCATTCCCCAAATCTAGTCAGCATCTAGCTTATCTAGAGGGCACCATCACAGAGGGAGAGTCTTATTTAAAAGACAGATGTGCAAGGAGGGAGGAGGGGCTAGGAATGGAGGAGCCAGTACTGGAATTGCTGAGAGGAGGAGGCAGAGCAGGGTCAGGCCACAGGAAGCAACGAAGAGTCACCAGCCCTGGATCTGAAACCTGGAGCATCAACCTGAAAAGGCATCAATCTGAATAAAGAGTGTATTCCAATGATCCTATGGGGGAAACAGTAAAGAACCTCTCAGCCAAAGTCTTACAAGCAGCCCCCCTGTCACTTCTGGTTGTACAGCGAAGTGTTAACAAGCCTGTACTCCACACAGCCCTCTGTGGCCTGGGACCTGACCACTTTCCATCACAAAAACTAATTTACTGGACAGTTCTCTGAAAAGGCTTGAAGCGGCTTGTTCCCTTCATGTCACCCCTTCCCTGTGTTCAGCAGCTCCCCAGAGCTCCTGGTTTAACAACAGCAAGAAACAGTCCAGGTCACTGCTCATTTTGTACCATTTCTCTCAGTACTGTTGGCAAAATAAACTCTGATGATAATATTACTGATTGCAACCAAATGCAATGAATTCATTACAGATTTCATTTCATAAATAGCTATTTGCTCTTGCATTCTTAGATGCTTTCAGAAGTAATAAATCAATTAATAAACACAGCAAGTGTGTTCTTTTTCAGTGCTGACAAGGTACAAATTTTGTTAATTGTAAATGTCAAAGACTGTCATTAAACTAGTAGGCATACTCTGCATAATAAATACCAAACAATCACCCTTAATTGTAATTTAATTTCTGCACTACGACACTGCGTTTACATTTGGGGGGGAAAAAAAAAAGAAGCTGGAAATCATGCCTGCTGTGACTAGTTGTCCTGAAAGAAATGAGAGGGAAAAAAAGCAACTTGCTATCAGATTGTTTAAATCTCATTATCTATGTTTTAATAATTCTACTTTTTCTGAATAAAACTTTGTTTCTCTCTGGAATTTTCTGACTGGAAATCATAGAACATATAAATTGGTCACAAAACTGTAAGCAAATTAGAAGACATTGGTAGGAACATCAACAAATAGGCACTTTAATTAGAATGCCTGCAAAACTATGAAACAACTGTGTGCTTTATTCTGTCTGGAAGTGTTGATTTGCAAGCACTGGAGCAAGTAATATGGTTCTAGAAGGACATTTGTGTCTCATAGCAAAATGGATATTCACACTGTAGCAGCATAAAATATTTGGTATCAGAGGTAGAAAAACTGCAACCTAAGCACTAGAGACTGGAGGGAAAATAAGCAGACTTTGCCTTTTTAAATGTAAGCCCAGAAGACTTGAAAAAGGCCATGTTGCAAGGAAAGTGCAAATGGCAGCATCGTATTATACTGAAATACTCACATTGGAGCCCCTTGTTCCATGAATCTGATTCCAGATATATTCCAGAAAGTATTTTCATATTCTCCAAGAGCTGGAGTTAAGCCTGGCTTTTAAAGTTATTCCTCTATACTAAAGAAAATATTTCCTTATTAAAGACTTCTAAAAATCACCTCAAAAAATTTGACACTCATCTGCAGCATGTTTACCTTTCCAGCACAAAGTACTATAGACAGAAATCTGATCAGATGCTTTTTTTTCTGAAACACTCTATGGCATAACTCAACTGCAACCAAGAGAAACATGGGAAATTAATTTGTCCATCACGAATATTTTATGATCATCTGAATTTTGTGCCACTTTACAGGCTGTGTACTTTCCAGAACTGAACAAATTAAATATGTCAGATATGTTCAAAAATACTGTTAAAAATTTAATTAGCCCAGAATTAAATTTGGGAAGTAAGGAATTAATTTTTTTTCATTTAGAAGTCATAATAATGAGTATGTTTGGGAAAAAAAATCCTGTAACTTCAAATGGTTTTGTAGTTTTGGAAGTTGTTCCTTGTCAGTAACTTCCTTTAAAATTTCTGCCATGCTTCTCATAAGATTTATGAAAGGAGTCTGGATTGGTGGGGTTTTAGGACAAAAGGAAGATTAATGTACATAGCACTGTCTTGCACTTCTACACGCTAACTTCAGTAGTAAGATTTATTTTTAAGTTTTCCAAATTGGCTCATTCCCTAATTTTACTGACTGAAAAACTATGGAAAGCAGGGGAAGGACACTTCTTTTTCCTCATTCCAAGTTATTTTTATTTCAGTGTTTCTTTTGTTTGTTTTCTATAAAAAGATAATTCTCCAAAGGAAACTTCTAAGGAGACAGCAACCTTTTTGGTCATTTGCAGCATTGAATCTCTGAAGGAAATGTGAGGTTACAGCTACAACTCCTCTCACAGCTCAGACCACATCTGATTTCTGATATCTGCTGATAAAGCACTGACTTCCCAGAAGAGACCACTGCTTAGCACTACACTGTTGGGCATCTCACAGATTCTCTAAGTGCTGACTAAGATTTCAATTTAATTAATGGTTACATTAAAGTAATAAATGAACGGAGGCAGAGCATCCATACACGTAAGTTCTTCGGTGTATGCTCTTCTACATAAGTTGTTCAAAAAGGATAATGCTGCCCAAAGCAAAATGATGTGGAATCACAAATGAAGGGCACTGCAGTGACAGCTGAGCCCCCTTGTCTCTCCATCCAGGAGCAGTGCAGATCCACTGCAAGGAGGAGAGGTGGTTGACCAAGGTTCTGCCAGTAGGAAGCACATAGAATGATCTGGGGGAGTAATTTTCCACTGCTGCCACCATGGGTGAGGTGCCTCAAGGACACACAGCTGCTCTACATGCAGTAAGCAGAGTCAAATGGCTGCTAAACACGACCACTATCAGCTATATATTTGTGCCAAAGGCACATGACACAGCCAAACTTTAAATACAGGTAACTGTATTCACCAAGAATAAGATTAACATCAGCAAGGAATCAAATATTTTATGTACATTGACCATCTCATATGTTTTGTCACCATGCTATGGAAACTGAGGTTCACATCTTCAGTATAATTTCAATTCTCTGCAAATACCACTCTGGTATAGAGCTGTGATATTCCCACTTCAGCCTTCACATATACAAAATGAGTTACATTGGCTGCCATCATGATGTTAAAAATGGAAAAGGGAGAGAACTGCCCAACCACCTATTCCACTACTGAGCCAAGGAAACATTTTTGTTTGCTTAGTTTGGGTTGTTTTTTTTTACAGTATATACTTCAATGATCTGACAAGAATAGATGGGCAATGTGATTTACATTTCTTTTCTCATACTTTTTCATGAACTAATTAATTCTGGCAGTAATGACCTAGATAGTGCTTGAAATACTTCTTGCTACGGGAAATAATTTGCATAAAATAATAAAACAAGAGATATTTTTTTCTTGTTGGACCTGCACTGAAATACAGCCCACAGAAAATCTTATCATCTAGCATGTTGCAGAGGAACATCTTTTCATCTAGGAAATAATTCAGACCCCACAAAGTAATAAGCAAAAGTGCTTGTCCCTTACAACTATTGCTATTTGTGAAAAAGCAAACTGGGAGAGACCCAATAGTTGCAATCTGCTGGCTTTGAACTACCCACTCATTGCTATTCACACAATTACCAGCCAATATGTGCATTTCTATTTCTCATTTCTTCTTGGAACTAATCTCTGAGCTGAATCATAACCACATGAAAGATGACTTTTCCAAGACAGCAGCATTTCAAAATTTAGTGTGGGCATCAAATATGGCTTGCTTATTTTGATCACATTGCTTTTACTGAACACACTCTGAATTACTGCAAAAAACACCCCACCCTCTGCTGTTCCTGTAGTCAGTGGACTTTCTGCAAACCACCTCATAATGAAAAAAAGTAGAAAGGTTTTGGTAAATAGGTACTTTTTGGGAAGTCTATCAGCCTTCCTCAGCTATAACAAAACAGACCTGATTCCCTACATTCTTTTCACAGGCAAAATGAGCCACTTGGTCTCAACCACACAATGAAGAAGATACTGGTTATGAAGGTTTCAGGCAACAGTGAAAACACTTTTCAATTGGAAAATCAATCCCAGTATCTTAAAAGAAACGAAATCCAAACGTTCCAGAAAGATAGAAGAACTGTAAGAAGTTCTTACGAAATATAAAGCAAGGTCTCCTCTTTGACATACCTACACATCTCACCCAGACACTTCAATCTCCAGTTGAGAGATAGGAGACCAGTGGCTGAAGGCCAGTCAGGCATAATCCAAAACCAGATTACAATATCCCTCTGGGTTCCCACCCTTTTAAAGATGCCAGGCACTACTCTAGAGTATGAGGCCTACAGTTGTACTACCCATGTTTTGAGTTTAAAAACAAGAAGTAAATTAATAAAAAACATAAATCTGAAAACAACAGTGGGTTCCAAAATCATTCACTGTTATCCTGCTGGCACACAGATTATTTGTTTTTAATTTCCACCCAGTGAGCTGAAAGCACTACACTCTTCCAGAATTTCTTACACACACATCCAGCATTCAGCAGCTCACTCCTCTGAGTGACTTTGCATTGCCATCTCTTGGTTTTCAAAATGCCTCTGCTGTGTGAAAAATAAATAGCTTCCCTCCTCCACAGCACTATTCACTTAACATTGTGGTGTTAAATAAATATTAATATAAGACTAGGCTCGCACTGTTTTATTACGAGTAAGTGGTACCTTACTCTACAAATATTTCCATTCTCTTTACCAGAGCAAGGTATTCCTCAGCAAAGGAAGGAGGCAGAGCCTGGCTCAGCCCAGCAGCACCATTTACTCCTCTTCCCCCCAGCTCAGCTTGGCCCCTGGCACAAACACGGAAACCTGCTGCCTGTGCGCAGGGCAGCGGGGAAAGCCCTGCCGGACACCACGCCTGGCTCAGAGCACCAGGACACCCAAGGACATCAACCCCTGTCACCACCACACCATGCAGATCCCTTCCATGCCTTCCTCTCAGAGAAATGCATGTGAGAAAGGCCAGGGGAGAGCAGGCTGGCCAGAGACTCCCAAATTCAGCTGGCATCTAAGCTGGACCCACTTAACGCTGAGGAACAGAACAGCGTGGCACAAATAGGCACATTAATGCACTTGTACCTTTTTTCTCTCTTGGGTTACAAGAAAAGAAATCTAACTCTCCTGCTATTTGAGAAGGGGACAAAAGACAATGTGGAGTCATCCAGGCTTATAGCCACTTACCCACCCAACCAATTCACCGTGCTGCATATTGTCAGCTTGTAAAATATTCCCCTTGCTTCTAAGACTCATCTACTCTCCCCAGTTTTACTCTGTGGCACTTAGAATAAAACACCAAACATTATGGTACTCTGTGACATTTCTCCACCGTAAAAAAAGTTCAAAGCTGCAGCTTCTATTGCTCTGATTTTCTGCTGTTTGATTTTTGTTTTCTTTCTTAACTATTTGTATTTTAATGCATACTCTATTGAAAGACTATATTTCTTTAAAGAAACTGTTTATATGTATTTAATCATTTGCCACATTCTGAGCTTCCTTCAGTTTGTCTTCCTTCATTGTTCTAGTAACAACATGCCAGCAACTAAAAGTAATGCTTAGGTTCATGCTATACCCAAGTTACATTAAAAAAAAAACCCACATAATTAAGAGTATGTTTGAAAAACTCATCATTTTCATATCTGTATTTAGTGCTATTTTCAGATTTTCTTCCCAGTTTTATTACACTAACTTCTCTAGAAGCTGTTGACCATATGTTTTTCTTCTTTTAAGCAGTGGTCTCTGACTTGCCACTTTAAGCCCTTTTATATGCCTGTGCTGCTTTGGGCTGGGATAGAGTTAATTTTCTTTCCAGTAGGTAGTGTGAGGCTGTGTTTTGGATTTGTGCTTAACACAGGGTTGATAACACATTCCCACAGTAATCTCTGCTTCAACCATTTTAGACTTCTGATTGGAGACAGGCATAGATATGTCCCAGTTCACTGAAAACAAGGTCCAAAATATTCCAATCAGACAATCAAAGAATTGGCCACCCAAAAATCAGAAGTATCAGGCCATGAGTGTTCAAGCAATCTTTAGGAACACCTCTGCCTTAGTAGCTAGGAGCAAAATCATGTATTCAACTGCACAATGTTTCAGATTTATTGAGAAAAGTCAGATATCACAATTAATTCTGCAGAGTAATAGAGATGGTTTTATGATTCTTCAGGTTAGCTATAAACACAGATTAAAGCTAGGTGAATAAACTTGGAGTTTCTGAAGTGAACAGATGTAAGAAGACTAAAATTGCCTTGTGTACATATTTGTCTGGAGTTTTGTAGTATTAACATAAAAACAAAAACTGAAAAAAAGAGAAAATATTTCAGCTGAGGGCTCTTTGTGCTTTATTTTTAACTTTCTAGTAAGCAGTCAGACTGAAACTTTCAGAATTAAACTGATGATTAGCTCACAGTTAGATGTTAAAGCAGTCAGAAGAGGGATGGCTACAAACCAGAAATGGCAAAACCGAAACCTCTTGTACCAATATCTGCATAAAGGCTGCAGGGAGACCAACTCCTTCATTGTGACACCTGGTTGTGAGCAGACCCTGTGCATCCTGGATTTTGGCTAGAAGATGGTGTCCCACAGCTGGGGTGGAGCCAGCCAGTGCTGCCAGTTTGACCTGGCTCCCACTGTGGAACAGGTGGAGGTCTGACAGCTGAAAAGCTGCAGGGCAGCACAAGGACTGAGAGAGACAATTCACTCCTTCAAAAGAGAAAAGAAAATCCCTGTTATCTGCTATGTACACACAAAAAATGGAAGCAAGCTCCTGAAAACATCCTCAAAAAATGTACTTTGAGGCAAGAAAAATGCTTCATTTTCTTCTCAAGGTTTTTTCCCTTAATTATATTGTTTTGTGTTTTAATGTGTTTTGTGGTTTAATTTAACCATTATGAAATGAACAGCTGACTTTGAAAATGTGAAAACAATTTTACATCATAATTTTTTGTCATCACGCTTTATTAGTCAAATTCAACATGAAGCTGTGAATGACAAGTAGTCTCACACCTACCTTGGGGGTGGGGGAGAGGAAGAGAAGAGAGGGAAGAAGAAGGAAAACACGAAGGTGTCTACAGAGAGCTATAAAATCATTAATGTCCCATTACAGGATGGGGAAATGCTGCTGACCCTCTCTTCTGATGATGAATTAAGTGGTACTGAATGGTATTAGCAGGTTCAAAACAAGAAAGGCAGCTTTTCTCACACAGCTGACTAACCTTTAGATCTCCCTACCACAGACCTTATGAATTTTTAAGTCCTAGTTTTAAGAGGACTCAAAAGCTACCAGGACAAAGTCACACAAGAAAAATACACAAAGGATTACTAAATACAAACAGACTGCTTCTGATCCTCTCCCCTAATTGGTTGGGTGCCAGGAGATTATTCCAAACAGCACAGTGACATTTTCCTCCTGTACTTGTGCTGTCCCCTAGGCAGTACCACTGGACACTGCCTCACACCAGACACCCAGTTAGATGGACCCCTGAGAGGAGCAATCTCTTTATGCTTGCACCTATGCTCCTAAGCCAGTTGAGTAAATATTTGTTTTAAGAGCCAACCCAGCCTGAGCCCCTTAACTGGGGCAATTATCCTGGACAATGCTTGTTTTCCTCCATGTTACATAACTGAGAGAAAAGCAGAAATTCCACTGGCTTTGCAAAACTGCATTCCCCCCAGATGAAGGTTTAGAAACCACAGCATGCGAATACATTCTCAAAAGATGTGCTGGTAAAAATGCAAGCACAAGCACTCTCGTTTATCAGGACAAACCGAATGACTGCATGCACAGTTCTGGAGCAGGAATGCACCAAAGCCATGCATGGTAGTGCTTGAAGACAGAAAGGACTGTGGAGTAGCCCTGGAGCTATGTCCACCACCAAGTGTGGATTACAACCCTGTACATCAGCTTTTCACCAGGCCAAATTTGTATATCTTTAGATGTTTTAGGGCAAACAGTTATTTGCACTTACTGTGTTCAGGCACCATTACTCTGCATTAACTGACAACTGACAATATTCTTTGGACTTAGTAACAAAGAGTGCATATTTCCCAAGAATACGATGCAAGCTTTTACTAAGGTAGCTAACATAAAACCCACAGACATTGGTTTTAGCAACAATGTAAATTAAAAATTCCAAGAAGTCAAAAAAGGGAAGGAAATAATTGTAATTTGGGTATTTATACTTAACAGACTTTATCTTGACAGGCAAAATGGCTTCTATTATGTTACTTTGTAATCTTAAAATTCTAATACAACAACACAAATCCTAGACAAGAGCTGGAAGTGGGCAGCATATGTCCCTACAAGATCTTTGGACTTTAATACAAACCTATTCCTTACGTGCAGAAGCAGGAGCCAGAAAGAGATGTGATTTATTTCTGACAGTTTACAGAACTATTAATTCCTACTAAGCAAACACGTTACTGAAAAGCTACGTGCAGCCTGCTAACCTTTATCAAAATCCCTCCTTAATTCAGTGCTTATAGGCAAGGCACTGCCATCATACCAGGATCGGAGACAAAAGCAGAAAGATGCTTGCAAGAGGCACAAGATTTATACAATAAATTGTTATTTGCACTACAAAAAAAGAGGCTCCACATAACAATGACAGATTACAGGAGCAGCCCATAGTGATTTTTGATAGAATAAGAAATACTTAGTATTCAATCAGACATCTTTACTGTAATGCGATAGAAGAATGTAACAGAGACGCAGAATCCTCCACTATGCTGATGCACAAGGCTAGAAAGAAAATCAACATTTCTATTTTTGGTGTCTGTGACGTTGAGTACATGAGGTGCATGTAAGCCTAACAACTACCAGTTACTGATTGAAAACATTTAACAGGCATGCTGACAAACTCTTCACTGTAGCTCTGCAGAGACAATGCCATGAAGGAGATTTAGCGTGAGAAGGAAAAGCTGGAACTGAGA
Source organism: Promerops cafer (assembly GCA_013398275.1). Classification (NCBI taxonomy): domain Eukaryota; kingdom Metazoa; phylum Chordata; class Aves; order Passeriformes; family Nectariniidae; genus Promerops; species Promerops cafer. The sequence continues at coordinate 622,022 of VZSE01009968.1, read as the reverse complement.
GAAGAATCACCAAGGTACAAAGGATGTTAGCACATTCCCATAGGCTGTATCTGAGCCTGCTATCATAGATGCAGCTGAAGGCACCTTCACACCCCAGAGAAGGGTGCTGAGTCGAAGCTCAACATGGGCAAAACCCATCCTGCCCTTATTCTGCTCCTGAGGGGCCCTATGGGGAGCAGCTGGGTACAGCACCAACCAGACTGTCCTTGAAGGTTCACAGGTTGGACACTCCTCCTCTAGGCAATCGATTTTCAATCTCACAGCAAGAATTAAAAAAAAAAAAAAAAAAAAAAAGGATTTTAATTTAGTGGCTGCACTGGAGACAGCAAAACTCTGCTGCTTGGAGCTCTCTTAGGGTGACAGAGCTCTGCCTCTCTGTCTGAGCTGTACCCAAAAGCTGGCAGGAGACTCTGGTTCCAGCCAGCTCATAGAGAAACCTCTAAAGGACACGGTGCCCCACTACATCTTGAGGCCAAAGTCAAACTGCCACAACAGCACAAGGCACAAGTGAAATTAAATTGCAGTCCCTTGCTCTCTGAAACTTTACCGTCAGATAAATGACATCACCACAAATTAGTCATTGTGAATGTATATAATTAAGTCAAGGTCAATCTTTGGGTTGTCTAGCTAAGCATAGGATTGTGATTAAAGTAAGACTCAGAGATTTCTATAATTCAATATTACAAATGGTAGTTTTTAGTGATGTGTCATTAAAAGCCACACTAATACTGTGCAAAAATGGCTACAAATGCAGATCTACTTTGTAGGTTTCTAGTCTAAGGGCCATTATGACTTTCTAGAACTGCCACTTTACCTACAGTCTTTTTCAGGACCTAGCTTACAGAAGAGCCCCCCCAGAAAGTGCCTAAGGACCTGGAATGGGCATCTGGCCACCTGGGTTTAGTACCTGGGTATGTCAGAGATTTCCTGTGCTAACCTTGGCGGGTCATTTAATGACAAGGGATGAACAATAAGAAATATGTAGAGCAAAACGATTAATAAGGTTAAATGACATTTATGGGCAACTGGACCTTGACAGGCTTAGGAAATCCCACAAGGTACTGAACTCTTCTGTAACTTCCAACTCTACAGAGAGAGAGAGATTAATTCCCCATCACTGCAACAGGAATCATGCATCCTCTGCCTTAACCACTCTTGCTTCAGAGCAGTATCTTTGACATGCTGACTGCAATAGGCAAGTCTGAGGGTCTCACTTTGCTAAGGACATTTTTCTGTTACGGACCTGAAATCATGAGATACCACCACCACAACCACTGTCCTCAGCCCTCAGTGAGGGCACAGATCAGCAGGAACTTCTCAGCACCTTTCAGGAACATGCATCACTGCCCAAAAACAACTTTTAAAAATGAAATCTGGAGTCAGAATAGTGTCAGACAAGTAAAATAGCCATCACTGGTATATTTTGTATTCTAGGGCAGATCTCCTCAAGTTGAAAAACAAAGTAAGTCTGTGGTGGTTGGCATAGCAAAGTCAATTCATCTGCTCAAGAGGAGTCTGTGAGCAACACTACTTTGACCATCTCAGCTGTCTGACAGAGATTCTATCCTTTCCTCTTTGATGCTGAGCTTGTTAACTCATCTCAATTCATTCTTAATTAGATTATAAACTGACATAGTTTCTAATTATTGTAGATCACCAATGCAAATCCTCAATACTATGATCTTTTGTAATAAAAACATATATAATCTCAACTTCTCACTGAATTCTTAAGGAATGTAAAACCTTGCTCAGTTTCCCATTTTCTCCCCAGCTCCATAACTTCTGGGGGTATGTTAAAAGCATTTCAGTTCTAGAGGAAAACACTTACAGTGTCTTGTGCTCATTGGTATGGAATTACTTTGTACTGTAAAGGCAAACTCAACTCTCCCCCAGGGGAGAAGAGAGAGAGGAGGCATGTTGGGCACGTTGCCAGATGGCCCAGACAGGAGGCAAACCCTACACTAAAAACATAACACAAGAAGCTGCCCAGAACCTGAGAAGTGACAGAGGAATGGCAGCAAGGCTCCACAGAGCTAGCAGACCAGAGGGGGAAAAGGCAGCAAGAGACAACAAACCTTTTTCTTCCATAGCAAAAATTACTGCAACAGTTGAATCTATCAGGTTGTTGCTGCCAGAAAGGGGGAAACCCCACTAACCTTCTTCCCACTCCAGCAGCTTCCTCACCCCTGCTTCCCAGCCACCTGTTGTCCCTTGCTGATACCCAGTGGTGCTCATCAGGCTGGAATTCCCATGACCCATCCTCTTTCTGCCGTGTCAGTGAACTGAACGTGGCTGCAGACAGGGTCTGAAGAGTGTTGGGGTTGCCAGACAGAAAAGAAGTGACAGAAGGATGCACCAGAAACAGGGAGGAGGAGACAGCAGGGATTCCTGGCTATCAGCCACTGAGATCTACCAGATTCAATAAAGTCACCTCATGTGATTTTAAATTGTTTGGAGCTACTCAAGCTTTTCACATAAAAAATTGTCTTTCAAAGGCAGAACAACCTGAGAAGGCCTCTGTGTAACTTTTTGCATTGGTGGTATGTTCCAGAATAACACAAAAGAGAATGCATTTTTCAGAAGATTACAGCACTGCTGGAGTGCAGAAAAACTATCCCTCTGAAAAAGAATACAAAAAATCTCCCTACAGTCCTGAAATGTAATCCATTCATCATTGTTCAGTGGAGATGCAAAGCTGTTTTTATTGTGAATTACTAAGATCTTTATTTTTATATATGCAGAAAAACTCCATTTTTCTCAATACTCACAAAAGCTCCTCAGGTATGAGATTTCATAGAAGGAATTGCATGAATGGCTCCTTACCTTTCCCAGAAAAATGGAATGCCTAGCAGGTCAATAAGAATGATAATAAGTCTCAAGCACTGAAGAAATGATCACAGCTAATGAAGAAGAACTGTTCTAGGAGAGGAAGGCAATTCAGAGTAAGCTTCAAAGTGACTTCCTGCAGTTCCCAATACTATTAAGGGATGATAAAAAAGAAACTTGAGTAAAGATAAGACAGATGAGACAAAGAGGGTAAAGATTAAAGAGCTGGTAGGAATGGAAAGGACAGGAGCTTTAAGCAAAAAGAAAAGTGATTTTCTAGCTTTCTTAATGCACAAAGTACCGGGACATGTATAAAAGGAGATGACGTTTAAAAGAAGTCGTTCCAAGAGACACACCACTGCTGTGCTTGGGCAAGAACCCAACTCATCAGGAGATGGAATGAGCATTAGGAAGAGGATGGAGGAAGCGCCCTGAGGCTTTTCCCTGCTCGGCTCGGCCAGTAGGTGTCACAGCAGTCAATGCTATCGGTACACAGCAACTCCAGGCCAGAGGGGTCTAGTCTGGAGAACGCCAAATTACCGTACTTAAAATAAATCGGCTTTAATTAAAATTAAAGAGAAAAAAAAAGAAGTCATTAGTCATTTCTATGACTCTCTATCAGATACTTCAAGTATCCTTAAAGAGTTTGGAAAGAACGCAAACAGATTGCCAAACATGTCAGCAAATACCACAGCTCTTACACCTGCACTTAGGGCTTCAGTGAGGCATTAAACACTCCGTGCTGGCACAGGTTAAAAGAACAGAGATGCTTGCTGCCCCCTCCCCAGTTCCATTAGCCAGCCTAACCAGCACACAGGGCTGAGGTTTGTTCCCAGACGTGCCTGGTCTGAGAACTACAGCTAGAAAACGTGAGGCCGTCACAACACGAACATAAAGCCAGAGCTGTACAAGCTGCAGAAGCAAGAGGACTTTAAATAATTTTTTAAAATTTTCTACTTCAAAGGAAATTGAGAACAAACATATCTAGGAGAGCTCCTTTGGTTTAGCTTATTTTGTCCAGGTGCGAATGCTCCAGCAGCAAAACTTCAGGCTGAGCGTTTTCCTACCCTTTCCCAGCACCAAGGGAAGCAGATGGGCTCTAATCATGTTCTGATATAGCACAGAGAAGAAAAGCATATGATGGCATTCCCCATCATGAGTCTGCCTTAATGCTTGCCAGTCAGCTGTGCACATATAAAGCAATCATGACTTTGTTTGGCATTTCCTCTGGAACATATGGTGATTTACTATGCAGTTTCCAGCATGTATTGACACTGTTTCGAATCGCACTTAAATCCTTCCCTACTACACACAAAAACGTAAATACAAGTGGTTTATGTTTAGGGTCATGTCTACCTGATAGCAGAAGGGTCCTACCAACACCTGTAGAGCAGCTGCTGTCAGCCCCCCGCCCCCAGTGACCAGAGATTTCACTGGGAGGAGATGGCTTTGGTTTTGGGGAGAGACTATGACAACTTGCTACAAAGCAAGACAGCTTTAAACAGACCACCTGTGCCCAGAGGAACCCCACTGCCTGGCTGAGCCCACCAAGTGGTTTCTGTTTATCAGCATCCAGTCCTGCCCTATCCTTTCTGCCTAGTCCCACTGAGTAGTGGGTTGCATAATGATCCAAAAATAGATCACTAAAATATGAAAATTATTAGACATACTTAATAATAATCCCTGCAGCTAAATTTTTCATAGCAGGCAATTGGCTGGAAGGTTACACAATACAGCATCCAAGATGTGAGTCAGAGCAAAAAAAGAGAGAAGCTGTAAGAACATCAGTAAAAAAAGCCCCAGAGATTTAGGCAGTGCTCTCAGTTCATTACTAAAATACATCAGCTGTGACAACTGGACCTTCAAACCCTGTGCAACTTTGCAACAAGCAACAGTTTTCTTTCCTCACCAGTAGTTGAAGAGACCGTCCAATAATTAATATTCTCATGTGAGGAAACACGCTTTTTTCTTCAGTAGCACTGGTATGAAGAATGTAAGTTAGATATAACAGAGCCACTCAGATTTTGTAAAATCAAGAGAAATACCAAATAAAATGCCCTATGAAATACCAAGATTGAAATATTTTTTTGTTGTATGCTTTTCTTACAACAACAACAAAAAAAAGGAAATCCATTGGATTGCCACAGTGTCTGCTGATATTTACACAGTCATATTTGTGACACTCTTGAAACACTTAAGAGAGCAAATATAGTCTTTTAAAAGACAGTAGTAAGTCCACTGAACAACTATTTAGCCCTTTGCTTGTAGGGAAAATAACCATACTGCCCACAAGATGCATCTCATCAAGAAAATGTAATTAGGTATAATTACTTCACCTTGCTTTTGAGAAGCTATTATGATTTGCTGTCCTTGGTGCATAGGCTCCATCTTTAACATACATGTACTAAAAATCCTGACCAAAGTAAACCAGGATACTGAACATACATTTACTTCTCCAAGGAAAAGAGATGAGAAAGAATGAACTGCATAAGGCAGATGTTCAGATGTTAGTGGGTTTGCTTTGTGCTTCCCCAAAAGACACTGGGATAGCACAGTGATAAAGGCAGTGAGAGCCTTCATAAGCCTGGACAGAACTAGAAAAAGGAGGGGAAATAAAGCAAATATTTTAGTGGTACAAGAACTGAAACTAATCAGGTGAAAACAGGTTATTTATAGCACTTTTAGACCCTGAAAAAGTGTCATGCAAGCAAGAAACCTGCCTTTAAACATTTAATCTTGGATTGCATTAAGCAAGCCAGATAAGAAGCACTCATGATTGCTCAAGGCACTTGGGTGAGCGGTTCGCTCACCCCAAGCTCCCACCCTTCTGCAAAAAGCTGCTTTGGTTTCAACAATGGCCTTATCAAAACAGGTTTATCAGTTAAAATTAGGCTATTGTTGTTTTCCAAGGCCCCAGCTCCAGTCTCACCTCGAGTCTGCACATGCAGATCCCCACGTAAAGGGGTAAGAAAAAGCTTTGGTGTTCTGCATTCAGTTACAAGCTTTAAATTACAAGCTTTGTAGAGCCCTGTAACTCAGTCCCTCACAATGTAACTCACGCCAGGTTGTAGAGGGAAGATGTTCTCTGGAAAGCACAGGTTTCAAGGGAAATCAAATGGGAGCTCCTGCCTGGGTGGCAGCACTAGAATCATAATCAAGGAAATAAAAGGAGCTTGATGGCACCCTAACAAGCATGAGTCAATGTATTTCATGCTTGTCTGCCATCAGGAAAAGCAGAGACGCTTTACCAGTGCCCAATAAAAAGAGCAGTTTAATTTCCAATGTCTAGCAAGCAGCTTGTTCCAAATCTGTTGTTTGTTTCATTGGAGTATAAAACAAAATCAAAATTAAATCATTTGTCTGTTTCTCTAAATCACTTAGGATGTCTAAAGGCAATTGAAGCTTTTTAATAGGGAACAAAGAATATTTATATCGCAAAACAATCTTAAACAATTAATATTATGCTATTAAAGCATTACTCTTTTTCTGCATTTAATGCAAGTTGCCATATCAATACCCTAAACAAAAAATAAAATGGGAAGCTTCTTATTGAAATTGTAATTAGTATGTCCTAAGATAAGCATGTGGGAACTAGAGAGTCATGGATCCAGCAATAGCCAAATAATGACTATCATTCGCTATCTTTACATTACAAAGGTAATTTGTTTAGTTTATCATTATTATTATCATTATTACTGTCTCTTCTTCACACCCTACTCCTATCTGCTCAGTCCTGCCTTACTGACCATGTGGAATTCATATTCAGCATTTACAAAATAAAGAGACTAGAAACCTCTGGTTAAGGAAGGATCAGGAATTTCTTCAGTAGATGTGTTTACCAATGGTGTCAGATCCATTTTAGAAGGCTCCCAGACATAAGAACTATCCCTATTTGGATTTTTTACTGCACAGTTCCATAAACCATGAAATACCCTGTACTGAGCTGTGCTAGATTTCAAAGCAAGAGTTTTTGCTTTGAACAGCTCACACTAGAAACCCCCAAACAGCTCAGAAGAACAGTAATCATTTGTAAAAATCTTACTTTCTTCCAGATCAACTAGATTTGATGCTTCTATGGTAAAATTACCAATATTCACTGTCAAGCTGCCCTTTCAGAATGTTCCTGAGCCCTGCATATGCCAGATGTAGCAGGCATGTTGTCTTCTCTGCTGCTGCCCAGCCTGGTGTCTCCAGCAGGCTCTACCTGGTCTTCACTGCATCCCTGAGAGGGGACCTACTGCCACAGAGCCCACCATCCCCAGGCAGATAAGGCAATCTAGTCTCTGTTAACAGACTGGCTGTCCACACCACTCCCACAATACAAAGCAGTCCTGTGGAAGGGATCCTGCCTAGCTCTGCTACTTGCCAGCATCTCTTCAGGCAAGGTGAGTGAAATGGAGAAAGAAATTAGAAGCAGGAGAAATCCAGATCTCTGAGAGGTCAGCCTTCCTTACCTGACTCGTAGGCCCATCGAGGACTGTACGTGAAAAGCCAACCACCACTGATCTCTAGCTGCTTGCTCCAGCAGACCTGTGTGCTCACACAGAGCAGAACCACCCTAATCCCTGCTTCCTCAGGCTCTTGGCTCCAGCACTGTCTCCTGAGAAGGTGGTCCCACAACTCAGAATATGACACAGCCCATGTAGCATGAGATGTCCTGCCTGTCTGAAGGGACATGACTGGCCCAGGTCACCTTCAAAGGCTGCTCGGAAGGTGTGGGGCTCAGCTGCTGTGGGCAGAACACAGCAAATCACACGTGCAGAGTGAATCTCAAAGGAAAACATGACCTGGCATTGAGCTCAGGCAGGGGTAGGCAGTGTGCATGGTGTGACAAGCCTGTCTCATATCCCAAGCACACACAGTTGCTAAGTGAGTCTGGGGAGTCTGAGCAACCCACAGTTGGCACTCATCCAGCAACCATGGAGCAGCAGCTTGATCACATGTTGTTTCTCTAAAGTGGGAGGGCTGCAGGATGCAAGTGTTACTTCTATTCTGGTCCTTAAAGCAGCTTTGTCACTCACGTTCACGCAGGAGGAGCAGGAACATCAGGATCAATCATGCACCATTTGGGCACCACGTGAAAATACCAATTAAGATTGCTTTAGATGACCACTGTGGCAGAGGGCCAGCAGCACAACCTGTCCAGTGGGAGACATGGGCCTCATACCCACGCCACACTGGTTTTGAAGCAGCATTTTTAACAAGTGTGGTAAATCACGGGACCAGGTTGCCCACTGAGGTGATAGAAAACATTCAAGGTTAATTGAATGAGACTCTGAACAACCTGATCTAGTTGAAGATGTCCCTGCTCACTGCAGTGCAGTCAGACTAGACTTTTAGGATCCCTCTCACTATTCTGTGATTCTATACTGGGGCCCTGGCTGAAGGATGTGTTATGGTAGCTGTAAGACATGATGCAGTGGGTACCACTGTGGTCTCACATCAGACTTCCTAGAAGGCACCGTGCTGGTTGCCTTTGACAAAGGCAACTTTGGATACAGACAGCTGAAAGAGGACCTCAAGTGCAGCAATGTCACCAGACTTCTTCATCTTCTGATGGCTGCTTTAATAATATTCCTTGGGGATCATGAGAGTGCAGATGTCATTGTATTGCAACTTCTGTTGTCAGAAAGGAGTGGCAGACAGGCTGTCAAATGATGCAGTCTGAAGGGTTTCTTAGGGGGCCAGATAGGGGAAAAGTTGGTGAGATAATTTGAGGTTGCTCTTTATTGTTTTTATTGTGCCCACCTGGTACACCAGAACTCTGAAACACTGAGCTGTCTCTCTCCCCAGTCACCAACTGCTGTCCTACAGCTTTGTAGATCACAGAGCATCAGCTGTTCCATTCATCCAGATTCTTTTCACCCACCTCCATGGAGAGATACCAGATGCTCCACTTGTCTCCTACCTCTTTCTCTGTTTAACTAGCTTCTCTACTTAGAGGCTCTCTTGGTACATGCAGCATCCAAAAAGGGGAAGAAGGACAAGCCCGTGTTTCAAGTATCATTTTTCTGGCCTTTCCTGACAACCTTTTCCTTGTTTTTGCTCACTCAGCTGCTTTCTTTAGCACACTTGTATGTACTATTAAATACTTACAGGCTGGGTTTTGTTTCAAAGCAGACCCTTTGCAAGACTGCAGCACAAAACTAGAGTCTGCTCTTCCACTACACAAAGCACAATTCAACATCCTATGCCACGTGCTGCAGACCCTCAAAGGTCTTCTACATAGAGTAGAACATATGGCTAGAAAATCCTGGTTCCGTTCCTCATTGTCACTGAGGATCACTGTACAAGACAGCAAGTCACTTAATCTTCTACATTTCACTTTCCCTTCACATAAGGACAATAAATCATTCAGTATCTTATAAAAAAAGAAATAAAGAAATATAGCCCCACGTGAGCCCTTTGGATGAAGTACTCCATCTGTATACCTTAAAATGTCCAGTAAAGAAATTCCAACATGTAATAAAATGAGAACATTATTAAAGCTAACTTGGTAGAGGCCTTATAATTCTACCAAGCATGCTTTTCTGAAGAGCTCTCTGAAGAGCATGATGGGGTTTGGAAAATCCTACTGATTGGAAAATGTGGTGAAACAAGCAATATGAAATATTTAATGAGAGATTCTCAGAGAGCATACCAAGAAACACCCCCTCAGTATTTTTGAAGTTATGCATTCATGTCACTAACAAATACGCTACATATAAAAATAACAGAGCAATTGCAAATTTAGATAAATTTTTATAAATTTTGGTAATGTATTACAAGCCAGAAGCCACAATTTTTCCAGACTTCCTTCATGGCTGCATCTGTGTTACAGAATGGTTTGGGTATGAATGCTGAAGGTCATTTATGAACTATTTTGATCGTCAAACACAAATGACCATTTTCAAGGTTGCTGAAAAAGACCACTGTAATGCTTTTATGTTACAGGATATAACTGATCCCAAAAGACATTCCAAATAAAAGCTTTTCATTATTTCTTCTTCCATTCACTCCCATGAATTGTCATTGGACTAAATTTGAATCTCCTCTTTCAGAAAGGGTATAGGATAATTACTGAGAACATGTAAGCCACTAAAACTTTTACTCCTACAAGACTTGCTGCTTGAGCAATTTGAAAAATGCAGGCCAGGAAAACCAAAGGTTAATATTTCTAGACTACAACAAATTTCTAATGGCAAAGCCAATATCCATTTGTTAGAGCTAACACTATTTTTTTCCTCTGTTATTGCTTTGCATCTTAGCATGACCAAAGGTTACAGCATCCTCATATTTCCACTCTAGCCAACCATCTCATCAAGTATGTGATGGAAATCAACAGCAATTTTATTTTCATTAATCAAGATAATAACTGGCCATAAATAACATCTTTGCAGTTACTGTGAAGTAACAGCGAAACCTTGAAAAACAACAAATTGCACATCTCCCTGCTTAGAGGAAGACTGCAACGTGCCTCACTTCTGCAGCACTACAAAGAATGCTGGAATTTACATGACATTTAAATTTTATACTAAATCCAGGCATCAACCTTGAAGATGGGAGACACAGATGTATCTATTCCAGTCAGCCTGGGTACAACATTAGTTCCCTTTAAAGTATTTGGTTTGGGTTTGGTTTTTGGTGGGTTTTTTTAAGAATCAAAGAAAAAAAGAAGGTTCCAAAAGGGGAACATAATTCTGTATTTTTACACAAAGACAATGCTTACAAAAGTAAATTATCTAACGTATTACAAAATTATTGCGGCAGAAATTTTCTTGGATTCTCCGATGTCAGCTGTGTAAATGAATAATGAAAAAAACTTGTTGTGTAGCATATTTTTTACAGAGCATATGGGAGAAATGACCAACCCTGAAGTATGTCAGAATGGTGGAAGCGCATCCTCTGAAATTTTAAGATGGAGGAACAACATGTTTAGATGAATTGCAAGGCAAAGCCAGGTTGGGGAATGCTTGGGAAATGTTGTAGATGTGGTTTGCCAAGTCACAAAGACTTGGAACAGTGCATGTGGGGAGTATTTGCTTTCTGTGTTTGGAAAAGACCCCAGGAGATGGCAACAAAAAGAACTACAAAGGTATATGGTAGTAAGAGCACAAAGTGTTGAAGTCCAAACACTTCTTTAATTGGGTATTGGGTTTTCACATTCATAATGCTGTACTAATTAAAATGGATTTAGCAGACTTAGCTCCTGATAAAAATCTGGTGAAAACATTATGCAGTCTCACAGCTGCATAGAGAGACAATGAGTTTGGACCTGTGGTTAATTACGATCCCTTCATGTCCAGCTGTGTGGCTGTTTGTGGATAGTGAAATTCCCATTCCAAGTCCTATAAGGACAGCATTTTGGGACACTGAGTATACTCAGAGTAGCCTACCACTGTGTGTGTGTATATATATATATACACACACACACATATATGTGTGTGTGTGTCTTTATATTTTTATACACATATATAAACACACAAGATGCTGAAGTTCATGCCTCATTTTGTAATGTAAAAAGCAAAAGAGAAAATTAATTGGAACAACAAATAAAAAGCCATTAAAAGAGGGAGAATATTAATATTTTCAAGGGGAGCTAAGACCCCTCTGCAGTCTGCTAATTTAGGAAAAATTACCCAAAAAAACCTACTTAGTACATTCACTTGCATAGGGATTTTGTATTCTACATCAGTGTCGGGTATCACATTTCTGTTTGAAAATCTGCATTCAAACAGGTCTTTGACATAGCACATAACAAAGTGCACTTCCTTTTGAGGAAGGAACATACACTGTTTGAACAAAAACCCAGTAGCTGGCTGCAAAATTAATACCAAATAAGAGGGGATGATGTGTAATCCTACTCTCGGTGTATTTCTCAAAGTAAGTTCTTGTACTGAGCCACAGCCCAACACACTCCGTAACACTTGACTTGAGCTGAAGGAATAGGTGGTAGCTAGAGTTACAGCAGATGACTGGCAAGGTGCCCTCTCAAGTTTTGTTTGCAGTTGGTTCATTCCCATGATGGCAAAGCGTACTGGATTTCAAATCCAGAAACTCTCACCAGGCCTCGTCTCGCTGCCACACCTTGTCGTTACTCCACTTCAGATCCAGCAGCCAAACACTCCAAAGTCACGCAGGAACGGGCAGCAGCCTGCAGAGCAGGTTGACATCAGACACCGCGTCAGCCGCGCGACTTCCCGCGGCAGGCCCCAGACTAAGGAATGTGGCACGATCGTGGCCATTCTCCCCCAGCAAGATGCTCATTCAGAGGCAACTAAAAGGCTGATTCTCAAGGATGGATACAGGGAGAGCATCAGCTATCTACGCACATAGGTTAGTTTGCCCTCTCAGTGTTTACTGTTTATCTTTTCCCAGATCAAGCTGAGAAACTGCTGTGGTTCACACAAAATCTTAATGGGATTTGCTGCATTTAAGGTGAACTACGTCTTTTATGCCCATCATGTGGCGTAGCAAATAGAGCCCTCAGAGGAACTATGGAGACCTGGCTGAGGCACACAGAGAGGGAAAGGACCTCCTTTGTCTCGCTGTCCAAGAACTCATAGTGACAATAAAACTCTCGACATTTCAGCAAGAAAACAGAGGACCTGGAGGAAGGGTTTGGTCTGGAGCCAGGATCACAAAGTCTCTGCACAACACTAGCTGCAACCTCCAGAATTTGCTTTCTTCTACCTTCCCCCCCCCTTTTTTTTTGTCTGTTTTCCCATCGGGAGCAGTTATTTCAGCAATTATTTCAGCAGTGCCAAAAAAGTATCAATTGGATCACTAATGTTATAAAGTTTGATTGCTCAAGGATGTAGGTTGGCCAACGTAACTCAACTTTCATATTGCACAGTTATCTGCATTTTCTCTCCTTCATGGAGTACATTGAACAGATTGTGTTTTGATCTGCAGTCATATGAGTTCAGCCCTTAGTGACCCTAGAGAAGACCAGAGGATCAAAGCTGCTATGACAGGAAATCATTTCCTTTTAATAAGTTAGTCCTGGACCCAGCTGCTTCCCAGACCAGAAGGAGCATTTTTAGAAAAAAATAGTACAGGAGGGTATCAAGTCACTGTTCTGTCTTTTGCTCAGTCAGTACTGCTTCACAGTGAAGCACAGTGAAGCACCAAAACATAAAACCACCAGGCCACAGAGGTTACCATGGCATTGACATAATTAGTGCAATTATAATACGTGTTAGAATGTGGAACACACATGCAAAAAAGCCTGGGTAGCAGCACGAATATATTAGAAAGAGTGTGTGACATTGGAGTTACTTGGGAGCTTCAGCAGTAAGTCAGTCACTGTACATATATATACATATATATATATATATATATACACACACACACAGAAAAATACAGAGACAGAGATGGCAGGCACCAAAAAACCTCCATACCTTATTTTTTTAATTGGAAATCCAGAAAAATTTTCAAACTCTGGCCGCTCAGTCATGGTAAGCAGAAGACTGCTTTGGAGAAAGAGTGGGAATTCTTTGAATTCCCCTGGAATGTCCCCCCTTTGCAAGCTTGGTGGAGTATTGGACTAAGGCACCTCGTTCCACTTGACTGTGAGCAGGTGGTGGAGTGCCATACACGTACTGAATACACCACGCAGACAGACTCCACATATTACACTCCTATTTCTCTAAATCAACACATTAGTAAGAAAAAGCATGAGTTTAAATTTGGGATTAATCCCTCCTACTGTAAAAATACTAGCAAGAATTTCACTGTTTTCACAAGGAAGACTAGATTCCCAGACGGTGTAAGAGCAGCTACACTGTCTTTTGGATTATTGTCTTCTGTCCCTGGTGGTGGGCCAACATTTAGAACTTCCTCAGTTTCTAGGTAATGCATTTTCTATTTTAAACAGGCTTGGGGGAGCTACTCTGGGGAATCCTCATTCACTCTGGATAACCTTTCTCTGTATTAAAATTATTTCTATGCTTTAGTCTATGTGGGTGGAGGAGGGTAAAACTCAAAGTAATGCATTTTTCTTCTGTTGAGATAAACAAGTTGCTGTGGGTGTGTGTCTGATGTTAAAATGAGACAAAACCTTTTTTTAATGTCAACTTGCTATTACTCATCTGAAAATAGCTTCACAAAAGCCAAATGTGTCTTTTTTTAAGGATTAAATTTCATACATTGTTTGTATGAAAACAAATTTTATTTTCATTCATCATCAACTTTGTTAAGGGCATTTTTCATCTATTCAAAACAGCTTTCGATATATGGGAAGACTTTATGAACACTCTACAGATTTTTAAAAAGTCACAATTTTTTCTTTTATATTTAAGGATCAGTATTTTTTGGGTCACTGACAAAAAAAAACCTTTCAAAAACAATTCCAGTAGGTCTCCTCAAAACGTGATAAAAACAAACAAAGCATCAATTCAGTCTCTGGACTGATGAATGAAGTGCTTAACCCCAATTTCTGGTTGACCAAAACTTGCTGTGTTTACTACATTTTTCTTCCAAGCACTGACATAGAATTGGAATGCCTTTATTGACATAGTTTTCCATACTTAGAAAACACATTGTGAAATAGCCAAAATTCTGGGTACACAAACTTAGTCAGCACAAATTTAATTCCTAATTCAGTGATCAGAATGCAAATGATAGTTAAGAATTTAGTGACCAGCATGGGTAAACCATAAATCTACAATAGCACAGAATAGGAAATACTCTCTTTACTGAAGATACTTCAAGGCAGTTATGGTTTTAGCATCAGCATCATAAAAGAATCATATTCCTGCATTTTAAGGTGATTTGGAATTTGAGTTTCACCCACACTAGCTCTTCCATCAATTTTATTGATGATTGTTAATACCTATTGATGACTGCATTATTTTAATGGCATTTGCTAGTGAATGGCCTATCAGAACTTCAACACCTTAATATTTCTGTGAAGAAATACACAGCTTGCTTTGCATGGCATACTAAGTTACTTCTTTATAACAACTGTACAGACATACTACAGCACCTAAATGTATGAAAATTACTCATTATTCATAGTAGCAGAAGGCATCTCAAACATGTGATGAATCCATTAAATCAGTTTAGAAAGGATTAGTCATTTAAGAGCATTCTAAAGAAGCATTCTGCTACTTACCCACAGAGCTTCATCTAAGTCACAGCTAAGATTTACGTGGCAACATACCATGTAGTGAGAAACAGCAACAGAACAGTTTTGTTGTCTGTTTTGGGTTTATGTGGAGAGGGTTTGATAGCAGACGGGCTGCAGAGGTGGCTTCTGTGAGAACCTGTCCCCGTGCTGTCCCCAGAGCAAGCTGTGGTTTGCTCCAGGACAGACCCGGCGCAGGCGAGAGCTGAGCCCAGCGGCGGTGTCAGTAGCACCTCCGTGGTAACACATTTAGGAAAGAGTAAAAAACACTGCACTTCAGCAGCTGAGAGAGAGAAGTGAGAATATGCAAGAGAAACTCTGCAGACATCGCGGTCAGCGAAGGAGGAGGGGAGCAGGTACTCCAGGGGCCGGTGCAGAGATTTTCCTGCAACCCGTGGTGATTACCATGAGACTGTGGAGCTGCAGGTTATCCCCTCTGGCTCATGGAAGCCCATGGTGGGGCAGATATCCACCTGTAGGCCACTGAGGGGTCCTAGGAGGAGCAGGTCTTCTGGCCAGGATCTGTGGCTCCCCAAGGGATGCATGCTGGAGCAGTCTGATCCTGAAGGACTGCCCCCCATGGGAAGGACACACACTGGACAAGTTTGTGAGGGACTGTCTGCCATGAGAGGGACCTCACGCTGGAGCAGAGGAAGAGTGTGAAGAGAAAGGAATGGCAGAGAACAAGCGTTATGAACCGACCACAACCCCCATTCCCCACCTCCCTGTACTGCTCAGGGGAAGGAGATAGAAGACTTGGGAGTGAATTTGTGCCTGGGAAGAAGGGAAAGAATGGGCAGAAAGTGTTTTTTAGATTTTTTCTTATCTGTCATTATCCCACTCTGATGAATTGGTAATAAATTAAATTCATTTCCTTCAGTCAAGTTTGTTTTGCCCATGATGGCGATTGGCAAGTGATCTCTTTGTCCTTATCTCATCCCACAAGCTTTTCATCTTATTTTCCTGTACCTGTCCTGTCGAGAAGGGGGAAGTGATAGAGAGGCTTGGTGGGCACCTGGTAACCAGCCAAGGTCAACCCATCACAGTGTTTTAGACTTCCTAGTCAATTATGTTTTCTATTGTACACACACATCCCCACTATGCAAACTACTTGTCTGTAGCCAGATCTTTCTCTCTCTAGGGCTCCAGGCCATAAGCATTAAATAGAACAGAAATAAGTTTGGAATTTGGAACTTTTGGAAAACAGATAATGGAGTTACTTTGGCTCGAACACAATTACATATGTCAACAATCACTGTAGGTGTGTGAATATTAAAGGCTTGCAGTTCATCAAATCTTCTCTAAGGGTGGGTGTTAATGCTTTACCTGGAGGGGCCCAACAAACTACAGAGGAGGAGAAGGAAGGAATCCAAGTGGGCATCCTCCCGAGAGCATGAGGTTTCAACCCACTGACAGACACAGCACTAAAATCGTCCACAGAAGATGTGCAAACCTTATGACACACAGTGCCTCAGAGCATTTTCAGTACAGGATGTAAAGTCTATTTGACCAAAAATCTGTGGGCTAGCTAAACAGTTCTCTGTCAGAGACAGATAGAAGTTTGTTCAAGGCCAGAGAAAAGATGCAAAAATGCAATATGGAATCTAATAATGATGAAACAGAATAAAATACGTTTTGTTTAGATTGACATAGAGAAACCATAAATACAAGAGCACCCGACTCCCTGAACAGCTTTTAAAAAGCAGCATGGAAAAGAACACAGGGCTTAACTGTTCATTTACATTTGGACAGTTTTTTTGGAAATTGACAAGTTTGCCCCCTTGGGAATTTGGCATAATTCACAAGCCACAGGCTTTTCCAGACATCTCAGTCATGTCCAATGTCCTCAGTTTTCAGTGCTGTGAGATGCATGCCAGTCAAACATCAAAATCCTCTTCCCACAGGACTTGTGGGATTGTTTTGGTGAGTACAAACACAGGAGAAAGAAGCAGGCTGTCAGTTTGACCATTATGAAATCCATCATCAAATGGGACAATATTCTAAAATTAAAACCTTTCTCTTCTCAGTCTAAGAAAGCTTTGTTGTAACCTTCCAGCAATTCTGGCCTTTGTGTACCAGAAAGAATTCTGGGATACCACTTTGAACCTCTATCAGGAAAAAGAATTTTAAAACTTGTCATGGGGAAAGGCAGAATATAAGGCCATGGACTGCCCCTCTGAAGACAAACTGCTGCCAACACCCCCTGAGATTTAAAATCAGGGCTTGAGGCACTCCTGGCTGATTTGAGAGAGGTTCTCTCTCTAGTTACGAGCTTACACTGTGAAAAGAGGAAAGATTAAGCTTATGCTGAAGAGGAAAGCACAATTACATTTTAAAATTGCTTTTTGAAAAAGATGCTGGGAGTCCTGTCCACTGGCACAGTTGGAATACCATAGAATAAACACACCTCTACATGTACAAAAGCAAGTAATCTTACACTGCCAAGGAGAGAGACTATTCTGTTACAATCACTGCTCTCTCAAGTATATTCTGACTAGGAGCTTTGGCTCTAACTCACTAAATCATGATTGATTTGTAAAAATGCAGAACATTTTTTGCCACTTCTTTCACTCCAACAAAATCCTGGTAACATACCTAGATCCTACTGCCTTCATTCTTTTATATCAGGATACAAATTTCAGTTTCTGGGAAAGCTACTTGTGCTTTCTATCATGACACTCCAAAGTATTCAGAATTAGTCATTGAATCTCTATCCAGTCTAAAATGGCTTACTAGAGAAATCTCAGCTCGATAAATTATGTATAAGAATTCTCCCTTTTACGTAGTGTGAGCAGACATTTGAGCTATAACATCATTTATGGCTGCAGCAGAATGAAATGAGTAAACACAGGGTGGTACAGCCCAGCAGAAGCTGATATTGGTCACAAAGCTCCTACACATGGAAAGAGTTCACTGCCAAAGCCAGAACATTTGCCAGAGGCCTTTCCTATTCTTAGAGACAGCAAACTTGCACCCCATCACAAGCCAAAGACAATGACAGGTAGCTATGAAGCAAGCTTTTCTCTTCTTATAGTTCTACCAACCTGGAGCTATGACGTCCAGTTTGGAAGCCCAGAAGTGTTTAAATATTTGGTGGGAAAAAGCAGACCTCCTGCATCCAGCCTGTGAATCCTGCTGCCCTCCCAGCCTGCAGTATTTCTTTTGTCCAGCATACCCTTCATGAGGGTGACTTTGTCACTTGACTATCCCACAATACCCACAGTGTCTTCACTCTGGGTCCCCTCAAAGATTCCAAAAACGGAGAGAAACATCAAGTTAACCTGCTTTAATTTCAGAACATTGTTACAGCAAGTATTGCTCTGAAAAACCTCTATCAGCTTCCTTTCAGCTGCAGAGTCTTCAAGTCCAACACATGGCACCTGCAGGCACAGCCTGCAGTTTCAGTTTCTTGGGATGGTGGAAAGAGAGATGCAGCAGATGATTATCCCCCTGTTCCCACTTAGATGAAAATTTCAGTGACTGGCAGCAGAAGGAGTTAACTAAAGGTCTGCTTTCTCTTTCCCTTTAGGAAAAATAAAAAGTTTCCTAAGTCTGAGCTCCACTCTGAGGTAACTAGACAGCTAATAACTTCAGGAGGGATTTTAGTCACTTGAGGAAACTGCTCAGGGAGTCACCTGACAGCAAGCTGCCACTTTTAGAAAAGAGGATATTTCACTGGCATTTGTTGAGAAAGTGAGTGAAAGGAAACTGCTTTCACAGCACAGACAGGGACAATAATGACATGCCAGGCACAGAGCACTGGAAACTTTTCCCTTGGCCACAAAGTTTTTAAGTATCACAGGCAGTAACACCTGTGGGCCTGTTCTAGGGAAGGCATAAAGGGGATGCACGGACCAGGAGTGTCCTGCCCTCCCAGCTCAGCTCACACCACATCCAAGACAAGTAGGAAGAACAGCACAAGGAATGTTGCCTTTTACTTTCCCTAAATCCAGCTCTAGGTTTAGCTAAGGTCAAGACCAGTTGACCACTCTGGGTACCTTCCAATGTACCTGCACCTCTGCTTATCTCTGTCACAGTAATCAGCACGTGGATCCAGACCCAGCAATGGGGGGAACATCACTGGCACCAAAGGGCCCGGGACAGGGAGCCCCAGCTCCACCAGGGATCACTAGAGGAGACCCAGCTCCCAAGGAATATGTGAATATGGTAAAAAAATGGACCAATGCTAGAGCTCACTTAAGCTGAATGAAACTTGGCTACAAAGTACCTAGCACTGCACAGTGGGACTCGGTACCACAACCAACTAAAGGCATATGTACCTTGAAGATGGGGAGACCTCATTTATACTCCAAAGGATATGCAATACATCACAAATGTAACTAACAAAGATACCAGTTCATCTTAATTCTACAAAATTCCATTTTCAGAAATAGAGAAGTGTTAGAAGCGACAGGCTGGGGAGCTATTTCTATTTTAAAAAATCACAGATATAAATTCTAAATTCTAAATAACAAACAAATTCTAAATTTAGAATAAATTCTAAATTCTAAAAAGTTGCCTTTTAATGTGCATCACCTCAAATCTCTGAAGTATCATACCTTCCACGCATTTCCAAGAGCATATATTATTCACATTATTTAACATCTGCATTCTGATTGCAATCAGCCTTCTTTTAATAAAATAAATAGTGTTACAGTCTGTTAACCTAGAACCATCCAACTCTTGCTTCCATTATCAATCAATGCCACATTTCTGCTGACTGCAACTCAATTAAAATCCAATTATTTGAATAACTGGATGGAAATTGCTATCATAAGATGTACATTTTTATTAGGAACATTTTGTGTAGAAAATTGACAGCACAGGAGTTGTGACTCTATGGTTAAAAATTGTTTTGTAACCTGGGCTGGGAAAAGCAATGCCAATAAATATGGAGGGACAGTGTCACTTCTAGAGTAGGTATTTGATTCTAAAGTTGGGCCTTTTGGCTCAGAGCAGGTCTAAAATGATGTGAATTCCACTAGCATTACTGTGAGTTTTGAAAAACTTGGTCCTTCTAAGCCTCAAAGCTTGCTATTTCTACAGATTTTAATAAAGAAAAAGAGTAGTTATATATTCTGAGAGCATCTGACCACATTATCCATAGAGTTAATTATAAAACATGTCAGTCAGTGATACTGATTCTTGAGGTGATAGCAATGTCAAATTCTTTCATTTATTTTATTTCTAACATTAACTAAGACCAGGTAAGGAGCTATTTATTAAGAGGACATCTCTCTTAATATGCTTGCAGCTACCTACCTTCATTTGAAAAAAAGTCTTAGGAGGAAATCCCCAAGTATAAATTTGCTTCTTAGTTTTTAATCACATCAATTTTCTACCAGAGCTCTGATTTATTTCACCAAAGTGTGGATCACACATTCTTCTTCCATCCAAAATTAGAAAGCTGAATTCTTTTATACTGATAACATATGCAGATAAAAAATATCATCACACTGCTTTACTTTTAGTATGCCAACCCTATATACTAAAAAAAAAATCTTTAAAAATGTCTAGTTGTAAAGTGTAATTTTACAAAATAAGTTTAAAAGACCAAAAGATTTCTCTTTTTTTCATGTCTAATTGTCTAGGACTCACTGGGCACCTGGAAATTACTACTGAGAATCATTTTTAGGAACAAAAAAATCTCCTATCAAACCTATTTCTTTAGCTGATCTCAAATACCCTTATAAAGCAAGTACAGGTTCTCTAATGTATTTCTTTTCAAAGTAATATTATTGTTTTCTACGTGGCATCATGAAATCATATCATCTGAATTATACCTACTACAGTTTTAATAAATATCTGCAGAGGTTGTTCACTGAAGATTACACAGAGGATTTAAACTGGGCTATTAGATTATGATTACTTGCACTTGACAAAATAACTTGAAATGGCACACAGCAAGGAATGAAAAGAGCCAAAAAATCCAGGGTAAGAAAATGGAAATATTATAGATAAGCAAAGTAATTCCAAATGTGATTTATAACAAAAGAAACAACTTTTTATAGAATGTCATGTTCATATTACTTTTCCATCATGTTTACTGTACTTGACTTTTGTTCCATATATTAGATTTTATATTTTCCCTGTCATTCTCCTTGTGATTTTAGGCAACACCCCTAAAATATTTTTCACTGCTTTACAAAGTGAGGTTGCATTAAGTAGCGAGCACTGTTTATCACAAGTGCATGACAGTTTTCATATTTGCTGGAACCTGTCTACTTCCTGGAAATGTATAATACTTTCACAAAAACATAGTCTAGATCCCTCTGAAGCTAGCACTGGAATAAATACTCACAGCCTCTTGACTCTGCATGCTAGCAGGGTCTCTTAGGCAAGCCCTGAAAAGTCATCTTATAAAACAGGTCCACGAAAAATCCCAGAATTCAAGCCATTCCGTTTTTTCCACACAGACAGTCCTTAAAACTGAGGTAATTTACATGATGTATGTTAAAATCACAGCTACTTACCCTTTTTCTCAAGTTGTAGGTCAAAATGAGATTTCTGGAGAAGGAGTGTGAAAAGGCTGTGTAGAACTCCAGCACCTTCTGCAAGGCATCCCTTTTAATCACATGAAGATCACAGTAAGTCAAAGCCCTTACGTTAGCACAGGACTGGGCGAGAGTCGACTCCTTCCAGAACACATCACCAAAAACGTCTCCTTTGCCTACAGAAAATCAACAGCATTGCTTTCAGTAACAGCACTATTTCCATCAAAAATATAAAAGAACAGACATCTCATTCGTGCAGTCAAGTTTCTTCTATTTTTGCACTCAGGAAAAAATACGGTCTGGAAAAAACCCCTTTGAAATATTTAATTGATAACTTTTTCCATTATCTTTTTCTTAATTACAACAGCCTAGCAAAACTTCATAAGAATAAATCTTACTTAAAAAGTGTTCTGTGTGACAAGTCTCCTTTAAATATCAATAAAGGTTTTTCTTTAAAAATCAAGAAAAGTGGTTCATTCTTAGTTCATTTTCTCTTCTGATCCCTTTCAAAGAAATTAATTAAGAGGAAATGTTTTTTTCCCTTCCTCCTTTTAACTGTCACACAAAGGATCTGTTTCTTACATCTGTGCTGTGGATTCTTCTTAATCTGGCCAACATTTACCCACTGTTGTGTCAATAAAATCATCCTGTATCACACATCAGTGCAGCTACAGGCTGCAGCTAAACAGAGTCCAAACCAAGAAGAGTACAAGTAGTCATCCCCAACATAACAATGACAAGGCATGAAAGTTTAGCTGTTTCACACTGGAAGGAAGGAAACAGCCATTTCCTCACACCCTTCCCCTGTGCATGTCTCTATGAGCTCGGGGCAGCCAGTGAAATCCCTGCTGTGGAATACTGCAAGGATGGCATTTGCACCAGTCTGGGCACTACAATGCAGGGCATGTACACCAAAATCTAGCTGAGGAGCAACCCCCTGGCAGGATTTCACTGGTTACACCCCAGTTCAGGCTGGGCACAAAATGGAGCTTGTAGGACAAAGTTACAAGCTCATTTACAAGAGTAATGGTCTTTTTTTTCCAATACACAATGCTAACAAAAAAGGAATATTCACTTGTTACATTGATAATGGAAAGCTATATTGTTCTTATTTT
Source organism: Promerops cafer (assembly GCA_013398275.1). NCBI lineage: Eukaryota > Metazoa > Chordata > Aves > Passeriformes > Nectariniidae > Promerops > Promerops cafer. Next base: position 599,478 of record VZSE01009968.1, on the reverse strand, counting down.
GAAATGTGTTTTCCTCCCAAACTTCTGCTGTGCTGTATCATCACTGCCCATCTCTCTTAAGACCAACGACATGGAAATATATTCTTATCTATCAAGTTGTGATAGGAATGGTCCCTTGTCTTATAAGTAATACCTTGCCCATAGCAATTCTTAAATCCAAAGCATCAAAATATATATTAGTTTACTGACTTCACCCAGGTTCATTTAGATTTCCTTCCCTAAATAAATTGTCATTTTTGAAAGCCTTTATGAAGTCAAGAGAAGTATCATGAGTAAAGAGCTCAAGAAAACTTCTAAATCAAACTCAGAATTCCCATCTCAGCCCTTCAGCTGTACTTCCACCCTTACCTAATCTCTTCCATTAGATGATAAGCATTTTTTCTTTGAGAAAAAGCTATCAGCTTGATGGTGAACTACCCTGAATTGCAGTAAGTTGTTGTTAACTCTACTGTGTTCCCAGTCTTCCACAGAAGACCTACACCATCCACCTCACGTTTAGATCCTGACCACTTCAGACTTTATTTTAACTTAAAATGTGTATATACACTGAAACTACCTGTTCTGTTAGCACATTTTTCGCAGAATTAGGCAAAGACACCATAAAGATAACCTTTCTTCCACCTCTAGTCTCTTGCATAGGACAATGCCAACATCTGGAAATAGTACAAAAGCTTCAAGCTTACCACCAAGCGTGGTAGTAGTCCCACAGCCCAGTACAGTAAACAACTTTTCTTTTTAATAGCAATGACTTTTCACATTTTCAATTATTTGTATGGTTTTTGTTAGCAGATACATTAAAAATGGCTAAAGAAAAAAGCTTCCATGCACTTGAAACAGATCATCTACAAGGCTTTTAGACAAATACACAATATATTCAAAATTGAAATGAAACAATTTTTACGCACCATAAAAACTGATATGCTTCACTGGGTAAAAATGGATTGTTTGCCTTTGGAATAAATATGCTTTTATTCACAATCTTCCAGGCAATTAGCTAAACAACTGTTTTAATTAACACTCTGGAATCTATCAAGCATTGAATTGTGCCATCACTGATGAGCAACAGTTAGAGCTGGTAGTCCAAGCACAAGGGAGAGGAATTCTAACTATTTCTAAGTGTATTGCTTAACATCTCCAGACAAGTTTCCCTACCTTAAAATGTCAACCATTATGTTACTGCCCCACAGTAATGTGATAATTAGTACAACCCTTGAAGTTAACAGCCAATGATCTAGCTGAAAATGAATCCTACGCTGTATTTCAGTTTCCAAAGCAAGGCACATGCAAGCACCTCATTGCTTTATTTCTGTCAGGTCCATTTTCTAAATGATCCGTACCAAAAGTATTAAATTTGTCAAATTCTAAAAAGACCTTCTTTGACATTTATAGAAAAGTGAGGGGGGGAAGGAGCACTAGAAATCTATATAGCAAGAAGGAATTAAAATTCCACCCAGGATTACCTGCACTGCATTAGAATAATTGGCCTCTTATGCATAATAAGGAATTGCATACCATCTCCCTTTGTCTATATGTTCTCCACAAAGTAAGATCAATCACTGTGGAAAAAAGAATTTTAAAAAAAAAGGGAGGCAGACTAAGTGTTTTATCAAAACCATCTGTAGTTGGAAAGCAAGAAGGGTATGGTGATACTTCTGAGTCAGAAGGTGGTTGGCAAAGTCCAAGGGCTGCATTAGGGAATCTGAGCCAAAAGCCTCTTTTTATATATAACTCCAGGCTTTACACATTTCACCTTACCTCTGAAGAAAGATTAAAAAGCTAGAGAAATGCAGATGGCCATTTGTTTGTCAGTACTTTGCATTTCTCATTCCCAGCTTGCTGAATTCCAGATGTTTGCCAGGAACATTATCTGTCAATCACACTTGAAGTGGATGATCTAAGCTTTTACCATCAATCATTTATATTCCCTGCTGGATTTGTGGGCTGAGGACCTTTTCCACCATCAGCTCAGCATGCATTGGAAAGCCAAATAGTTTTCTGCCTTTTATGTTTCCTTGTTTGTTTTAATTATAATAACAAGTCCCCAAACCCTGAGATATTTAAACTGTGAAGAAATATTTTATAAAACCGTCTGTTTCCATATTTGTTCTTTCCCCGTTTCTTCTCCACATCAAAAATTCTGTTTATCTTGTAAGTGAAAAGATGATTTCTCTGTTACCACTGCCAATCCAGCCTGAGTCAGGCATAAGGTCAAGCCACATCCACTCTGACTCCTGAAAGCAGCACCAGTGATGAAGATCTGAGTATTGCAGCTCAGTCAGGTGTTCTGCTGATTCTGAGGAAAGAACCACACTCACATTACAACTGTAGTGCCTTGATACCACAACAACCCTTGGCCTTTTCACTCTTACAAGAGGAAAGATTGAAGAGCTCTTCTCTCAGACAGAACATATTCCACTCTACTCCAAAAAAATATGACTCATGTGGAATATGCATTTGGCTGATAACCTACTCAGTCCACTTTTGGGTTCTGGGTGTCTGGAAGTCCTGGTGCAGTTTTGGTGTGATTGCTGGGGGAGAGGAGGCTATAGATTCATGTGTTGCAGGTCTTCCAAGTCAGTATGGATTTTGAAGGCACTCACATGAACCCATAGATTTTCAGTATATCAGACAAAATATTCATGTTCGAATCACTCTCAAAGCAATAGTAATGGTTGTTACAGCAGCCAATAGCAGAATCTAGGTCACTGTCCCCTCCCAGTTTGCCTTCATCTACATGCTTGAACGATAGAATCAGGATCTAACACAGTGTCAGCAGGTCCAAAGATGAGATAGAAGGACCAAACATTGCTCACCTCAGCAGCAATGCAGCACCAAGCCTATCTTGGCAATCAGGTGTTTAGCAAGTACAGTTATCAGTGATGCTGATTTGCAGTGGCTGCCACAATGACTTTCCCTGGAGCCCCCACACTGGCCTGCACCCTCAGGATCTGCACTCTACTTCCAAGCAGTGGGAGACACCAACTGCTATAAAAGCAAACACACAGACTTTCTAGGGTCAAACTCCCTCTGTGATCACCACGTGATTATTTGGCTCCAGCTGAAAATCCTTCCCTTCTCCTCTCTTCCCTCATTTCCTCCAAATCTAAGTAAGGCATGCAATTTAAACTTTCCCACTTTACAGAGAGGAGAAAGATTCAAGGAATGTAAAGACACTAGAACAAAAATAATTTTCCCTTTTGCTGCATTAATGCAACAAAACCTATCATCTAGAAAAAAACAGAGCTACCATTTGGCATTGAGGTGGAGTATTCAGTATCTGTCCTACAGATAAATTGCACAACTTGACAGCCACTGAATAGCCTAAGTTTGGTTCTCCAACACAGTACAGCTGGCAGGAGATGATGCATGGAAGTGGTTTGCTGCTTTGGATTTTCTTAAGATTTCTCAAGTGCAAACTGAGACATGTAATGAAAAGTGAATGACCAACTGCACTGCAGAGAATACACTATTATTCATTAACCAGAGGTTTTAACTACTCTTTTCCTGTAATTAGACCTCCAAAAAGCCTGAGTATCTTTGTCACAGAAACCAAAGTAAGTGTTACAGAGATAACAAACTAAAGTTGCTCTTTCAGTGATTTGCCTGGTGCACAAATGGAAACACAGTGTATCTGTTCATGCTGGAAACCACAGCCTGGCAACATTTTGCAGACAGTTTACTACACAACTGCGTCAATTTTCTCTGTTGAAACACATTACTGTCCAGACAAAATAAAAACCTTTATTTTAGAGATTAGTAGTAAAAACATGATTTACTTACAGCTAAATTTTCTACTACTGTTGCTATAATTAAGGTGCTTATTTGTCCCGCAGAATACAGAATTATATTTCACTACTTGACATACTGTGATGAAGAGTTTTAAACATCATCTGGACATGACCAGGTTTATTTACAAAAAAAGCCAGGAGGTTTCACCAGAATCTGTATCATTTATCATTATTTGCATTTTAATGGTTACTATAAAAATGTTATAAATATGTGGCCAGTTTGTACAAACTCAGAGGATATGGAGTAGCTCAGGTAACTGGAGTAGTAAATATATTTTAATGTATTTGCGCTGGTGAAGTAATAGGAAAAACACAGTTCAATCTGTGTTGTCATTGCATGGGCAGTGCTAATTCTCTGTCCAAAAACAAAAACAAAAAACAAACAAAAAAGCCCCAAACCTACATAAGATGCTCAAATTGCATTATCCTCTGAGTTACTTCCTTGATTACTTAGGGATGGGCTTTATATTCCAGATATTTCTTGAAACATACATTAAAGCCCCAAAATTGTATTATTTTATTTCAGACAGAGAGGATTCACAAGAGTTTAAGTAGTAACTTTTGTGTTCTGAAATATAGAAAGTAAATATTTTGAAAACCTCATGAAATTTGCATGGGCAGCATATCTATCTTGTATTTAATTTCATTTAGTATTTCTATTAACTCCTTCAGTATAAATTTAACAATGTTACAGAAACATATCTCTGAAAAAAAGAATTAATTTGAAATTTGGAGAAAACAACAAAAGACTAGTGTTTCATGAAATTTTTTTCAATATTTTTAACCTGTCTCTTCAGTGAAAAAAGAATTATTCTTCCTCCTCCAAAATTCTGAAACAGAAACAAAACCCTACCGTCCAAAAAAAAAAAAAAAGAAAAGTAGTTCAGTGCTTCATCTGCCAGAAATCAGAGCCTTTATAGAAAGCTGATTTCCTTGCTAAATTATAATTTCTACCTCTTCACACCTCTTGTTGCAGCATGCACACAGATATGACATGCAAGTGCTTCTAACACAGATATCCTGAGGTATCACGGGACGGGCTGGAACAGAGAGCCTCATCCCCACCAGATCTCAATATCAGCTGCCAGGGTCATGGACCACTGTTGCCAGTGTCCTGCCAGACACCACCAGCTTCCAAGGGGACTTCTTCCACACGCAATGCTGTTGGACTGTTTAAGAGCACATCATGCAAAGGTGTATAAATTCAGCACAATAAAACATGAAATGTGCCCAGAAGTTCCCTACTGAGGCCTCTGTTCACAGGGAATACTCCTCCTCCTCAGTTACTCCAGCAGGTCATCGAATATGTTAAAAGTCTGTTTTTCCAATACCCTCCGCAGTCTTAAACCATCTGCAAACAGCAGTGGACAGGAGCTTTGGCAATTCATGCTTTTAATGTCTGTCAGAAATTAGACATAGAACAAACAAAAAGTCTCAAAAATGGAAAGTCCTGATACGAACCCACCCCAGATATCTGGAGGACAGGAATAAGGAATACTCTGTCCGAAACCACCATGTGGGATAAACCTATATTTTTCAATAAGAGTTTTAGTGCTGCTCCAGCATCCACCGTTAAATTAAAATTTTATATTAATATAGCCCTCTTTATGCCATGGCCTTTTAAACAGTTTAGCTGGATCTCCATCTGTAATGCTTTGGCTAAGTGTGTCTGGACACTCATTGAGCAAATCAGACTCTGAAAACTGTTCCTTCAGTTGATGTTTATTGAATCACTTCACAGAAACATGCAACTTGTCCAACCTGCCTATATAAATCAATCTAAAAAACACCCACTTTTCAACTATAAATAGAAAAAGCACAATAGAACTACTGAGGATAAAGATGGATTTTCATTTCAATCATTCCTTTGTCAAAGCACCGCTGGTCATGTTTCAGTCTTATTCAATAGCACAAACAATGCTGTGATGTTAGATAATGTCAGAAAACTCTTAATGCCATCCATAATCCTGCAACCATTTCTTAAGTCTGAGAGCTCAGGAGCTTGGCATTTTTAACACAGAGAGGTGTACCTAAATTTAAAATTCAGGTGAAAAATGAAGTAGAGAAGTAAGGGATTTCTTCAAGGGCTTGGAATTAAATAACAGGCTCTAAAATAACAGAACTAATTTCTGAAAATGGAGTAGTACAAAGAGCAGTTTAGTTCAGGGAAAGCTGAGTTAGCTCAGGTACTAGGGACAGTCTAAAAACAGCAGCCTGGGCTCAGTTAACTTATCTGCCATAAGTCTGCTGAGAAGCAGTTTTCACATGACTGTGTGGAAGTTGCAACGTTTTCCACAGAGAGGGTCTAACACAGACAATACTTCTGCACTGCTATTGTCCCTCCTCTAAAATAGACCATCCCTGTGGCACAGTTGCCCTTGCAGTTGGCACTGTCCTATCTGGATGCAAATCTGTCCCATCAAAATCTGAATCAATCCTCTGGTGTCTACATCTGAATGAAATGCTTACGGCTAAATGAGTAAGCTAAAGCAATTGTAAAGAAAACAAACAATTATTCTTATAACATTTCTTTAAGACTGCAATTAGATCAAATTAAATCAGCAGGAATTTCTCCACACAAAGCAAATGGAGCATTTAATATCTTGCTGAAACAAAACATGGCACACCAAAGTCCCCTACAACATCATGTTAAAACCACAGTCTCCAATCTTGTCATCTTTGTAGCTTTGTAAATAACAATAGGAGATCTGTATTTCAGGGTCATGCAAATTTCACTTCCTCAGCTCCTGTGTGATCTTTAATGTAAATCTATGTACATCCTTTGCACACTCCCTGCCCCTCTCCCAGAAAATGCCATTCTTGACGTTGTGTTACTGTACACTTGCATACCTACATAATATCTCCATTTTGTTATTGCCTTTCAGCTTTGATAGCAGCAAAAGGAATAGCAATAGCAAACTGACCTGTTGGAGAAAAATCATATTCCTTACTCGCTTCCCTTCCTGTCTCATTCACTTTACTTGTCCTTTGTAGAGCCAGGAGTTGGACTCAACAATTCCCACAGGTCCCTTCCAACTATTCTGTGATGCTAAACCAACAGTCAAGAAAAAGGTTTATTCTTTTGAAAGTTTTTAGCTCAAATAAAGATGGCAAGAACATAAATGCAGAACAGCTGGAACATAACACTTGGGACAAACTGTTTGGTGGGAGGGTGTTGTTTTTTCTTTTTAACTAAATCTTCTAGTTAATGCTCTTTTTCTCATCCAGTGCTCAGCTCTGAAGACCACAGTGTTTCCCAGGGCTTTGGATTCTAGTTGTTAAATAAAAGCTTAAAGCTCCCTGTCTCTAATCGAGTTCACAAAACTAATCTCCACTCTTACCTTCCATACACACATGGCCCCCTTGCAGGAAGTATCAAGACCATTCCAGCAGCTTTGAACATCTCATAAAAGTAAAGATCTGCTGCTCAGTCAGGCCTTCTAGGGGCCATTAATTGACAAATTTTGCAGCAGTCTGCAAAATTCCCCATTGCTATCTAGAAAAAAAAAGTTTGTCACCCTAATTTTCAAGGGCCTTCTCCTTCCTCTCTCTAGTTTTTCACTAGAATGTTTTCCCAAATGTCAAAAATTACCCCAATTTCAGGCAGAAAGACTTTGAACCAATTTGGGTACTAACAAGGTCTCCTATCCAGCCCTTCCATGTATTTACAGAAAATACGTACAAAAAGTTATTTTTGCTGCTATGACATTCTTTTCTGTAATTTTCATTAAATTTGCTAAACACACACACAACTGGAGACATGGTACAGGAATTAGCACTTCTTCAAGCAATGGTGAGGAGACACTGAACAGGTTCAGACTAAATGACTGGAGGGCAGCGAAGTGACTTTGCCCCTGCATATTCCAAAGAAAGCTACAGTCAGGCCTTATGGTCTGTGCCTGGAACACTGTTAATCCAGAAGGAATATTTTTAAGAAGTTATTTCATAAATTAAAATCTCCTGAGCATGAGTAGGTTTTAACTTTTCAAGGCCCTGCAGTAAAGTCAGGTTTTCAGATGGTCAGTGTCTTAGCCTGAAAGATCTGCTCCAAAACAGAGAAACTAGAGCTGCCAAATGAAGTGCACATAAACACTTGATGGTTTTTAACAGAGGAAACAAACCCTCAATTTTTTTCCAGCCACATCGGGATAAATGGCTAGGTCTTTAGGTAAGAGTAGTTCAAAGAGATACTGTCAATCTCAGGTGGATAAAGCAGCATCAGGCCAAGTGGGAGGGCTTAGAAAAGTTAAAAGCAAAGCCAAGTTGAAAACATTCTCTTAATGGAAGTCCTGCATGACCTGTGCTTCACTCAGATCTCTTCAGGGCAGGGACTGTGTGATTTGTCTCAGTCTTCCACAAAGTGCTGAGTGTACGTCAGCACTTCATCCTACGCAGTAACAGCAGTGTCAGTGGAAGAACAGCAAACTACCAAAAACAGAATTGTGTCTCATCCAGGCAGCTTCCCACCAGCTGAACTTCCCTTCTACATGATCCCACTCTCATACTTACACATTAACATAGAAAACACAGTAATAGAGTGGCTTTTCTTGCTAAGTCTTCTTTTTGTGACTCATTTGTATTGGAATGAATCAAAAATAAATCAATCACCTGGCTGAGAGGTCATTTTCTACATTTTTGTTTCTGTTTCTTTGACACACCAAATCCAAAGATTTTGTTGCATGAATGTCAGTAATTTCTGTATTTTAGCATAAATTTTGCATAGAATTCAAAACACTTATCTTTCACCCCAACAAATCAAACTTCATACAAAGTATACCAATTTCTTTTAATTTTTACTAAAACATGCCGAGGCTTGGGTTTGTTTTCGTTTTTTTTTTTATTTGCATATTTTTGTGTTTGTGTCTTAATTTAAATTAATGGGAAAGGCAATCTTAGGGGACACACAAAAAAAGTACCTTTTTTCACTGCTGGCCTATGTGTAATTTCTTCCAACTCAGTACTCATATTAATCCAAGTCAATCAAAATCAGTGCTTTGTTCTAAGAACAGAAGCCTGAACTGAGAATATACCTGTCTCTGGGGTGTAACATGGAACTGATTTGGAAGGATATTATGCAAGTGTAAACAATACACTCCAGGGCTACACAATACACTCTTATACACCAGCCTGCAAGGTTAAATGATTCAGAACATGAAAATGTTTCCTGTGAATTGGATCCTTTGAGGATTAAGTGCAGTTTGCCTTTGGTTTATGCTGTACAGCAGTCCCACAGACTGATTGAAAGTTGCAATTCATTTCTCCACTATAAGGAAGATACAGGCTACATTGCAAGCTGCAAAGGCTGCTTTATTATGTGACAGCCAGAGCTGAGCAAATAATTCACTTTGAATAATTTGTGCACTTATTTTTTTTCATTTTCATTTCCAGAATGCCTGAAAGAAGATTACAGTCTCTGTAACATACCTGTCAACTAAAATTACCCTATGGAATTCCTCACATGGTTTGCTGTTACATGCCTGATGTTCATAGCTATGCTTGGTTGGGACTGGTAAACAAAATTTATGGCATAGGTTGTTCTGGCTGAGTGATCATGTTTCTTGTACAATGCACTTTTTTTGCCCTTGTAGTACCTTGTTTTCTCTGGTATACATTCATCAAGAGCTTGGCAAGTTTAGCTAACTATGAAATTAAAAAAAAACCAAAAAACCCCAAAACAACAAAAAAAAACCCCACCCTAAAACACTGTTTTCTACAGATAAGAAAACTGAGAGTACAAAGAAGATAGAGAGGAAGCTCTGACCCATCTCCTGGTGCATCCTTCAGTAGCGTGGTGATTAAACTACACAATGCTGAAGGAAAACGTTCAACTGATTTAGAACAGTGAAAAACTTAGTTAAGTACATAGTTTCTTTTCAGGATAGAGAAACCTTCAGCAGAAGTCTTAACAGTCTGGGGGAGGAAGGTACACACATGTGGAAGGNACAACAAAAAAACCCCCACCCTAAAACAGATAAGAAAACTGAGAGTACAAAGAAGATAGAGAGGAAGCCCTGACCCATCTCCTGGTGCATCCTTCAGTAGCGTGGTGATTAAACTACACAATGCTGAAGAAAACGTTCAACTGATTTAGAACAGTGAAAAACTAAGTACATAGTTTCTTTTCAGGATAGAGAAACCTTCAGCAGAAGTCTTAACAGCCTGGGGGAGGAAGGTACACACATGTGGAAGGAAAGGGATTCCTTAGTCCAGAAAATGAAACACAAAAATTGATGCACATCCGAAATGAAATCTCACAGAATCCCAAACAGATCCCACTTCATTTTACTTTCCTCTCCACTTACAATATTCACAAAGAAAATGTGAATAAAATTCACCAGCTTAAGTGAGAGCCAGGGAACTGACTCCAAATTAAAAAAAGAAAAAGAAAGAAAAAGAAGAAAATAAAAAGTTGTGGAGGGAAGAGGATCAATAGTTACATCCCAGGAGAAGAGCAGCAACAAAACACTTCTATTCATCCAGATACCAAGGGAACAGCCTCATTTATCCATAGCTATCACTCTGCAGCAGCAGAGATCAGGATTTAGGTTTCCTTAACACTGATTCCTCGAGCAATCTTGGCTGAGGGTTTTCTAAAGTGAGTGTTATGAAAAATGCAGGAGTTACCAGTAAAGATGAGAAGAAAGTTGGTATCTTTTAAAAGTATTTTAAAGAAATTTCATCTCAGTGCTTTTTACCTATACCCAAGTAGAGCAGCAAGACGTTTTGAGGTTTTCTTCCAATGCTGAACCTAGGCGGTGGCATAAAGGCACACAAACTGAGGGGTCTTAGTTTGTGTTCTACATTTGTCATGTTAATTCCTGAGAGTTCAACATGGCAAAAGGTAGCAAGTTCTTGATGTGTAGCATAGACAAGCAGAAGTTACAAATATCATATAGCACTGAGCAGCACAGGTGATTCGAGAACAAAAGAGAATCAGTTATCCTCCAACTTCTCACCTTTTTAGCTTCTTGTGTGGCACAAAGTATTATCAACTTGATTCCTCACAACTCTAAATTTACCCTATGTTATACATGCAATCCTGTTCAAAAGTAGAGAAAAATGGAGCTCAGTGTATTTATTAGCCCCTCATTTTTCAATAGACATTCACCTTAGGAGAGGTGAGTGTATGTGTTCAGAAAAAAAGCAAGATTACCAAGATGTTTTATTCTCTTTTTCCAGGCTGCTATGAGTGACAGTTACAGGATTAAGCCACCGTGTGAATTTACCTTATCACAAAAGGGCTTGACAGAATCAAATTATAAGTATCACCTCCTCAATGTTCCAGCCACCCCATGATTCATCTACATCTATTGGACTATCTCGCTCTTTTCAGTTAGCTTTGCCTCAGAATGCTGTTCATACCCCTATCAGTTTATTTCCAATGCCTTCAACTCAAAGTTGCCATTCCAAGTTAACACAAATTAGCTCTAAATGTTTTAAATTACTTTGACTTTAAAATAGATAAATATTATTTCAACATGATATCCTAAATAAATCTAACTGGAAAAATTCCAGCAAAAGTGGATTATTATGGGGGGGGTGGGAGTGAGGCAGGGAAGCCAGGCACTTCAAAAACAAGTTTTCTGAAGTTCTAAATGGAATTTCTAATTAAAAGGGATATGTCAAGACAGGGAAAACCCCAAAAATGACCAGGACCCCATGCTAAAGTAAAGTTTCCACTGACCAGATGAAACAGGGTTGAAGCAATCTGGATATTAGATGGTTGCCCCTGAAACCTCTCCAGGCTGTGGTAAAGCAAACTTAACCGAAGCTTTTAAAAGAATGAGTAGAAGAGGCCATAAATTGCTGTACGTATCTGTATTTATGCAAATGCATATTACCAGCTCTGAAACTCACCTAGTATAGCAACGACTTCATCATCCTGGATTACTTCCAAAGAGCCCGAGACCACGAAGCAAAGGCTGTCGACGCTCTCCCCGGCGTGGTAGATCAGATCTCCTGGAGCACAGTGCACTGTCTGGAATTCCATGGCGAGTGCCCGAAGGCACCCGTCGCTCGCCAGCCTGAAGGCAGGGTGCTCCTTGAAAACCTTGCGGTTCAGATGCACACAGATGTCTGCTCTCATGTCCTTAGGGCAAATCTGCAAAACCTGAGAGGGAAATCGGGCCATCAGTTCCTGTTAAGAACTACTTTCCTCCTTCTTACAAAATTTCTAGTCTCAGAGTTTATTTTTGTATTATTTATCCACATAAGCCACAATACTAACTTAGTCTACTTTACAACACTGTAAAAGGAAAACACTGCTTTCATCTCAGCAACATGCTCAGCTGGATATTGAAGGCCTAAGGTTTTTAAGACAATAAAACTTAGAGCACAGCAGTACAGAAAGTGTTGAAGAAAAGCTTCCTGAAGAATTGTTTCTAGAGGGTAGGTCATTTTTTTGATAGGCAGATTCCATGAAAAGCCTGCACAAGTTGTATGCTTTAACAACTAAAACAAATTATTTAAAGTTTAATTAACTCATAACATTGAGAATTGCAGGTATCCAAATTTACCCCTCAGTGGCATCAACAAGTTGTTTGTTTACACAGGAAAGGGACTTTAAGGTATGATGCTGTTTTGGGCAGCTTTTGATCTTCCAAATGCTATGTTCCTCATGGCAATTCATGATGTGTGCTCCTAAAAGAACACGAGCTGATGCTCAGCACAGCGGGTACCAGCCAGGGCCATTTCTGAAGGGTTTTAATATAATACAGACAGCCAAGTGGAAAGAATACAAAATCACTGCTGCATGTACAGATTAAAAGTGGGAAGAAGTAACATGAAGAGGGTTTGGAGATAACAAAATCTTTGGGGGACGGTCTATGATGAAGCACATCTAGGACATATTATTTGAGAAAAACATTGAGTAGTCTAAGTCTGCCTCTTTTTTCAAAAATTATTTTCCTAGTAATAACTATTCCGGTCCAATTAAGGAACACTCTGGTTGAGCTTCACAGTTACTCCCACACATTTTCCTAGATGGAAACAGAAGACTGTTTCACTGCAAATACTCCTGAAAAACATAAAGGTAACACAGGAAGCACTATGCTATGCCTACACTTTGAAATGGGGTTCTGTGCAAGATCTGAGCAGAGAACCAAGCTCTTAATTCTGTGCATGGCACTGCTTCCAGATATCATGCCTGGTACTCCAAAGGCAAATAACTCCACCACCAATATCATCATCTTTGGCCCGCCTCCAAACAGACATTACAGATATTGCTTCTAAAAAGAGATATATTTCTATAGTGCTTAGGTGTAGGGCACTCATGGATGATTTTTCTTGGCTGCCCTGTACAGAAGAGCTGCCAAACCTGCCAGTTCTCAGTTTTCCAGGCTCACAGAAATGGGCTGGGGCAGCAAGATCAGCATTTAACAGGGAACACAGGCAGTGGCCATATCTGTCTTTTCCATTATCTCATTTACTCTGGCAATAAAAATATTCTCTAGGGGCGTATTCTTGCCAAATTTTACTACTGGAATTACACATACATTTTTCAGTTACCTGAATATCATACATAAAAAGGATTGTTGCAATAGAAAGAGTAGCAAAACCCCCAAATATACAAGAGAATATTCAAAATGATGCTGTCCAAAAACTTTTTGGTATAGCAGTCTTAGAGGAAGTTAACTAATTTTCCATTCTCCATTTAAAGAAGTCGTCTCCAGAGTTCACAAAAATGAAGGGGATTAAAGACATTTGAGAGTTACAGATAGATGGAAGACGACTTTCATTTGCATGGTTGGTAAGAAATATATCTTCATGGATCAATTTTAGAATCTTTCAGTAGCTCTTGGTTAAATTTTTTTGAACTGGCATTTTCTAGAGCAAACTTAGCATGTCTGCAGTGAACACTGAACTGACAAATTTGTGGCCTACAAAATAGTGATAGGACCAGTTCTGTGCTCAGTTCATTTTTAAGTCTCTGCCTCAACTGTAGGAAGCTGCGCTGCATTTCAGAGGAGCTCAACTACCTCTGTTCTGTCTCATGAGCAATACATGTTTTATTCATGACATGACATCCCAGAAGTTATACACAGGCATCAAAACAACAGAGCACAGACCTGGGAGTTTATGGATTGGCATAGCCAACCATAGCTTTTGCTGTGCAGATGAAAGCTGAGTTCTTGGTTTAGCAGTCATGTCAGCAGCAGTTCAGCTATGAACACACCAGTTACTGAAAGCAGCCCTGTATTAAGCTCTTTGGTGTCCTGACAATTGGAGACTTCTTTCCTGTTTATTAAGATTATTCTCAAAGGCTACACTGAGGGTTGTTGTGCTTGGTTTGGTTATTCTGATGTCTCCAAATGCATCCTCTTAAAGCATTTCTCTCCTTATCAAAGGAAGCCAAGAATGAACTTTGAAGATAAGCTAAAAAAACCCCCCATGTTTTACAGAGTAATTTTTCTTGTTGTTTTGTTAAAATGATGACAGGAGTTTGTAATGGGGGCTGAATGAATGCACCAGTGCTCATTACACTTTGTATCCTCAGATGTCTCTCCACCTTCCCCAAATGCACCTACCTCAAATCACAATCCCACACAAAGACAGATTGTGAGAAAACATGCAGAACAGCTTCTAACCAGTGCTATCCAGCACTAAAATACTATTTCTTTCTGGAAGCTAGTGTGGCAGACATTGCTTACAGAATCATGTCTGGGATCTAAAAATGGCAGATATGCTGAAGACCATTTAGGAAAGCAAACAGTGCCCTGTGTGCCCCTCAGTCTCCAGGCAGCTCAGTGCAAGGCCACATCTGTTCTACTGCTTCATAACGATGCTTTAACAGCTGTACAGAAATGACACTGTTTGCTCTTTAACTGCATCATCCACAGTTCAGAATACTAAATTAAGCAGCCAACCAGAAGGCTGGTGATCAGAGCATTGGTATGATTTCCTGAATGATCCACCCCACAAATCACATCTCTTTACAAGCAGAAGAAAAAACGTCTATCTCTACAAAAATTGGCAACAAATACGAAAACAACAAGGAGTTACTTTTGAACATTTGTTCTGGTGAAAGGCCATTTGTTATTTTAAAAGATATGATGGGAATCTATTTGTAAATTCGATGAATCAGAATGATAACATTTGCCTTACACAAGGTAGATTTCAAGAAATACATTATTAAATACTTCCAGTTTTCATTAATATCTTTAACATGCACATAGAATATTACATTCAAATTCTCCAACGACAAAAAAAATTGACTTTGTTTTCAGGCCCACAGAGCTGCAAGCAACCTCACAAGAAATATTGAAAAAGAATCTCATTTGGAAAAACTGTAAGGTTGTGTTACAATCCAAAACCTATTATTTACTTATCACCTTTATTTATTGTAAGCTGAGTTTTTTCCTTTATCATTGTTATACTATTTCATGCCATTTCACTAGCAAAACATACATACTTTTACCACTATCATAAGTCAGTATGACAGAATAGCTGAAATACTGTATTTGAAAGCTTAAAATTAAGGGAAGCTGCTGCTTAGAACTATTTAAAGAATATTTGTCTCTTACTAAGACAGTACCTCCTGTTTATTTTAATGGACTGCTTTCAGGATGTGACTTCTTTCCTTGCAGTTTAATTTACTTACCTTTTCAGTGTCTATTCCTCTGGACATTGACCAGGTGGAAACGATGTAATCCATCACACGTTCACTCAGCCCTTTGGGGACCTGGTAGAGCTTTAAAAAGTCCCGGACACTGTTCAGCATTTCATGGTATCTGTTTGTGTTAGCATACATTTGCTGAAATATGGTTGTCACGTTACCAAAGATGGTGGCATACAGAAGGGCTGTGAAAAAGAAGAAAAACCACAGAGAAAATACATGATAAGATAAGATGTGGTGATCAGTCTGTGCTCTGCTGGGCTTTAAAGACTGAAAATGCTAGGTCATAAAAATGCATGCAAATATCGGTGCTTTATTAGGGAGGCCTGAAAAGCACAAGCATTTTATAGGTCACCTTCAGCACTACAAATTGAGGACCACCACCTACTTTTGTGAGAGCATGACCTGCATCACAGAGCCCCTAAAACACGACTGTTTGTCCATCAAACAATTCAGCAGTACCCAAAACCTTACAAAACCACAACAGGAGACAGAAGAATTTCAAGAGAAACAGCTTGACAGCAAATACTTTAATTTTTCATCTCAGGTTTATAGCACCTGTGTTGAAATACCACCAGTGACAGATTTCCAGGCTTTAAGTGCATTATCACAGTAGTAAGCTGAGTCATCGTTACCCACCTCGGTGTGACAACAGCAGTGCATCAAAGCAGAAGATGGAATATGTAATAAACAGCTACCACGGGTCAGTAATTTATAGACATAAGTTTAATAATACATAAAAACTCACATTACATTTTATATTCTTCAGGCAAAAGAACAGCAAGGCCTGAGGCAAGAGCTAGAGCCCTTAGAGGCAGACCTTTGCACAGCCCTCCTGACTTCACACAACACAGTTATGAAGCCAGCTGCTTCATCAAGATGGGTTTAAGAATAAACACGAGGAAGAAAAAAAGGCATTGTTTCCAGGTGTGGAGAGAAGCAGATGAAAACACACAGGACTTGAGAAGATCCACCTGCTGAAGCCCAAGACAGAACAGCAGGCTGGTGGCAGCCTCAGCAGCCAGGTTTGATAGCTTGCAGAGGCTGGGGCTGAGGCTCTTCCAGCCAATCCAGCCCTGAATGAAATGGAGAGACAGGAAGCCTCAAGGGGAGCTTTCCTATGTTGTGAATCAGGTCAGTGATACGTGACAGGTTGGCTGTAGAGGGAGAGGAACAGTCAGACTGCAGATGTGATGATAACCACCCTTAAGTGCTCTGGCTTGCTGAGTAGGTTCTTCCTCTTAATCATTTCCTGTCCCCCAAAACAAGCATTAAATTGTGAGTATCATATCTCTTCCACTCGAGACAGAAATAAATCAATGAGAAGCCATATTTATAAAAAACATTTTTTGCCTAACTGAAGTACCCCTTTTTGCTGTTTATTTACTCCCTCACCAGCTACTAAAAAAAAAAAAAATCTTCATCCCACTCCTTCCTTTGAAGATGCAGCTATTTATTCAGGTGAGTGTTATAGGCAGATATCCTTAAGCCAACTGACATGCTCTAGGGTTCTCTGACCAACAAAAACCTTTGATACTGTGCAAAAGAAACTTATGGGACTGTCTTTGCCCTGATCATCAAGAGATGTCATTTAAGTTTAGGTTTGCTTAAGGCCTTTACACTGCTGATTTTCTGTAGAATTCCTCCTTGATGCTGCATGACTTATTTTCTTTTTATGAGTTTTTGTACAGAACAGCTCACCCTTTTCCCATCTACTCCTCTGTACAAACAGGTATAAAAATATGCAGAAAAATGTGCACACTCAGTTTAAATGAAAGTGGAGACCAGAAACATATTTTCCCAGTTTAACCTTAACTTGTGCCTGAACAAAACCATACCAGGCAGTCCAGTGAGTAGTGAAGAATGATAAAATGCTTTACAAAACAGATTTACCATAACAGCTCCTTAATCCATGAGTATTTTTGTATTAGAACAGCATTACCTATCCCTGAGTAAGTCCTGGTTTGCTCTCTGTTATGCAGATGCAAACATGACCCTACAGGAGACTGCAGCAGCACAAGGCAGCCAGCACAGCACTGAAATAAGTGACAAATTAGAGAGAGGGTGGCAAGCAGCTTTTTATCTGTAGATTTCTTGACAACAACACTTGTGTCCATTTGCTCCCTGGCAAACAGAGACCTGGAGGTTCAGTACCTTGGCGTGTACAGCTCCATGCCAGCAAAGGTAAAATGGAGTCCCCACTCTGTCCCATCAATGTCCAGCTACGTGAAGCTTAAAGAAGAACCAGAAGTTTGATCGTATATTTTGATTATTATGAAGCAAGCAATTTCCACTGCAAATTGCAGCTCCAGAGTGACAATTAATCTTGGCAAGAAAAAATATTCCTGCCTAAATTAATTTTTTTTAATTCCCAAACTTACAATCCTTAATTTATCATCAGCCAACCATTTCATTACTATTAAAGACACATTAAAGCCAAAGATTTTTGCAGCTTAATATTGGGTAGATACATTAGCATATTAAACCTTGAACTCTCCTGCACAGAAGTAGCTGGCTGTGTGCCTTTCCTTCCTTTCAAAGGAGTAATGAAATGAACCCACTGCAGTACACTGCAGCCCCAGAATGATTTCAGAAACACACACTCTACTAAAGGAAAAAAGTTGGCTATTTATGACAGAGCAAAATCTCCACCATTTCCTCTCCAGGAATGTAAAGATCCCTCAGAAATGATATGGCCCTCACCCCCTGACGTAAATACTCTTTTCTTACAATAAAGAAAAACATGTTGTCCCCAAGAATGTGGCTGCTCATTTACACTGCAGTCTGTGATACTCCATTTAAACCAGTGTTTAACTAACATCACAGACAGGACCATAGTAATTGCAGCAGCAAATTACCCACAAGTGAATCATGAAGGTCAGACACAGGTTGCAAAAGTCACCAAATCATCTGCTATTTTTAGTGATGTAACAAGTAAGAATAGAGAAATAAATACAAGCCAGAGTAGGTCTCAGCTACCAGAGTAAAAGATCTGGGGTCTGATTTTGGAAGAATTTCTATGGGTAAGAATGAGAGGTTTACAATTACCCAATTACAGATGTAAGTGCTGCATTTGGTTCCTGAGATGAATCAACAGACTGATGATGATTTGTTCAAAACACACTCATCCAATGGCCTTGCACACAAAATATATGCAGAAGAACTACACAGCAACAAGTGAGACCAACATCAACCAGTGAACAATCTCACATATCTTGCCCCCAAGACTTGCAGTGCTTTCTGAAAATGAAGTGCCTTCATTTTTGCTGTCTGGAAAGCTGATCGAGAAAGTCTGTCTGCATGTAAATTCCAGTTAATTAAAAAACCAAAATAAACCCCTTTTACATACTGCACTAACCTAAGTACTATTCGAAGAGTAAGCACCTGCATTTGCAAATAGTAGATGATTTAAATGTATAATTGCACTTCTGTTTCAGCAACAAGTTCCTAGTATACAGCAAATTTTTCAGTTCATAGATGGCTGAAAGCACAGCCTTGAAAATCTGTTGCTCTGTATCACTTCTTACTGAATATGAAACACAACCATAATTTAATCACAAAAACTGCACGTCTCAAAGGCATTTTTCAGATAACACTTTGTGAGGTCACACAAAATTAACATTGATCAGATAAAAAGAAAAGCAGAAATTAATTGTATGGATCATCTCATAATTATATGAGAAAATGACATTATTTTCAAATGTGCAATTAGAACAATGTAAGAGCTTATAATTGCTTGAGATTAGGGGTCTTGATTAGTGGTAATTATGCCTACTTATGGGTAGAGAGCACGCAGTTAAAAGAAAAGCACTGAACTGTTAAATACAATATGCAAGCAAATACCAAACCGAACAGGTATCCTGAAGAATTGTTTACAGAACTAGTTTTGATAGAATTGTTATTTGTAGTCTTGCAATCTGATATCAAAGCTTCTAAAGTGAGATGTACTTATCAAGTATCTACACAACCTTCTAGAACAGTACAGACAGACCCAGAGCTGCTTAATTTGCTACTGCTTAGGAAGCTTTGTGTTTTATAAAGTTTCCTATTTGTAATCTTTCATCTACCTTTTGGTTTTTTTACTAACACAATGTATAAAGATGTAATTGCATTTAGCTAGTAAAGAATAAATGTAAACAATTTAGCCAAAATCTAATTGGTCAATTAATTTTCTGCACTTCATGACTTTTCACAATATATATCCAGAACATTTTCACCCGTTATAAAACAAAGTACAATTGCTAGTCTTAGCATGTGCATCACTTCCTGAATTTCACAACCTGGGAAAAAGACATTTTTTTAAGTCAAAGTAAATTCCCAGAGGAGCTCTCCCCCATGTTGTCCCAGTAACTGTTAAATCCTGCTCTTCCCACAGCTCTCTGTTCTTCTGGACAGAAACAATACACTGCTCCACCTCCCTCTTTCATGCCACCAGCTTCTAATTTGCACCTCTGAAGCAAGACAGTAGCAATGGCAAAGATCAGAGAACTGGCACACTACTGAGCAAGTCTGAAAATCAATTTAATGGCAAAGAGCAAAGCAGAAAGCCTGAACAGGCTATGAAGGACATGCACATCAAACCATGTGGTGCAAGCACTTGACGTCTAGGATGAAAGATGAGAGACCACAGGCAAATTTTATTAAACTCTTAGTTGAATCCTACTGCAAATCTTCTCACTCTCATCATCACATTTGGCGAAATCGCCCCGCTGACAGCAAAACTGGGACAGAGAAGGACAATGCTGGGCTCCAGCTACAATGGAAATGTGTCCCCTGCAGAAGGGTAGGACACCAGCGATGACACAATTGATAAAGGCTGAGCAACAGAGCATCAGCACATGGGGTTTTTTCATCTTCCCATCACCAAATAAAACAAGAGCTGCAATGAAATGAACGTCAGAGACGTGAACAAGGGAACAGCTGCTCTAAGAAGCCACTTAAGCAACTACCAAGGACTAGAGTAGTAGAAACATCTGTGCACCTTAAAATAGGCTGTCTGCAGCGTGTAAGGGCAGAAAGGGAAGAACAGCTATGGGACAAACACCACAAGCAGCTCCTGCTGCTTCTCTCCTCACACCCTTTCCTAACTCTACAAAATAAAAGCAGCCTGCTACTACAGCAGCACAGCCATAGAACATCCTCATCGATATTGCAATGACTTATATTTTACCAGTTTAAGACTTAATATGGAAGAATAGAGGCAAGAGTTGGTAAACTACCAAACCTTCCAAAGATGCTGAACTCCAGCAACCCTTAGGATGCTTCAAAGCTTTTTTTTTATATTTTAATTTTTATCTGGAAGCACCCACACAGCTGATAGCAGCAATCACAGGTGTTTTGGCTCACAAGGAACACACACAGCACAAGTTCCTAACAGGTTTTGCTTTTGCCTTCAGCATGTTTGGGCTAAGATAAACAGCATGGAAAAACACACAGAGCAAAACTGATCAGAGGAGCAATCGGAGCCAGAGTGAGCAAAAGCCAATAAAACAAACTTCAGCATCAGCCCTGTAAGAAAGCTCTTCATCATAAACAGCTCTCTCCAAACTGACAGTGAAGGGCCAACACCACCCTGCCCTCTGTGAAAGGCTGCATCTTGGATCCAAGAGCCTGCTTACAAAAAGAGAGGATGAAGCCTCCTGCCAATCCAGACAAAGGAAGAGTGGTGGCTATTACCTCCCTGGCCAAGGCTCCTAGTTCTGCACAGCAGCATCTGACTAAATTAACACAGTCCCACTAATTAACACTGTAAAATCTGGATTTTGACAAATTGAGAGGTGTCCAAGCAAGTAAAATGGCAAGAATCCTGATTCACAAAACTCATCACTCATTTGTTTTGACAGCTACAGTTTAGTATTGTATTTAACCTGAAAGGTGCCAACAGTCACCAGAGGGGGATTTAATGGCAGCCACAGACTCCACTGCAGCCAATATGCTTGCAGAAAAGCAGATTACTGAAGTAATCAGATGCACAACAAGTCGGAAGTAGCCTGTGAGGACTTAGATGTGTTCTTGGTTGTGAAATTAAGGAGTAACAATCTGGTCATATACTACCTTTCTGCTGTAAAGGGACACCAACAGAAGACATCAGAAGCATAATTAAAGAGAAGAGCATCCTGGATACAGTGAGACTTCAAGCTGATAGACGTTAAAATCCCTAACCACGAACATCTCTCACTTTCAGGGAAACAGAGTTGCACACTCTTATTCTATAAACAAACAGCACTTGCAGACCAATGAGTTCACCTGACTCTTTTTACTTAAATTACCTGAAGGCATCCATTTCTCTGCAAGGCCCAGCACTTCAACTGACTAGTGAGTCCCAATGGGGGTAGCAGTGTTTTACATTCAAAAGTGTAAACAGACAGGAAGATGTATGTTCTGCCTCAATTTACAGGTGAATTCTTAAACTTGACAGAAAGCTGTGACTAACTCCATACCTAGTCATTAATTGAAATTAGGGCCTTAACCCTTAATAGCAAAAAGACTTTCCAAGAATGATTACAGTTTAATCAACAAGTCCACAGAAAACTCCTTGCAGAATCAATTTATTTCAGTCAAAATATAACAATATGGGACAGCAAGATCAACAGGCAAGATTTGAAATAGGAAAACGCCAGCATGATAAATCAAAGGTAAGACTAGAGAAAAAGGAAGATTCTACAGAAAATGGCACTTCTCAGTCACGTCTCTAAATTTTATTCCCCACAAGATAGGTTTATCTCTGATAAGGTAAAACAGAATGGCAAGAAAATGTACCAATTTTCACAACTAGTTACAGCAACTACAATTCCTGTAAAGAGCAGTATATTTATCACAACATCTTCAGGAATGTCATAAGGGATTAGTCTAGAGCAACATTGAAATACACATGCTCAAAACATGGAGCATCATCAAGATCCTGCTCAATGTGCCAATTTGATTACCAAGAGCAAACTAAGAGTACAAACAGATAACAGCTGCAAAAAACTATCTCTATTCCAAACATACCAGAGCAGACTCCCCAGTGGGACACTTTAACCAACACAAGATGAACACAGCTCAATGTATTCACTAGCAGGTTTTACCATGATGAGAATTAATAAAATGCCAAATCTGATTAAACCCTCTGCAATTTGTGAGAGAGGACACTCTTTTACTGTTTTGTGGAATTTTATGGACAATAAAATTTAAATTGTCTAGAAAATTGAAATGGATTTCCATTTCATTTCCCAGCACTAATGAACAGATCACCATTTAAATGACGACTGAGCCATTTAAGGGCATCATTTTTCTTCTACAGTTTATGCAGGGTAATGCATGGCCATTTTCAATTACTTGGTTAAAATTAAATTTCCAGATACTGCTTCTAGATTTTTACTCATTTGCACCAATAGGAAAGCTTTTGCTTTCAAAGCTCAGTTTTATCTACCCTCAACTTAGCTCAAGTGGTTTCCCCCAATTACACACCAACTCTCCTCATTTTAAAATCTATTACTGAAATAGAACTACACAAACAAAAGAACAAAAACAAAAATCAAAAGCCACAATTAGGAAAAGTTCTCTTCACTGAAACTGCTTACCTACGCAGTTGTTAGCATTCCTCTGTTCACGCTATTTCCTCTGTGACTTGTATGATCCTTTCTCCAAGGCCTTGCAGAAGGGGAATCTAGGGACACTCAAGGAGATCATCTGTTATCCAAACTTTCTGGTCCTTTCCCTACCTCGCTGCCACACATTCTGCTGGCCTTTGCACTGCTGGCTCAGGCCTGTTCCAGTTGGCAACTACTGGACCTCACTTTGCAATAACCTCTCCGTGGCCTTTGATAGTCCAGGACTGGATCTGAATTTTGCACACCAAAACTACCATCCAGCACTTACACATATGGATTTCTGGACAAAACTTGCCCCCATCACTGATGCAACACAAGAGTTTAATGGCTAAAGTCACTTGTAAAGTTCAAGCAAAATTCTCCTTTCTGATTCCTTTTGGTCATTGCTTCAGCCTCAATTAAGATATCTTACATTTGAGTACAGTATTTAGAGTAAATCTTTGTTCCAAATGATAATTGGATTCAGGTCGCTTCTCCCTACTCCCACCAGAGCACCCATGTGGGAAGTTCATAGCTGGCTGCATTCCTTGCTTGATCATGTTCAGATCTGAAACCACCAGTGAGACCACAAGGAGGAAGGACCCAAGGCTTCCCCTGAGACTGCAGTGATCTCACTTCTCATTAGGTGTAAAACTTCTACTCAGCTGTGCTTTAAGCACTTCTGCAAGGTGTGGGCATATCTGCCTGTGATGAAAGTTAAGGACACATTTCGTAGAAATACCAAGACAATGCCTTTCTCTTCAACCACTAACTTTCATCCAATGACTTACAAAAGCTTCTGCTGTCTATGTAGCAGTACAGCACAGTCTTTTTTTAGGCTTTGTCTTCTCTGAGAACAAAAGAAAAGGTAAAATTTTAATGCCTATAAATTACCCCAACATAAAAGCAGAGTGGGATGGAGGTACTATGGTTTCATTTGAAGAGAACCAGAGGTGGGTGGTAGAGCGCTGGCCTCAACCAGAGAGCTGATGGAAAAATTGCATATCCCTTGTCATAGACTCCAGAGAGAAGACACCTCTTTGGATTAACTGCACTGCCCCCAAACCTAAAACTAGTTAAACAAAACCCTGAAAACAACTGGAAGTGTGTAACTGGAAGCCTGTATCTTCTGTAGCTCAGCTGGTTTACACTCAGCAGGCGCTTCAAGCTGACTTTGGTCTAAGCGGTCACGCTGTGAAACCAGCAGTGACCTCTGCACTGACCAGACACCAGAGAGGCTGTGCTAATCACCCAAGAGCTGCCAGGTCTGTTCAGGTGACACACCAGCCTGCAAGAGCTAAGGGCATGGCTGACAGGATTAATGGATACTGGACATAAGGACAACAATTAATTTTCAGTTCAGATCTCCTCTACTGTGAAATTAAGCCCCTAAAGCTATTGCACCCAACTGGACTATGCTGCACCTGTGTGCTTTGCCTCTCTGCAGCTCGGTCTGAAGCTTTTGATGCAACAAAACTTTGGTAAGCCACCCTGGGGTGTTGTTACTTTGATAACCACAGCCAGACTGCAAGGTGCTCATCGCCGACCTGACAAACCCTTCTTGCACATGCACAGTTTTTGCTTCTGGGTGCAACACGTACAAACAAGTTATGTGACTATTTTCTACACAGAAGGTTTTCAAACACTTCCCAAGCAAACCTAAAGACAAAGTGATCCAAAATCTCCCCTTTTCTGGTATCACTAAATAGTTACAAAGATTTAATACTGTTCATAACACAAATAAGAATAATGAAGTTTGGAATTATGTTGACTAAACCAATGAGGTCGGAGACAAAGATGACATTTACCGATTAAGACTAATTTGGGGTGGTTAAAGAATAATTGTCACTGAAATGACTAGGTCTGAGTCATGCTCCTCCCACACACTAATCACAGGTGTGCTTGCAGACCAAAATCAAGAGGTGCACACAGTATTTAAAGGAATGTAACATGGGAATAACTCACACATAGTGGCTTCTCAAGGGAGCCCTGCTTTACTGACGAGTGAAATGACAGGCTACTGAAGACACAGATGGTTTATCAAAAAATAACTGGAACCACTGTTGCATTTTTAATGACAAACCATGGATGACTGCATGTGAGAGGAATACTTGCCTCTGGAGTGGTGAAGAGGGTTACAGCCTAACTTTCCGAAACAGGTATTCAGTTCTGTTCCTATGGCTCCAGTCTTAAAATAATTCTCTCCCAGGCTGAGTCTGCTATTTTATTAGAGCTCAGCAGGACTAAAAGCAGCAGTAAACATGCATACAGCTGGGAGTTCCATACCTCACTTCTAAAAAGGATTGTATTTATCATGATATTCAGGGGTAGATGCTATTGCATAAGAGATCCTGCCTAAATTCTTTTTGAAGTAAATGTTACACGGAAATCATCTGGCATCTAAAAGATGTCAGGCAGCTGCATTTTGTGCTGTGGTGAGTTTGTTAGCAAGTCACCACAACATGCAAATCTATTTGCACATAAACAAACATATACAGTCAGAAGCAAGGATGTATCCTACTGGGACATTTTAGAGAACTATTCTGCTTGTGCAGTACCTGCCAGGCACACAGGAATGGCATTTGCAGATGCTAATAAGCTGAAGCTGTCCAACAGAAAGTAGAGAGGAAAGTACTTTCATTTCTCAAAGGTAATGAAATATCTCCGTCAGTAATTTGCAGCTACAAGCCTCATCCAATAGTTAGGCACACAAGGCTTTTCCTTTCTTAGGGAATAACGATTGGGAAGATTATACTTCACATATAATCCCCTGCAGTCACTGAACATCTGGGATACAACAGGCATGTGTTTCAAATATCAGTGCAGGAGCAGAGACCTGAACTCTGGTCTTCCATTTTTATGAAGAATTCCTCCACCTAAAGGTGACTGAGTATTTTGAATCAAAAAGAAAGGAAAGGAAAAGAGTTTTTACTAGTAGAACTGTTCCAATCTCCATAAATACAGCAGGGGTGTGTTCCCCATATTTCCATATCCTTGGAGTCCTTGAACCATGAAATAATGGATTAGAATGGAAGAGGCAGATATCTCTGGACATAAACACAGACTTCTCTGCTCTCACCTCTCCACAGAGTAATGTGTTTTCTGTCAGTCTTGCTCAGAGAAGCTTTACTTGACCAGCCACAGCAGACCGAGAACATCTACTATCCCAGCACTCCCAAAAGATCCTAGGAAAAGTAATTTTGAAGATTCATTGATTTCACATATGTGCATGAACAAAGTCTTAGCAATCACAAGGAAATAAGGTAGTTGTACCAACTGGTGAAAGGAACCAAAATCTCAGCAGAAGTAAACCCCAGAACATCGTCAGGAGTCAAACCTCCGAGTAAACTTTTTATCGCTGTGCAATAATAGCAATGGCTCCTCCTGAACTTGAATCCTGATCTTTGGATTCCAAAAGGAAAAGTCCCCCCAGATGCCCACTGAGTCTGCTGACACAACACTGGATGTAGCTTAACCCCGCAGCAGTCCCACGGCAGTCACTAAGGTCACATTCCCTGAAAATTCCTACAGATCAGGGATAACTTTCACAACATCAGAGGACTTCCAGAAGAGTTTTTGCAGTTGTCACAAGCCTTTTCCTTGTTTAAGCACTGAAGAACTTGCCTTCTGTAATTCAATTCACTGCCACATACAGGATCACCTAAGTAGCATCTTAAATCTTCCAGATCTTAAATTCTTCCTTCCCACTGATGAAGGCAACAAGAAAATCTCACAGCTCATTGGAGATGAATAGTAAGATTTGGGCAAATGATTGTGGTAAATACATTTCATATCATTTACAGGCATTGAAGTTGTCAAAGTAGAAAGAAGTAAAAAAGCAGGAACTTATTTTTGCACCTAAACTGTGGTAATAACCTGCATGCTCATCTTTTGAAAGCTATGTGAAGTGAAGAACAGTTTGTAAGCTGTGTGTGCTGCTATGAATATTCATTTACTGGTCTTCAGCACAAGGCAAGGATAGAATGCTTTTCAACAGCTTGAATTTTTGATATTGCATAGCTACTACTGGCTGACAGATATTAATGATTCTTGACAGAATGCTTATCTTTGAGCTGTTGCTGTAATCAATCAGCACAAGAGCAGCAGGCTATTAAAATATTTTTCTGTCAAGCTCTCTTGACATGCTTTGAATGGTACACAGCGTCAATGTTGGGTTTGGATTTCTTCAGGTGTTTTGTTTGTTGGAGTTGTGTTTTGTTTGTTGGGGTTGGTTTGTTTGTTTCTGGTTGTTTTTGGCAGGTTTTGTTGTTGTTTTGGATTGGTTTTTTTAATAAGACAATCTACCTGAAACTACACAGCTGGAATTTCTTGATCAGCACCTCTAAAAGTTGTCCTTAAATATGAGCCCTGATGCTGAGCATTCAGAATCCAGTCACCATGGTTTCAGCTCCTTCTGACAAATGTCCCTCTGTCCTCTTTCTATCCTGCCTTTCTCCATCTACACATGCATATACACGCTTCTTTAAAATGACTTCTCCCTGTCAGACTCTTATCATCTGCCTGGCCCACAATTACTCTTCATGCTTTCTTCCAGAAGTTCTACCCTCCTGTTTTCTCTCACTTCTTCCAGTTTTCTATTCAATACTCTGTCTCCCTCCAGCCTTTCAGAAACCTGTCATGGGAGCAGTGATTTAGCACTCTCTCTGCATCACAAAGCCTGTAAAATTTAAATCAACAGCTTAGCAAACCCATCAAAGAGGTTGCCAGACCTTTTTGGCCTCAATAGAGAAGCCTAATGACTAGGAGGGAATCAAAGTTAAATTAGATGGTCAGGAGAATTGGGACTCCTCACAGATCAGAGGAGGGGAAGAAGGGAAAGGACAAGGATACAAACCTAAATATGTGAGCACGGGGTGAAAGCAGAAAAGGAATGCAGGTGAGGTTAGGAACACAGAACACAAAGGAGCAGCTGGTAACTCATGAAAAAAGCACAGAGAGAGTTTAAATGTCCAGTTTTCTGCACAGGCTTGGCTTTACTGATATCAATACCGTCCAAGATTAAAAGACACTTCAGTGGCACTGCAGAGGAAGGGAATATATTCACAGTGATACTGTGTGTACAGAGCACAGTGAAAGTCACTCTGCACAGTAAGACATGAAGAATTAAGAGTGGCAAGACAGGCAAAGCAGAGACCTAGAGCAGTTTGTATATGGCCACAGAGGAGTGTGTGACAGAGCTGGGAACTCAGCCCAAACCTGCCAGCTCAGGGCCTCTCCTCTATCCACCAGCCCCACACAGTCAGCAGTAAAGAGATAAGCAACAGGGTTTTTTCACCTTTTGCTTTGCTTTTTGCCTACCAGCTTACTTCCTTCACAGGTCATAACACCCATTTGCTGTATCCAGAACCTTCTGCAAATTCAAGAGGGTAACAAGCACCAATTTCTCTGAATGTTCGGTAATCAAATTCGAGAAGAAAAACACTGTCTCTGGCTGAATCTCCATTACTCCAGTAAAAAGAAAATGTACCAAAAGCCTGCTTAATGAAGAAACAGTTTGAGTTAGGACCATGTTCACCAAGATCAGTAAGTGAAATGCAGCAGAAGAAGGCTGAGCTGTGGCTTACATGCATCCCTAAAAACTTTGTTTGAAGAGTGTGTCAGCATCATGACTGCCATGCAAGACACTTTAGACTGAGCAAGTCAGGCCAAAAGAATACAGTGCCAGTGATAACAAATACTCCAGTGAGAATGTTGTCTTTGCTAGAGGCTAATGAATATAAATTCATCCATTTTTATATCTTAAAGCAAATACTCTATGATTTCTATTTGCTTTTCTCCATTATTTCAATGATGAAAGCTTAGGGAATAAGCCAGAAAGATGAAAAATAAACACTTGAGAACAAGCCAAGGAACACTAGACAACAAATGGAGAGGGATTATTGCAAAGGACACTAAAGAGGACAAAAACATTGGGTCCTAAAATATCCTTCATACAAAGCCTAAGTAAACAAGTTGTCACAAGCAAGGTGTGAAAGAGAGGGATGAAGTCCTTTGTGTTACGCTGCAGACTGACAGAAAAGATCTTCAAGAGCTTCTGGACGACCACAAATCTCTTCAGAGCACTTTCACTGCCCAAGTTCTCATCACCAGTGTGCCATTGAAGACAGCACCCATCCCATCCATACAGAGACCACTGCTCTGCAGCTGGGAGGAGAGGAGATAGTGGTTCCTCTGAGCGTGCTGCCAACGTTGAACCACTTTTCCTCCCCAGCTCTGTGGATCTATCCCATTTGCCACTATTTTTCTATCAGTGACAAGCTAGAGGTGTTAAATCCTGAACAGTTCTAAAGGCTACCACATTCCATATGTATTAGTGTCGTTTGAGAAGGGCACAGGAAAGAGGGAAATTGCTCAGAAAGCCATTTCTGAATGGAAACACTATGAGGATACCCAAAATAGAATAGACTGTGTTTCCATATTCCTAATCCAAATGCAGGAGGGAAAAAAACACACTTATGTATCACACAAAAGGCAGAAGATTCTTAAGGGAAACCTTTTTTACTTCACACATTAAAAATACGTTTTCCCTTCCAGATGATGACCACTGGGATCTGAAAATTTCCAGCATTTAATGGCCAGTCCTGACTCCCTCTGCTGGTACTTCATACAGTCTCCTCTTCCTCAGCCTTAGAATAGGAGCAATGTCCTTTTACCAGTTCCAACAGTGGTGCATAATGGTGAAGTCTTGTCACAGCAGTTTCATTAAAACGTTTTTTAACGTATATTTTGTTAAGTCTTAAAAAATACTTTGAAATTTTTGAGAGTTCATTATCAGAGTTTTTATCTTTCCTGTATTATTCTGCCCTTGTACTTACAGTCTAGTACATTTAGACTTCCAGCTAGATTAAAGTCACAACAGAATTAAGTAGTAACAAACATAAAACCTCTCCTTGCCTTAGTGCATGGTTTCACACTTCACACAAAAAGGACAACTGCTAATACAAGTCTTAAACCCAATTTATCAACACTGCAATAAGAGTGAAGCACAAAGAAAGCTTTAAATTCTAGAAGTTGCAAGCTGGCAGTGTGGGAGCTCATTAAAAAAAGCACTGCACAAGAACGCTCAAGGCAAATGCCATTCAAACTTTTTCAACTCTGAAGTTATTTAATCGTCACAGCAATCACAAGGGATAAGGCATTGTTTAAAGGAACCAGCTTCTGTAGGCTTGGTGCTGTTCAGTCTTCTGGAAAGGTATTCACTGTAAATGTGCCATCAATTTAAAATGCTCCTCAGTTCTGAAAAGCAATCTTTCTGACCTGAGGCTTGATACTTCAAGTTGCAGAGCATCCTCAGCTGAAACAATACAAACAACATGAAGCTTCTGAATGGCCCAGAAGACCACAACCACAAAACAGGGGCAAACTGAAATATTCTGCGAGTAGAAATACTAGTTTTACACACATACAAAGCTAAATTCAACCTTCTGTGTGTGTTTGTCACCAATTTCAGTAAACCAGCATTAAGACAACATAATTTCTGCATTAGTACTTTGTACTCATTCCCTGAGCATTAAAAGCTATGGTACCAGGCCAGTGTCAGGAAAATCTATGTTTCTATATAATATACATTTGCATGGAACTGCCCGGTTTCCCTTTTCTTTGCATTTGCAGTTTCTTAGACTGTTCTGACTGGATGAAAGCATGCTAAAAAAGCAGCATGGAAATTATTACAATTGCTACAAAGGTGTGGACAAGCCTGTCTGAGACATCTGCTTACTTACTCAAATTTAAAAGATCTGAGTTGTTCTGGAAAAGGTGCAGCAGCATCAGTGTTGCCACACAACTCCCTCCACCACAGTTACAGTCTTTTCTTGGTGAAGTATTCTTTTCTACACTGTTTTCTGTCAGATAACAATCCATACACAAGACCCACTTCTCTCCTTGCTTTCAGGAAAACCACAACCTGGCCCAGCCTTCCCAGCTGCATGTTTAGTGAACTGCTGTGGTTTTGTCTCACGACCTGTGTATCCAGCATCCATAAGCATCCCACAAAGTCCATACATGCACCAAAAGGCAAATCAGCATAAACAGGTGCCATAGGCTCTCTCCCATCACCTTGGAGAACAGTTACACTTGGAAGAACTTCTAGAGAACCACACTATAGAAGCTGATCAATTTTTACTATAGGGTTTTAACAAGAGGAAGTTTAAACTTAAAGGGAAAAAACTGAGTACAGTGTTGGTGCTGACACTTGTGTTGGTATCACACACTCAGTACTCAACCCTGCCAACACAAACCAGCAGGTTTCAGAAGGACCCCAGCTGAGGGAGAGCTTGAAGACAAATGATTTAACAGCTGCCGTCTGGGACAAGAGTTTAATTAACGTAATCAAAGCCATTATTAGGTTAATCACCAATTAGCATCACCAATTAACTCACTTATGGCCAGTCCCGAATATCTAAAAATCAGTGCCTGAAATTAAGCACTCACAGCACTTCGTGGTATCACACTGGACTAAAGAGAAGCACAGCAGAAGAGAATTTACTCCCCAAAAGAAGACACAAAGGAGGATGCTTTTAGGGATTTCCGCTAACAAAACAATATAAAAAGCCCCAACTTTTATTATAAAAAGCAAAAAAGTCACACTTGGCTGAAAACCAGACATGCTAAAAAGCACCTGTGCACAGCAGCACAGCTTGGGCAAGGTCAAGACCAGAACTCCCCATGCAGAAAACCACAGCTGTGCTGTTTGAGGCAAGCTTACAAAGGCACAGCTACCAAAGACCAGCCTAGCCAAGGCAGTAGGTACATACTATCCACTGACTAAAAGTTCAATCTGTCCATCGCCCATCGCCTTTTCCCAGGTGCTCCTAAGCATGCCCTGGGCTCCAGCAGCACCATTTCTTCACCAGATGCTACTGCTGCCACAGCTGGGGGCCAGCCCACGCTGCTTCTTCCAGTGGGTGCTTCCCCACAGCACGGGGTTGTGTGTAGGCTGGGCTGTGGGCACTGGCAGCTAAAGGGTGCCTACATATCCTAGCTTGTCCTCAGAGCAGTGACTTTCAGGACCTACACATGCCCATCTTTTTCCATGATTCATTCTCTTGGGTTTCGTCCAGAGAAGGCAATACATATAATTTTCATGTCTATTCAGCACTTCCACTGACATTTAACTATGTATATGGCTATCTCAATAACTGCATGATCTTGTGTGTCTTTCAAGTTCACCACTTTCCAATAGGTCACTATTAAGTGTCCTTACATTGCTGGTATCTTTCTTGAAATCTTCTTATCTTTCTAAGAATCCTCTTTTACAAGTATTCTCTTGCTGCCAAATTTTAATATCCAGCCCTGCTGTTCTTATATACCTGTTCTGAAGATCAAAATATCATTTTGATAAATGGATAAACACCACCCTTGCTCTCAGAAATGGCTGACCTTGATTATCTCAACTGGAAAATGGAAAGATTTAGAAAGTTACAAGCATGAGTCAAATGGAAAATAGAAAGAAAATGTGGAGACAACCCTAATTATAGATGTTGTTACATTTTTTTCTAACACTATCGGGATGACAGCAGACAGATAATAGCAGTGAAATCATAAATACTAGGAAGGACTCAGAACATAAGGAATAACACAAAGCACATCATCAGCCTGTGGAATGAACAAAGCCATCAGTAAAAAAAGCTCTTTGTTTTTGGATTGTGTTTGTTTTCCTATTCTAATGAGAAGACACATGTTCAATCAAGCTGTATTGAACATGATCATAAAATTGTTGAGGTTGGAGAAGACTTAAAGATCCTGAAGTCCAACTGCCACCCCTGCAGTGCCATGTCCATCACTTAACCATGTCCCCAAGTGCCATGTATACATATCTTAAGTACCTCCAGGATGGTGACTCTACCACTCCCCTGGGCACTCTATTCCCATGCCTGAACACCCTTTCCATGAAGAAATGTTCCCTAATATCCAATCTACATCTCCCCTGGTGCAACTTGAGGCTATTTCCTCTCATCCTGTCACTTGNTGCCATGTCCATCACTTAACCATGTCCCCAAGTGCCATGTATACATATCTTAAGTACCTCCAGGATGGTGACTCTACCACTCCCCTGGGCACTCTATTCCCATGCCTGAACACCCTTTCCATGAAGAAATGTTCCCTAATATCCAATCTACATCTCCCCTGGTGCAACTTGAGGCTATTTCCTCTCATCCTGTCACTTGTTACCTGGGAGAAGAGACCAGTCTCCACTTGGCTGCAGCCTCATTTCAGGCAGCTGTAGAGAGTGATAAGGTCTCCCTGAGCCTCCTTTTCTCCAAGTTAAACTCTCCCAGCTTCCTCAGCTGCTCCTCATCAGTCTTGTGCTCCAGACCCTCCACCAGCTCTGTTGCCCTTCTTTGGACTCACTCCAGCACCTCAATGTCTTTCTTGTAGTGAGGGGCCCAGAACTGAGCACAGGATTTGAGGTGTGGCCTCACCAGTGCCAAGTATAGGGAGATGAACATTCTCCTGGGCCTGCTGGCCATACAATTCCTGATAAATAGTTGTTATCATAGCTGTTATGCTCTGTTTGCTTATCTGAGTGTGATTTCTAAAGTCCACAGTTTGAATTACAGCATACCCAGTGTATCCACTACGCAGAAAGAGCACAGAGCTCACACACAAAGCATACAGAAGCACAGCATGGTTTTGTTGTTGCACAGATATCAGCACTAACCTTATCTGTTGATACTGGCAGAGAGTGCATATCTGCAAGGTGCAGCTCCTACCTGACAGGACCAGAAATATTAGTGCCAGCATTGAAAGTGCAGTTGTTTCCACAAATAACTAGGGGGGTTTAAGATGGTAGAATTAGCCTGTGCTGCTATTTTCATTTTTAATTCTCATTTTAACTTTTACAGTTCATCTACATTTTCTCTCTTAAACATTCTGCTTAAGTGCCATTGACATACAGGTATGTACATCCCTATCTTGAAAAATCATACACTCTTGTGCCACTCTTGTCTCCTGTTGTCCAAGGTCAGAGTTTTCCAGTGGGTCACCAACAGAGATATTTATAATTCTTAATGCCAGGTTCATTGTTTTTTATAAGTGTGATCATAATAAAGGTAATAAATTATAAATCTATTCTGCCTCAGAGGTGTAGCAACATAAAGTCAGGTTTGCAGTGTACCAAGTAGGGAAAATCTGAAGCTAAACCACAAATTATCAAGCACCCATGAAAAATACTGCTCAAAAAAGACAATGTGAAAGCACACAAAATAGTCTCTAATTCCTCCAACATGCAATTTTTTGCTTGAATATTGAAAACTGACATAATTTTAAAATCTACCCCAGTATGAGGAAGAGTAAGTGCATTTGCAAGCAGAGATTCTGAGTCAAGTTCAGAAGAAATCCAACCCTTTAATGAAAGGTGTTTTACCTTCCTTTACTGCAAAAGCTCTTGAAACACTGGCTGTTCTCACAGGGTTAAGTCTTTGCAACTCTTCCCAGAACACTTCAGGAATGGCACGGCTGGAGTCAGGAGAGGAGAAATTGACACAAAAGTAAAATCTGATCCCTAGAGTAAACAGGTTTGGTGGACTGCATGTTATTTTCTTCAGCTTGGAAATTTCTATGCTGCCCTCCCTCTCCTAGGGGGACCTGACCATTCAGAAGTGGGGCACTAAGGAGTACCTTGCTTCCCCTACCCTCCCTGGACATGGGCTCAGCAGAGACTGGGAGAAAATTTGCTGTTTCTCAGCTGTAACTACAGTAAAAGTTCTTTTATTCACTTTAAATGAATCTACAGCCTGTTGAACCGTGAGAAGCAAGAAATCCTGTGGCATTTAAAATGACCAACAACCAATGGGCATTTTAAAGAGCAGGTTGGTTGGGAAAGCAGCCCTGCTTTACAAGAGTGCTCTTGGTTCACCAGGCAGCCAGCAACTGATGGTAAAGTCCTCCAAAACTGCTAAAACAGAAGTACTGCTGTGCAGCTACTGAAGGACTAACTTTCCCATTAGCAACCAGCGGGAAATTTGGCTGTGTGGCCTCAGGCAAACATTACTGTGTATCACCCATTTTGTGCATCACTGCATAGAAAATGGTACAAAACCAGATACTCTTCTCTTAAATGGATAAAGCAGTATTCTCTGGCAGGTTAAGGTTAGAGACAGCAACTAAAGGAGAAAAAAGCAACACTAGCAGCATACACACATGCACAAACATAGCAGTCTCAGATCTAAGTTCTTTCTTTTCTTCAATCCACATTGCTGCCTTCTGGGAAGCAGCTTGTTTCACTGCCCATTAACCCAAAATTAATCAAATTCTTCAGCTATCTCCAGTGTTACCTTAAAGTGTGGGCCTACAGATCCTGCCCCCAACCCCTGACAAAAACCAACATCAAAAGATTACAGGAAATATTTCTCATTCACATGCAGCTGCTTTCCCAGAATTCTTCCCCACTGCTCTCCCCTTCTGACGCTGTCTCATATTAAATCTCTGGAGAGTGAGTACAGCCGTGATGTCGCTTACAGAACAGCTGTAGGAACAAAACCACATAACTACTGCCACAAGGGCAGTATTTGTGTCATCAGCACTGATTCAACATTCACACCTGTTTGTGCAGAGTGTGCAAGGCTAGAAAGTTCCTTCTGTTCCTGACCAGTTCTACCATAGCTAGTCCCCCAAAGCAAGAGAAGACAAGCTTCCCAGTAGACTGTTGATCTGCTTTTCTGGGCTTCTGCTGGTCAGTTCCTAAATGCACTGACAGGTGTGAGATGGAAGAATGTAGGTTACTGTGATTCCCTTCCTTCCTTTGCTGTTATGATGACGTGTGTGTAGGTGAGCAAAAGAGAGAGCAGGTGATGAAAGAAAGAAATAGAACCTGAAGTTGAAACTAAGGCTTCTCATTTTCCTTTACAAACTCTTAAACTTCTTTTTTGACTGCTTCCCAAAATAAAGTAATATGGTGCATGTTTTAGATGGTTGTTTCCTCATGCTGGTTACAGACCTGTAGTCCAAAAGACAGGCAGTATTTCTCTTCTTCGGCCCATGTGGCTGAAAGAGTGTGGTTTGAAGTGTGATGATGCATTAAAGCAGACAAAGGCTTGAACAGGGAATTTGAGAGAGTTGTTTATGTGAGGAAAAATGCATGCTGGCGTATGAGGTAAGTATGGCCAGTTGACTGTGCTGATTTTATCAGGTTTGATATTGTTCTGAAGTGCATGAGATTCATATTGTGATTATGCCAACACAGAAGATATCTCCCTTCATGAGGGTGCAGTTCAGGTCCAGAATGGAGTTATCTTTTATTCATAGGCAGCCTTCAATAATAGAGAAGACTGGAGGGGAGACTACTGTTTTATGGGACCATTGTGTTGTATCATTGGGCAGCCAGACAGAAGAAAATGCTCTGAGTCATTGCCAGTTTGGGTTGAAATGGAAAATATGATACAGCAGGCAACTATATCCAAAAAGGTATGAATGGTTCAGTACATGGAGTTCTGGTATGACTGCAGGGGTCCAAAGCACAATGAAATGGGCAGTTCAACAGTGAAATACTGGGGCAGATAAGACGTACAAAAACTGAGGAAGGTAACAGCCTGAGGGCAACCACCTTCCTCAAGCTGTTTGAACTGCAAACCACACTCTTTCAGCCACATGGGCCGAAGAAGAGAAATACTGCCTGTCTTTTGGACTACAGGTCTGTAACCAGCATGAGGAAACAACCATCTTAAACATGCACCATATTACTTTCTGTTTATTTTGGGAAGCAGTCAAAAAAGAAGTTTAAGAGTTTGTAAAGGAAAATGAGAAGCCTTAGTTTCAACTTCAGGTTCTATTTCTTTCTTTCATCACCTGCTCTCTCTTTTGCACACCTACACACACCTCACCATAACAGCAAAGTAAGGAAGGGAATCACAGTAACCTACATTCTTCCATCTCACACCTGTCAGTGCACTTAGGAACTGACCAGAAGAAGCCCAGAAAAGCAGACAGTCAGCTGTACTGGCCTGAAAGGACCTTCTGATGCCATGACTGGAAAACAGGAGGATCCATCTACTTGGCAGCTTCGAGTCCTACCCCAGAAGGTGCTTGGCAATGTCATACAGATCTCTGCCTCACAGGTACAGCTGCTCTCATACTTCTAAACATACATGGAGAAGTTTTGATTTGACTCTTGTAGTTTTCACAACAAGCCTGCTGTCTTCTCTTACATCAGTGAAGGAAAAAAAATTCTGACTCACCTACCTCTCCCCTTTTCCTTTTTTTCCAGAAAGCTGCCCTCTTGGTCAGATGGCATATTGCAGCACCAAGCCAGCATCTACTGGTGATTCACTGTTCTCAGGTGCCTCTTGGAAACACCTACACCAATGCATTCAGCAGGGGGAACAAACAGGAGGATCTGGGACGTGAGGCAGGTCCCTCCCTACCTCCCTGCACAGAGTCCAAATACATAAGAATGGCAAAGAAGGGAAAATGGGTCATGGAAGGTAAAAGCACAGGTTAACACCTCTCCTCGATATGGGCCCCAGCTCCCCTGTGTCATACTACAGGGCACCAACAACTGGATTGCAATGCTTCTTCCAGAGAACATCTGGCACAGCCTCCAGTCACTTCAGCTGGCCGTATACATGAAGGTTCAGAGCACTATTAGACATTATTTTCACTGCATGAGTAGATCAGAACAGCATTATGGGCCAAATGTGGCACATTGATAGGTCATCTTCTCCTTTCCAATGCCCACAGTCTGTGCAGCACCTACACGACACAGTGGTTTGCTCAAAGTAATTTCTCTGTTTGGTAATTCCTCTACAATTTTCACAGGAGGTTGCTAACTTCATGTAGAACAAGGCTCCTTGCCAGAAAAATGCCCATTTCCCCCCTCACACATTCTGTAGCTGTCATCTCATTACTAACCTGCAGTCAACTTATTTGCAAGGAGTGTGAGAAAGACAGTTCCTAAAATCTTCAGTTTTGGCATACTTAGTTCCTGATAAAATTGATTTTATAATTATCTAGGTCATGCAAAAAAAGGTTTTTATGAAGAAAAAATAAGTAGAATCAAAATATTCAAAACAGAAGTGAATCAAGCAATCAAAACTTATTTGCCCTGTTGCAATATAGGAAATCACCTTCATTTCCCCTCCCCTCCCTCCCTCTGGATTTGAATGCAGCAAACTCAACAAGAATTTTAAAGTTCAGCAAATGGTTAAGGAATGACAAGCTCAAGGAATTACAGTTTATAACAACTTCCCTCTCAAAAAGCAAAGGGGCAGAACAAGTCAATTTGAGTATCTTTTCTGGTTCCTTGTTTCTTATTAAATTTTCTCTGTGAGGAAAAAAATTTAAACCAGGATGATGCTGCCAGTGTGGGATGGCAAAGCTCAGAGTGGTGACAGGCCCAGAAATGAAGGTTTATAGAGGGAAGGGAGAGAAAAATGGTGGTCCATTTTAGGAAAGAGAACTGGAAATAGGCCACATGAGATTTAGGGTGCAGTTCTGAACTGTTCTCAGTGGATACTAGGTTATTTCCAGGACCAAATCACTGCCAGATCTGTGTGTTTGATGCAAAAGGATGCACGCTGTCCAGGACCACACACACAAAGTGCCATGGCAGGCCTGACCATTAGGAGATGAAATTCCTCTCATTTGCCTTCTGAATATGAAAGAGGGGAAAGGTTTTGGAAGGAACATTAGGATAGGGTTGGTTCAAAATTGGAGCAAGTGTGCTACTTCATATGTTGCAAAACTTGTACTAAAAGTACAAACTGTCAGTAAGTCATACAACTAAAATAAATAAGTTTACAGTTTTCAGAATTCACTTGATGAAGTTTCTAGAAGCTCTGAGACTGTTTAAGACCCTTGTGAAGCAGGATGACCCAAAAACTCAGACATTATTTTTCATGCTTCCCTAGTAAATCTTAATTTCATCAGAAAATAACTTGCAAAAAAATTCCTCATTCAAGTTCAAAGACAGAAATTAATTATCTTAAGTCCCATTCTGTCTCCTTCCATTTGGCCTTGTTACACTTAGAAGATACTATCAATCTCTAGTTCCCTCTTATTTTGTAGTGAAAATCCTGCAGGATCCTTGCAACAACAATGAAGAAGTACAAAACCACAACCCCGAATCATCCCGCTCACCTGCACTCATCAACCAACACATATTTGCTTTTGGAATGGTGACAGGGGAAGGCAAGGTTTGCCTGTCATCTCACCAGAAAATTTAATTCCACACCACTTGGTACAGTTACTGGTTTGATTTCAAAGAAGGAAAAAAGCATTCCTAATTCATGTTGAGGTGAGTCAGAAATGTCAGGCCTTAATACCTCAACTGTTTCATTCTTTACCATAAGGCACTTGAGATTTTAGAACCTACTGGCTGCCAAAATCCTTTGGTTAGAAGAATAAATTTTCTACTTTTCTTCCAGGCAATAGGACCTATTAATATGTTACTTGTCTCCTTCCACATTTTTCACACCAGTAGCAGCAAGAGTTGCTGCACAGTAGATAAAAGACACTGATATTTTTACATATATTCCATATTCTCTCAGCAGATCAGAATTTCTTCCAACAGGCTGCTGCTTATGACAGGATATGTCTTCAGATAATAACTCAAGTTCAGATCTAGAGTATTTTAGAGCTTTCAACTCCAAGAAATAGACTGCATACGACCCACAGCAGCATTTGCCTCCTCTAAAATATTCCCTATCACTTTTATAAACAGCCAAATCTTTCTTTAAAATATAAAAGCAGCCAAATGCACTAAAACTCACTGATCTAAGTAAGCACAACTAAGCCTTATTCATTCTCAAGATGTCATGAGACTGCTTATCCAAGTGGTTAAGGTCACATCATGATCTATAAACCACTTACACATTCCAGCTAGGCAAGCTATTTCTACTCCAACACTTTGTAACCTATAGCAGGCCTGTTTGAGTCCAGCAGAAATTAGATATTAAAATAACTATACAATTTTTTGAAGCTGATGCAGAAATGAAAAATGCTTAGAAGATGCTTCAGAACTTCCATCATATTCTACATATCAGATGACAAGTGACACGACGTGTCATATGGGTGGATGTGCTATTTTACTATTTTCCCCCATGCCTATCTAATTGGATTTTTCTTAGTCAGAACTGGACTTGTGTAAAACCAAATCCTTGTCCAGGATTGCCATCCTTCAGCAATACAGCTGGCTGCTTAAGGAAAGACCTCCCAGGAATGCAGAGACAATGAAAAATATGTCATGCTTTTTCTATATTGCATATATTTAGCCAATTCCACAAGTGGGAATCCATTATATAGTTCTGACAGACAAACCATGCTCTTCTAGACTGCACTTGTGTAATTCAGCAATTTAAGAATAAATCTGTAAACTGAACCTCAAGGTTTGCTGTCCTGCATAGTGAAACACTGCGTCTCTTGCAGATGCCTTGTTTTATTGTAGGGAACAAAATATTTATCTTGCAAATTATCCCCTGGTTCCTGCCTGAAATATTCTTTCTTCTTTTCATATTTCTCTGGTCTCTCAGTCCATGTTCTGGATGCATCATGCTCTTCTCTCACAAATTAACTTGGGTTAATCATGTTCCTTTAGATTTTAAAACAAGTTGGTTGCATACTCTGAATAAAGTTTGATAAAGCCAGCACATTTCAGTGTTTTAAATCTACTTATAGGAAGTAATGTTAGAAATGTCTAAAGAAAGCAAAATCCTGCACGTGATATGGAAGACATCAGGTGAAAAAGAAAGATATCCACAGCTGGAACACCTACTTATTTTCCTTATCCTTCTTCTTCATATTAAAGAGTTAAAAGACAAAATTTAGAAACGCTGTGTGAAAGAAAGTGAAAAGGCAATTATTATAACATTACTGTAGTGTGAGCTCTCCCCAAATCCTGGAAAAACCAATCCATTAACACTTCATAGCTTTCATCTTCTCTCCTGTCAAACAGAACTATTTTTTCTCCATTTGCATTTACAGTTCTTTCAAAAGTTGTCCAATGTCTTGGGAAGCAACGTAAAGCTCTGCGGGAGAGAAATGGATTGTAAAAACCTTGACAATTAGAAACTTCTAGAAAAATCTCACTTCAGAAATTGTCCTGACTGGATTTGCAGAGTACTGATAGAGATATGGACTATATCCTGGGACTATTCTAGCAGTTAAATTCTAGTATACTCTGAGGTAGAGTGATTCTCTAGATCTATTAGGCTGAAGTACAGCCTGAAATTTTTAGTCATTATGGCAAGACAACACATCAAGGGACAATTCATAAAGCATAGGTATGTGATGTAGCTGTGGAACATTTATGTTCTTTTTCCCTACAGCCAAAAGTCCACAGTACAA
Organism: Promerops cafer; assembly: GCA_013398275.1. Classification (NCBI taxonomy): domain Eukaryota; kingdom Metazoa; phylum Chordata; class Aves; order Passeriformes; family Nectariniidae; genus Promerops; species Promerops cafer. Next base: position 558,205 of record VZSE01009968.1, on the reverse strand, counting down.
AAGTACCCTTGCCCTTTTGAAAATTTTATTTTGCCAAAAATTTAATTGCTATAATTTAATCTAGCTTTAATCTGGTCATATATGCTTTAAATAACAAGAAAAGGAATACTGGTTACTCATTTTTGCATATTAAGAAATAACATCTCACAGAGAATTAATTTAAGCTTCCCCAAGCCAGGCCAGGAAACAAAGTACTACCAAAATAATATAATGACAGAAAATACTTTTTTTCTTCTTGCTTTGAAGTGTATTGGGGTGAGGAGGGGACTAACCCCATATGAATGGGCCTCATATGGCCGTGGTCATCAGCTAAGACACATTTATCACAGCACTAGCACTTGTGTCGTGAACCTGAAAAACAACTTTGAGTCCGTCTTTGCCGGGAGAAAAATTTTGTAGGAATTCGCTATTTAGATAGGTGTCACCTAAAGGCTTTTTTCTGGATTTAACACCAGTGTTTTATCATAGCACCATAGATTCATTCAAATTGGAAAAGACCTCTAAGATCATTGAGTCCAGCCTTAACCCAGCACTGCCAAGTCCATCACTAAACCATGTCCCCAAGTGCCACATCTGCGTGTCTTTTAAGTACCTCCAGGATGGTGACTCCACCACTCCCCTGGGCACTCTATTCCCATGCCTGAACACCCTTTCCATGAAGAAATGTTCCCTAATATCCAATCTACATCTCCCCTGGTGCAACTTGAGGCTATTTCCTCTCATCCTGTCACTTGTTACCTGGGAGAAGAGACCCACCCCCACCTGGCTACAGCCTCATTTCAGGGAGTTGAGGAGAGTGATAAGGTCTCCCTGAGCCTCCTTTTCTCCAAGTTAAACTCTCCCAGCTTCCTCAGCTGCTCCTCATCAGCCTTGTGCTCCAGACCCTCCACCAGCTCTGTTGCCCTTCTCTGGACTCACTCCAGCACCTCAGTGTCTTTCTTGTAGTGAGAGGCCCAGAACTGAGCACAGGATTTGAGGTGTGGCCTCACCAGTGCCTAGTACAGAGTGAGAAATCACTGCCCTTGTCCTGCTGGCCACACTAATTCTGGTACAAGCCAGAGTGCCACTGGCCTCCTTGGCCACCTGAGCACATGCTGGCTCATGTTCAGCTGCTATCACCAGCACCCCCAGATCCCTTTCTGCTGGGCTGCTTTCCAGTCATTCTGCCCCAAGCCAGTAGAGTTGCATGGGGTTGTTGTGACCCCAGTGCAGGACCTGTCACTTGACCTTGTTGAACCTCACCATGGGCCTCAGCACATCAATCCAGTCTGTACAGATCCCTCTGCAGATCTCCCTCCGGGCCTCCAGCAAATCAAGACTGACACCTAACTTGGTGTCCTCTGCAAACTGGCTGAGCGTACACTTGACCCCCTCATCCAGATTATTCAGAAGGATATTAAACAAGACTGGTCCTGGGGAACAGGGCTGTGTTTCAGTACAAGCAATCCTGAAAAAAAACCATGCAGGTCCTGGACGTCCCTGCCCAAAGAGGAGGCAGCTTTTAAGAGCTAAATTCTGACTCTGGAGCTTGTGAAGCTGTCAGCACTGATGGCATCTCTCCTCCTTGGCCTGTCTGCACTGAATGTCAATGATGTGACTCTGTGCAGGCCAGATGCTGCAGCTCATCAGTGGGGCTGAAAATGCCTCCACGACCCGGTGCACCCCACGCTTACTGATGAGAAATACCGACGCGCTCCGCTGAAAATTGCATCCCTCAGGACTCAGATGTCTGAAGGATTGTTTATATATCCAAAAAGCCAAAACCAACGTTGTCTATCCATTTTATTTCTATTTATCACAATGACTTTGAGGTTTGGGTAGGTTTTGTTGTTGTTTTTTGGAGTTGGCTTTGTGTTGTTGGGCTTTTTTTTTTTTTTGCTTGGTTTTTACTCATTCTTTATTCTTAACATGAAAAATTGAGATATTTTCACCATTAGAGATAACCACACCAAATCCTGCCCTAATAGTTAAACTCTCTTCTAACCTACAGAGAAACTCTACCCACTTTTCTGCCAGTCCTATCACTTTGCTGAAACTTGCTATAGCACAGAAATATATCCACAACACTTCTGGTGGTTCGTTCTAGTGGAGAAAGCATCCAAGAAAAATAACACTCAGAAGTGCCAAACAGTTGCTTAACAATTACAGCAACAACACACCACCTCTTCAAATATCATGACTAGCATCAAATAAAAAGTAATAAAGCACAGCACAGAGGGGTGAAGGAACAGAACTGCAAAGACTGGCCATACTTACTAAAAAGAAATTTTTTTAAAAATCCAGGCCTTTAAATTAGGAATTACTGGTGAGACTAGTGTTGCTGTTGGCTAAGATAGATGAGAATGAAAATTAATGCAAAACTATCAGTACTATAGAAAGTGGGCCATCTGCAGCTTCAGGAGCTTGCAAGAGGTCCGTGGTATCTGAGAGATCTTTGTCATCTTGCCAGGGATGTGACAAAAACCAGGAATTCAAGAGACAGCTTTTGCAAGACAAGGTTTCTTTTTCCTTTACCAGCATGTCCCCAAACCCAAAACACTGACCCGGTAATACTCATGAACACAGAGAAAGTTGCTTTGGGTTTAAAATCTCTTAAGCCTTTGTGCTGCACCCATTGATGATACCCTCAGCAAACCTAACACTTGGCACACCGCTGGCCCTTAGTTTCAGGCCACCAACTTCCAGCAAAAAATTATTCCAACACTTTCCCACCACCTAGAAGGGGTTCTAGGGGCAACCATGTTTCTCTTGCCATTAGATACATGTTTAGTAAATGGCCACATCCATATGCTTTTCAACTGATAACGTGCTTTATGAGAGGGAAATCATGCCTCAGGAAGACCATCAAACATGATGCTGCAATGCCTCTATATCTTGTCCAGGTGTTTTGATAACAGTCTAGTTTTTATCAGTTCCTGACCATCCTTGTTCACAGGAGCCACTAAACACATCCTACCCTGCTGGAGGTCACCAAAGCACACCAACGCTCTGTGAGGCTGTGAAGGAGCGACACTGACCTGTGCATCATGATACTTGCCACCAAGATTTTCTTCAAGCTCACAAGAATGGTCACACTACTGTTCCTTTCAGCAAGAGTGCTGTAAACAAAACTGCCTATGTTTTCCAATTTACTGAATGTTATTCTCATTTCTGGATTGTTTGGGTGTTTTTGTTTGGATTGTTTTTGGGGTTTTTTTTGTCTAATGAGCAAGAAACTAGTCACAGAGAAAGCTGATAAAAGCTGAGACAGCTACTCCATTCTCCTGGGACCTGTGTCTACCTTTATCCGAGACAACAGCTGAAGTGCTGCAGGACTGCATGATGCTTGTGTTGCACACCATCAACAAAGAGGAGTGACTTAGGTTTCTGGACTGTTTTGATTGATGAACTTAGTGGCTGACAATTCATCGCAGTATGTAAGCATGCATGTTCACGAATCTGACCTTTTAACTCTTACTTTAGTCTTTTTCCATGATCCCTCTCACTATCTGGTCTAAGTATAGTGTTCACAGGGGAATTTATGATTTTGTTTAGCAGTCAAACATGTGCCTTTTTCTTCATATTTTGGATAAGTCCAGCCCTGTAGTTCCAGTAAGTTCCTACCTAATGAAGGAGAATTTAGCATAAACAGGCACCAGAAGCTTGGGATCTTTCAATGCAACTGAGAACACCAACAAAAGGCTCCCAAAATGATGGATTTTGCTCCATTGCTCAAAATCCAAAGAGGCAAGCATCCATCAGTATTAATTTATGTCAAAAGTCAAGAATGCCAAGCATTTTTAGAACTGCTCATCCCTACTCCACCTGCATAGCAAGGGGATTGCTGACACAGTGCCCAGATACAAAAACTGCAAATTAAAGTCCTCTGATTTCTCCTAGTGCTTAGGAAAAATAAACAATACCCAACCCAACCTGACAGAATCACTGAGCAAAATATACAAAGACTGTAATTTCAAGTCATATATCTCCACACGGAAGAAATAAAAAATTGAAACAGCTTTTTTTTTTTTCTCAAGTATTAAAAATGGAAAATATATATCTTTCTGCAGACCCAGACAGTGGTTTTAAGCCTGGTTTTATGTAATGTCAGCCTCACTGAAAGATCTGTCTCTAGACATATTCCCTATTAATTAGCAATTTAGTGGCCATCTGTGGAAAGGAATAAGCAAATATGTTTTTCATTTAAAATGAAGCTGAGGAGTTAATTGCTTTTACTTCCCGTAGTAACACTCATCCTTCTCTCTCTATATACACACACATACACTGAATAAAGAAAGTGAGGCAAAACCATGCAGGTCAGCTCACAGATGTGAAGATATTTTGCTTTGCAAAACTATAATTCACCATATGTTCAGGGAAAACAGCTAGACAGTAATAAGAAACACAAGCTTCCACAGAGCAGAAATCGTTAAAAGCAGCCACTGGGTACTTCATCTCTAATTTAAAATAACTTGATCTTCCCAAACAGATGTGCACTATTTGAGGTCAAGAATCAAGAGCAATTTTCACCTACCCCCTCCAGTGGAGCTGACGAAGTGATGAAACATCCCTGGGGTTATGAGTATGCCACAGCCCCCCACAAATCTAATTAGGGGCTTCACCTTCCCATATCAAAATAACCAACAGCAGAACACTTTCTCTCTGAACACTGCAGCCACAATGAGGTCAGGAGGACAGCATGTGCATCATTGAATTTGAGAGCACAAGAACACCCTCCCTGCTGAAGGAGGCCCTGAAGCAGAGACAAAGCCATGCTTTCTTAAACTTTGTAAACCCAAATGTAAGCCCAACCAAGTCAGCCCCACACACAGCTTGCTCACCTTAGTCATGCTTTCGTAGTGTCTGTGCACAGCTAATATGATGTACCCACTTCTCCTACAAGCTACATACATTAAACTTTTTACTGGGTCAACATTTGCACTCAACCAAAATTCCCACTGGTCCAGGACAGCTTCACTAAAGTAATTCTAAATTTTTAATTAAGAGTTACCTGGATTTATTATTTACCATAATGCAAGCATGGTAAAAAAAGAAAATGGAAGTGGTCTTACCTACTTTTTTAAACAGCTATCTGATATCACAGCAAAGTACTATTACTAGTGGTTAGTGTGCCTACAGAGTTAATGCAACACAAATGAAATTCTGCCACAGGATCAGCCTGACAGAGGGAGTGAGCAGTGAGCAGAAGGGGACATATCCACGGCTGAGCAGCAGGGCAACCCAAATTTTATCTTACAGAGATGGAATTACAGTGTTAGCTCCTTCTCTCTGGGCATAAGTATAGTAAAGACACATGGAAGGACAGTAGTTATGAACTGCTTAAGCTTTCAAATACCCCTAATATTCTGAGCCTTTCTGACACAAACACCCCATTTGGATGTCACCACGTGCCTGTGCTGACTGTAGCACAAACCTTTCAGTCAGTTTGCCAGCAGAAAAGACAGCAATGCACGTCTTAAAAACACTTGTTTACACAGCAAGTCCTCTTCAGAAACAGTGGCTCAACAGACAACAATCCAAGATCAAAGAAAAAAGTATCACTGCTATTCACACCTTTCTTCTTCAGAAACTATTCAAGATACTGAGCCACTAAACCAAAACAAAACTAGAACCCAAGCTGCCAGAACCAAGGACCTGAAAGCCTTGCACAGCCACCACAGCACCTGGCAATGAACACACCATGATCAGCCTTTCCCAGAGGTACAAGAACTTTGCACAATCAAATCCATTGTATTAAAAATAATTCTGAGCAGGAAGAACTCACACTTCTAAAAGAAAACTCTTTCTTTCCCTCTGCTTGATGCCAACATCTGCACTCCTGGGAAGCAGCTCTTGAGTGTCCCTACATAACCGTGGAGGCACAGCTCATGGAGCCAACTGCAGCCAAGACCACTGATACCAATAATCAGAGGGAGGGTGCAAAGGCAGTGTTGTGACTCTGAATGGATCCAGGACCCACAGAGCTGTAGCTTCTTTGACAGCCACCAGTGGGAGGGCAAGTCCCTGCCATGCACTGCACCCTGACTTTCTGCAGGGCAGCCTCACGTACAGCCCATGCAAGAAAGGTGGGGCTTGAAGACATTTTCACACTTGTTCACCTTCTCCAACACCATTTCCAGAAAAGTCAGTTTCTTTGAGAAATAAAGATAAGGTAAAAATTACAAAGGTGATCTTGCTAATGAAATTGTGACTGTAAGCTTAGCTGGCCACAGTATTGTTTAAGCCACTAGTCTTTTGATATAGCACTTACTGCTATTCAAATGAGCAGAGGATAAAACACACAAAAAGAAAGGTTAACATTTTCTTTCTGCTCATCTAAATCAACATTATTTTTGCATAAATTCAGTTTATTTCTGACACATTGTCATATGAAGAGCTTGGAACAGGTACAAGTCCAAAATAACCCCATGTACATGCATGACTTTTTGAAGGCTATGCTTAATCATTATTCGTAGTGCTAAATAATAATACTGGTTAATACTAGCTGCTCTTGTTCTAGCTAGTACCATGGTCATAAAAATAAGCCAAAGATCAGGACATTTCCTATCACATTGGCACATTCACCAGGAAATATGTTTGGAAGCCTGTTTTGTGCTACACCACTACGTTGTCGACTGCACCTTCTCATGAGAAAACTGCAAAATTTTATCCCTGTTTTATAAAAATTTTCCTTCTCCTACAGGGTGTTTTAGTAGGCTGATGGGACTCTTGGCAGTAGAAAAAGCTAGAAAAACAAAATTAACAATTTTTATAGTTAAAATATCCCAATCCCTCTGTGATCAACAATGCTTGTCTTGATAGTTTTTCTCACTAACCTTCTGCAGGCTTAACACTGCACACGTAATCTCACTGTGTGACTTCAGCATTGCTGTAAAAGGACACATCAGAATCAAAGGTTCACATTTCTACAACAGGCACTGTGCTGCTAATTGAGTTTCATTATGTATTTGGTTTTAATTTTCTGCTTAGCAAGGATTGACTTTCTCCTCCTCTGGATGCAATATTACCATACAGAAACTTCTATCTTTCTCCATATAATGACATGTTTTCCCATGGACAAAGCAGATTTTTTTTCCCCTTATTTTGGTTTAAACTCCACTCTTATCTAGAAAACCACAACCTAGTTTAACAGTGGCCACCATATGGTTCTTAACTCCAAGCAGCTTTCAAGGCACTTTGAATGCAGATCCTGCATTGAAATGACAACATGGCCAAAATCTGGGCAGCTTGGCAACATGTATTCATTCTAGCAAGGATGTCTGAGCCAGAGGTGCCCAAGGACTGCCTCACCCCCCTTGCTTTAGGATGTGTCTGTATGCTCAGCCCACAGCAGAGTTTGCAGTTCCTAAAGAGTCCCAGTTCTCTCTCCCTTAGAAGATGATGCTCCCAGACCTCCTCCCACACTCTGACCCATTTATCAAATGTACACAGCTCTCAGACGTGAAAAGAGTTTGCCACATACTAAAATGGAGGCAAAAAAGGTGCATTGATTGGTAACAGTTCAGGCTTTAAGCATTTTATGGTTTACTAACAAGAGCATATTGAGAGGATATGGAGAGAATATTTTTTCCAAAATTACTGAATTTTTACTAGTCACAACAATACTTCTACTTGTGATTTAAACCTAACCGGTAAGGAAGTGTGTAATACTTATACTGCCACCAAAAATATTTTTAGCTGCATCACATTTACCAGGATTCCAGGTGTTCTTATGAAATCAGCATTCATGATATGCATCTATTTGGTGCCGTGTATGAGAAAGACAGAATCTCTAGTACTTACAGCCAATCATCATCATAGCCACAGCAAAGATCTTCTCCCCATCTGTCGTGGGAGCGATGTTCCCAAACCCCACGCTGGTGAGGCTGGTCATGGTGAAATACAGCGAGGAGATGTAGACGGAATCTTTGCTCGGCCCGCCTTCCCACTTCCCAAAGCCGGAGGTGTTGAAGCGGTAGGGAGTTCCTATGGACTCTCCCAGCTGGTAGAGCCAGCTCTCCGTGCGGATGGTGTTGGTGTCCTCGTCAATGACCTCGTAGTCGCCGATGCTGTACCAGATGCAGGCCAGCCAGTGCGCTGCCAGGCCGAACACGCACACCAGCAGCACCAGCACGGCCGCCCCGTACTCAATGTAGTGGTCCAGCTTCCGAGCCACGCGACCCAGCCGGAGCAGCCTGACCACCTTGAGGGAACTGAAGAGGCTACTGATGCCCTAGAAGGACAAAGCACAGCGGCCATTAGAATTCCATGTGAAAGCAACAATATTCGTAACTGCGGCTTCCAGAGAAACAAGGTGATCCGTAAAAAACAGATGGTCACCGCGTAACTGAGAAACTGTGAAACACAAAAAGCTTGGTGACCCTTCCCAGGGATGAATGTATGAGCTCTTGCCTTCATCCACTACCATTTTGTGGGTTGCTCTCTGAACTCCCTTGTCAGATTATTTGAATAGGTTTACAAATACCTTTGTAAAAACTTCAAATGACAGGCTGTCTATTGCACAGCCAGTTGTGATTTCTTATGCAACACGTCAGATGTAATGTCTCAGATATAAGACAGACTGCAATATCTAGCTCAGACATATCAGAAAGATAAATAAAGAAGGCCAAAAAAATACTGTAAGTACCTGGCAATTTGTAGTTTTCCTATTTCCTACATTGCATTTCCTATGACATCACTTTCCTATACAAATTCATGCACTGATAATCAGTCCTCTGACATTTCTTACATGAACTATGCAAAGCCTAAATATTTCATATATCTCACTAATCCTCAAATTATATCCTTTTTATGACAGCTTTGATATCAATGCAGTATTTCTGTGCTGAAAATAATATGGCTCCAGTAAGACAGAATTAAACCAGCATGCAGGATTTTGTATTGTTAACTTTTATACAGATTTGCACAAGAAGTCAAATAAAAAAATTCAAACCCATTTGGGGCATGAGAAGATCTGAATAGCCTATCATAAAAATCCTTCCTTTGTTTTTCCTACTTCCTCTTACTCAAGACTGTTTCATACATAGAAGTCTGATTAAAATTTAAGCAGACTGGTTTAATGAGTATTTCTGGAAAAGCGTAATTGCATACTTCTGGTCACCAGCTTTTACTGGAAGTTTGTTTATTCCTGCATAAATACAACTGCCTCAGTATCTTAGGCTGCTTCAATGCACTAGAAAAGATGTTTTATTAAATAATTACATAAAGTATATTGACTCATGTTCCCCAGGACTGCAGCAATATATTTTCCCTTTATTTCATGAATTTGTCATGATTACATTGACTCATTTTCAGAGACAGATGTAATTTGTTACCTGGGAACACACTATCAATTTCTATTAAGTATCTGGACAAGATCTAATGCAACCAGGGGGTGGGGAGTAAAAAGAGAGAGAAAAAAAAAGAAGATAAAAAAGCAGCCTTCCTTTAAATCAGAGATATTTGCAGAAATCTAGAAGAGAGCAAGTGAACTATTCTTTTCGTTAATATCTATGCCAAACTTTTCAAGTCACTGATACAAAAACTGCTACACAAAGTAAGTTAATTTCCATTTCCCATTCATTCCAAAACCAGCTTTGTTTTGTAAACACTGGAGCAAAGCCTCAATGCCAATTCTGAGAATATGACACAAAAGGCTTTAATTTCCAGGGGAGGGAAAGCAGGTATTTCTGAACACTCAGTATGGAGAGGAAAAGCAAAGTGGAAAATGCAAAAAATTATAACCATATTTTAGAATTGGATATGCAAATCCTGAACTGACAAACGCATTTAGTCTCTGCATTCTAAATATTCTGACATTACAACACAGCCTTCTGGCCTTTTCCCTCAGGACTAATGCCCATTGCTCCCTTTTCTCTTTACAAACCTTAGCAGTGAAACACTAATTTTTTACATTTTGAGAGGTCTCCAGCAATGGTACTCTTTTAGCTTCCGTCTCAAAACCAAGCCTTTAAACCACACAGTGCTTCAAAATCTCCACCCCAACATCCAAGAAAACAGTTTATTTTTGTTCAAAAGCAGTGGTGCAAAACCTGCTCTTCAAATTAAACATCCCTGTGATTAAAAAAAAAAAGCCAAAACAATGCTGTTTGTCAGCAAGCATCCCACCAAAGCCAAAAAATTAATAATGGTTTAGGAAGGAATTAATGCTTAGAATTTGGTTAATTCTTAATTAAAAATTAAAAAGAGTCAAGGATTAGAAATACTTGGGGAAAGGAAAGAACCACAGAAGAGGAGTTCAATATGAACTCCTCTGATATGAAAAATGGGAATACTAATTTAAATACATGAAATCAGATTTTAAAAGTCTAAGGCAAAATACTTTTTTAAACGTTCTCTTATCCTAATTTCCCTTGTGAAATTCACTAAAAGAAATTTTATTTTAAAAATTTAAATGGGATTGAACTGCATCATTTGGGAGAAACTGATTCTACCAAATTCTGACCAGAGGTAGAGAGAATTAGGCTTTTTTGTACAAAAAGAACTTGAATATTTATAAAAAATATATACTTTATTTGGTTGCACTGGAAGGATACATTTAATATTCAAATTACTCCTAATACTCACCTGACTGCATTGCCAATGAAATTCTAAAAGTTCAGAAAAAGCTCTATTAAAAAAAAAAAACAATTTATTTTTATTTCAGTGTTAACAGTGTTCTCTCTTTGATTTCCTCAAAGGAAAGGATTTGCCTGTTCTAAATGGATCAATATCAAGACCAAGAACTGCACAGGGAAATGATTATGCATATAACTCTTACAAATTTCTAAGTAAAAGAATTTCAAATGGTTACAAACAACAGAAACTTAATAGACTGTTTGACAGATGATAAAGTAGGGAAAAAAAATCAGATAGTCCTGCAATACTTTAAATCAGTACTTTTTGGCACTAGATTTAGCAAGTTATATTTTAATGCTTACTGGAATAGATTTGCTGGATTGAAAAACTGACAATTTTAGATTACCACTTCACAAAATAGAACTGTACTTTTAGATTATTGTCCATTTTAATGCTCTTATCAGTGCAGATTATTTTTATGCTTTTATCATACAGATGGCTCCACGATGTCACGCAGAGGAGCCTGAACTCAATTTACTTCTCCTGATGTGTGTCCCTCCCTCTTGGTCTGCAACTCCTGCCAGTTTGAGGGGCAGATGAAGAGACATCCACAGATTCTTCTGCCCAAAGGAAACAGAAAAACCTCAGTTCACAAAGAGCTGGAAGTGGCACTGTGGGTCCCAAGCAGGCACCCAGAGATGCTCTGCTCTAAAGGGTCACCATAAGGAATGTCTGTGTGGCAGCCAGGGAAAGAACAAAGCTAAGTAATATTCCATGGAGTTCGACCTGGCTCTGATTTACCCTGACACAGTGGCAACTATTGGTACTCTATCCAAAAGAAAACTTCCCTTGAGGCTATGCAAAAAAAAAGCAAAAAAAAGAAATCTCTTATATGGCCAGAATAGACACATAATACATTTTTACTATATTTTTTTACAGAGAGAACTTGAGTGCAGTGCTCACTTCAGTATGCAGCACTTGGTCAAGTATGTCAGAAAATACTGAATTTCACACACACTTATATTTCAAACGTTTTGAAGTGACTGAATGAGACTAAAAGAATTCTACTGCTGATACCTGTGTATTGATGTTGATAAATATTTCATAGGTTGGCAGATTTACTTGCATTGCCAGTGATGGCTGCTGCATAAAAAAAGGAAGAAAGTGTAGCCAGTCCTCTCCAAACCAAAGGGCAAGCTCAAGGCACTGAGACACTGAAGAAATAATTCCATAGCCACTGATAGAGCAGCATTGGATGTCAAAAGCCCTTAAAATAATAAATACAACCACTTCCCCTCCCTCTCCCTCTACACATTCTTTGCAGAGTAGAACTGTACCCCCAAAAACAGAAAAACAGACCAGCCTGAGTCCCAGGGGAAAGCAGTGCCCATATTTTATACTCAAAGAAAACTCTTTATAAGTTTGTACATGAAATACTGCCAAAAGTAAATTTCCATGTATAATCTGTCATTAATTAGACTTTCTCACTATATACTGTGCACATTTACACAGGTTTTCTTCTGTATTTCCTTGCTTTCTGCAAGATCTAATCTACTGTGAGTGCACCTCTTGTCTCACACTGATACCTCAGCCACATAAGCAGACTACTTTCCAAATACAGGGTCCAGGATATCAATGTTTTGGCTCTGCCTCTCAGTCAGTCAGCATAAGATTTGTGCTATTACTTCCATGCCCAGAAAAAAAGACAGAGACACTGTGAAAACACAAGGGCTGTAAGCAGGGCAATTACTGTTACTTGTGTCTTTGTGGTCCAAGAACAGTAACAGTGGACACTACAGAGATAGATGCTGTACAGATAAAAACAGTTGCTGCTGTTCATTTGCCATGCAAAATTGAATTCAGCTCAATTCATCGACTAATAAAAGTCCATCTAGAAAAAAATTAAAATACAAATTGTTTCAAGAACAGCCATAAAAAGTAACTGAGGCCACCCCACCTGTCCCCCCAAAAATGTGAGAAATAATTCATTTTCCATTCCAAATAAGATGTAGCATGAACAACTGCAGAAAATAACTAAAATGCTGCATTTGTCACCTCCTACAGCTGCAGTAGCACAAGTACTTCAGTAATAAATTCAATCTACATGACAGTATTCACTTTTCAGGCCATTATCCACTTTCTACATGTACAGAAAGAAAATGCACTTAACCCAAGCATTAAGATTTTTTTCTAGGCTCAAAGGTAGGATAATTTACTTCCTACTTACTACCTATTTTTAAAAAGAGAAATATTCAGTATTGGCACAAATCTTTCCTAAGTTTTCCAGCACTTTTCTCTCATATGCAACTGCTAAAGTTCAGGCTTCATCTCAATTAAAGGGAGATGCAGGAGACTAAAAGCTAACCATTAAAAGAAAGAGAATGAAACAGACAAAAAAAATAAATTATTTATTCCAAAAGGGGAGGCAATGAACCAAATTTATCACTACTGTGAGGCAAGACCCACAAGAAAGCACTGCCTTCTTTCTTGACGCTTTATTTGAAGTCAGCCATGCCACAGCCTGGCTCTGCCTACCTGCAGTAACCTGGCAGCCCTGTCAGGTCATCATTAGGTACACATTTCCATCATTTGTCTCCTCTGATTTTCTTAATTAGGTCTGAGAACATGATCTTTCCTACAGATTGCCATATTTAGCAACCAAGAGATGAGGTAGCGTTATGTGCACAGGTCAAAATCAATATCTGAGCCCTCTGGATACTGCTGTGGTTTTCAGCACTAAAGAAAACAGATCTCACTCTAGCTCTGAAGCTTATCTAGTCAGGCATCTGTGAGCTTGGTTAGAACTGGAGGAGAAACAGCAATAATTTATGTATTAGAGAACAGGGTGTGGGAAGAGATGGGAAGGCTGATTTTTCATTTGCAAAACTATGTCCACACTTGCCTCGCATGCATACATGCACATTCAGGAAAAAAAACCAAAACCAGGAAACAAACTCTATTTTACTTTTACTTTTGGAGGAAGAACAAGAATAAAGATAACACATAGATAACCTGAAGAAATCCTACTTTCTGCAGTAGCAAATAAAAAATTAACCCCAACAGACAACAATCTGCTCCCCAATGCTTCTGATTCAAAGCAACAGCCAGCTCCAGAAGCTTTTTACTTATCTCAAAGAGGCAGAACACCCAAATAATATTTAGTGTTACTGGCATCTAATACCTCTCCATCTTTCCAATTCTAATTCCATCCCTAATATGAAATAGACTACAGAGCAACCACTTAGCTACTCAAACAAATACCCTTTGTCATCTCATCAGACTTTCTGCCTCAGATCAATACAAGTGTGCTGAATGGGGGAAGAAGAGGAGAGTAACTGATCCCTGCCTCTGGAACACGCTTCCCTTTATACACAGTGTAAGTCTCACTCTAACAGCAGCTTTTTGAAATAATTCAGAATCTAATATATTCAATTAGCTCTCCTCCTTGGACGAAGGCTATCACCATACATTATCACTCAAAATGTAATTCAGTGTTTTAATTCTTTTAGCCTGATACAGATTGAATAGCTTATGTAGACTACTATTCTCTCTTTAACAGAATGATAAATCACGTCAGGCCTTTCAAAGCTATGAAGAAGTAGCCCTGAAATCCAATAACACCCTTACTTGTCTGTGACTTAGCAGAAAGACTGATCTGAACATTTGGAGTGCAGAAGAAGAGGAGTCAATTGGCATCTTAGCAGCCTCAGTAGAACCTACAGAGAAGGTCAACACCAGGCAGACACACAGCAACACATCCTGCTCTGGAATTCTCTTTTGGTAGGGGCTATCCATCAGCAGACAGAGCAGATGTCTCTGAGCCACCAAGGTGTATGAGCCTGGGTAAGACCAGGGACGGTAGCAGAATTAAAATAAACCCAACACCTGAAGCAGGCTTACAGAGTAGGAGAGAATTTAACCCTGAATGGCTTCCAAAGCATAAGAGCCCTGCAGTGCCTATACACATCAACACAATTTGGAAAACTGAGGATTTTGGGGGAAGAGACATCCTGCGCCTTCACAGGGTAGCTTAACAGTGCATGTGATGGGTAGCATGGAGGTTGGGTTTTTAAGGAAGGAAGATAGAAAAACTCATATTTGACTGGAAAAAGAAATGGTAGAGGAGGGTGAGGAGATGTGGAACAAAGCAGAGAAGAGAGACACCCTCACTCCAAACCCCAAGAGACTCTGAACAGCAAGTGCTTCTTTTGCCTACCTAGTTTATATCCTGGCTGTGCACTTTACCCCAGGAACCTGCTTTACACCATTTGCATTTCCCCAAAATACTCCTTCCACCTTCCTGTCTTCTAAGGAGTAATTCCTGCCTGGCACAGCCCCCTGGGGCCGTGCTGCAGAACAGAGGTACTGAGAGAAGTCAGACAAGCAGCCCTCCTCCACAACTGCTTCTCCTTTCCATGGCACTCCCCTTTTTCCACAGTTCAAGGCCACCAAGCTCCTTCTAAAGCTCCAAATACCACCTGGGAGCCACACCAAGGACCTTCCTAGCCATGCTCCAAGGGTTTCTGGCAGGTTACGGCCCCCAGCACACACCTCCCATGGGCTTTGTTCTGATTCTTTGGGGCTTCTCACACAGGGACACCCAACCAAGTAGACTTCCTTCATCATCACACCCCCAGTCCAAGGCCCGTGTTCCAGCCCTCCCCCTGCCCCACCTGGGCACAATAACCCAATTCCTTGATCCTTCCCCAGAAGCCCCAGTAGGTGTCACCCAGCCCACAGGGTCTCACTTATCCCTCCTCCTCTACTTTGATCCCATCCAAGAACCACAATTTGCCAACATTTCCTCTATGCCTGGATCACACTCCACGATACACAGCTGGGGGTTTTTTTGTCAAAGACTTTACATAAAAAGTATGTTATGACTACTTTAAAATTTCAATTAGCCATAGAAAATTATTCATTCATTAATAGGTTTAGCAATAGACTCACATGCAAAATACAGCACTGCCTCAGATTCAAATGAGTGGTGAACTACTGTTTCAAACAGGTTTCATATTACTCAGCTGTTTACATTTTAAAAATACTTTTTAAATTATATTTTCCAGTTTGCAAAATTCATCTAACCCAAAATCTATCTTTATAGGTCCCAGTTTATTCCATAAAACTGTAAATATGATAATTTATTTATTCCCTTGCCCCTTATTGCATGCAGTGGTAAAAAAAAAAGGGAAGTTGCATGCTTTCCAGTGTAGCTGCTTCAGTAATTCCTAAATAGCTAATTTGTATTAGCATGAGAGATTATTCCATTAACAAGGTTTAAATTAATCTATTGCAAAAGTACTGCCTCAGAGAGTTGCCAACAATTTGACCAGCAACACATTCATTTTTTCCTCTCCCAACTCACTGTTTACTTTCCAGCTACACCACACTCACTTAGCACTAATTATCTTCATTTACTTCTATTATTCTGTATTGTATTTTTTTCTGGGACTTTTTTATCATCATAAATGTTGGCCTTTCAAAGCTATACATCATCTTTGCCTACATGCTAGCTTCTCTCCTATTCATTAAGTGAGCACTAGATCATTTATATTGCATACATCTTTCCTGATGATCTTTACTATGCATTTATTTCTCTTCTACCTCAACTAATAGAGTGATACATGGTTCTCAATTTGGCATCAGCCAACAATTGATCACAGCTCTCTGCTCAAACACATATAGCAATTACTGCTACAAACTCCCTGTTTCAGAGATTTATATGGTGGTGACATGACTGGATTCCACTCCTACCATGAGATTTCACAACAGCATCACATGTAATAAGTCAAACTTTTTCCAATATAAATTACATCTTATGGCATTATGGACGAAAACCACAGTATAAAATTGCTCAAGCTGACACTGCAAAAATATGCTTTGGAATTCAAAGTCTTAAATTGCAATGTTCTTGGCAAAAATTGTGGAATTTTCTTTAAGCCTGGTTTTTGTTAAATTTACTGATTGATGTCTGAACACAAAAAGATAACATTATCCGCCAAAGTAGGTGGTATTTCCTTAAGTGAGGAAAAATACTAATTATTGTAAAGAATTACTGACAAATGCTATTTTGATCATTCGAATTTGAAAGAGACTAACACCACATGTTTCAAGGGCTGTTTAAATTTTAGACCAATATTTTCTTTTCTTACTCAGACTAAATTACAGCATGATGTATTCTCTTAACAATAGAAAGTTTAAGCCTAGCATTAAGTTGATTCATCAATCAGTGGTATGTTCTGTTGAAATTCTGTCAGGTCAAGAAAATAATTAGTATTTAACTGCATAATTCGCTTCCCATATATAAAAGCCAGGAGAAACATCTATAACTTTACTTTCATTTGGGTAACAACAGAAATTTCTCTACAGCTATTCATTTCTTCACTTGTTGAATTCCACTCACGTCTGAATATGAAATGCTGTACTGTCCCTTTGAGCACAGCACTTGAGATCAGTCTCTTAAATAATTATATGGCCTTGAACAAAGACATTAATGTTTTTTTTTTCCTCTTCCATCTGTAGAATGTGGCTATTCATACTTAAGTACCTCTTGAATTAATTGTAGTTATTAATAGTTGTATTGATTAATAGTTAATGAATTCAAATTATGACAAAAATATTATTATGGACAAAAATATTCTCAACCATGTGTATAAGAAACTGGAATTTCGATTATATTGAAAAATGTGAATTGAAAATATACTAATGTTCCAAACTGCAACAAACCCAAATTTGAATTTTGAAATTGTCTGAAAACCACGGAAGTCACACTCAAGTTTGTTTCAAGAAAATATTTTCTGTTATATCTTATTATGGAATAATGAAGTAAATTGCAAAACAAAAAGTTACTTCAATATAGAAAAAGAAATCCAGTACCAGAATTTTTTCAATTGAGTATCTGCTTGCCAAAAATATTGATCGACTCTAGTTTCATCTATTACAATTAGTGGATCATTTTAAAGATGACAAAAATGGTTTCACTATTAATCTAGAGATAAGTCATGGGACAGTCCCAAAACTGCCCAGAGCAAAAAAAACCCTCAATACCCTATTATACAGTTTTTTACTTATTCATTGCTGCAGGTCCTGTGTCCCTTGCAAATCAATTAGTCTCCATCACCATAATTACAGCATTCTTAAGAACAAATTGACTTGTCAAATTAGTTCCTCCATGACATTCTCAGAGCCTTCAGTGCCTTTTTTTTTAACAGAGAATGACAGCAGACAGCAAAATAAGCAAGCTTCCACCTGGCCCCATCCCCCTTCATTATAGGGATTGCAACAAAGCCAGGATTCTATTTCCTCCTGTTTAAAATCATGTATGGAAAACATCAGACCAGGAACATAGCAATTCATATTCTTCATCTCATTTTATCACCACTGTTGACACTGGGCATGATTTCATCTCTGCCCATTTTTTAAGAATATTCTCATTAGGACTTCCAAAAGAAAAAAGAACCTGCAGCAGCCATGGCCAGCTACTGACTCCAGTGCCATGGCTCCAAGGGAATTCCCTCTAGCAAAATTGAAGTGACACACAGGTAACAGTTCAGTTTGGTTACCTGCATGTTGAGCAGGGCAGCCTTGCACCTGACTTAATCCAGCTGCAAAGTTCTATGGTGTATAATCCAGGGCAAGAGAGAGGTAAATTTAAACCAGCAAGAAGGGAAGGGAGTTGACCCACAAGGGAATGCTCCACACAACAGCAAAAAGGATAAAAGGCAAAGATTTTCTGCTTTCAAGATCCCTTGAATGTAGCTTTTATTTTTTCCTTCTTTACCAAAAGGTTATCTTTCTCTCTACAGGCAGTTCTTGAAACAGTGATCAGCATACACTGTCCCAAACCCCTCCTGATATGCACCGTGCTATTCTGCTGGCGTTGCTGGCAAAACCCCTCAGGTCCCATAAACCAGCCTGTGAGCCCTCAGTAGCAGCATGGCAATTTACACCAGTGGAAACTCTGCTCTAATGATTCTACAATGATTTATACTAGCCAAATGTCAGAACCCACTATGGGAAATGCAGATGAACAGTCTTGAAAGGATAGCATCAAGAAAAATCTTCATATTTTTTTTTTCCTTGGGCACAATAGTAGAATAACTAAAACTAACACTGTTATACTGATTAAGGAGACTGTTGAAGAGCCAGGGGAAAACTGAAGTACCAATCAGCTTCTCATTGCTGCAAGACAACACTGAGATGGAGAACCTGCAGAAATACAGACTCACACAAGAATTTCTCTGCAGAAATGCTACCATGAGTCCAAAACCATCTGTGCTCAGTTCGAGGGCTGTCCCAGCCACTGGTACAGACATTTTCCTCAGGGATGTTCTGCAGGTCACATCACCAGCCTAAAGTAAAAAAGTGTTCCTTCACCAAAATCTTCACCAGGCTGCTTCTATCTGCCGTGAGTGAGAAAAGATTCCTTCCTGCTTTGTTGGTTTTTGTTTTCTTGTCTCTTGCTTTGTTTATTTTTAAATTTTATTTATTATTTTTACTCTTTCTGTCTAAATGTCAGAAACTGACATATGGCCACTCCTTCCATCACTCTGTCAGTGTCACAGCAAAGTAATACGTGAAAGCCCTGCAGAATAATCTGCAGTCTGGGTCTTTCATATGACAAACAAATACTTAAGGACAGGTCTCACAAGGCTTTTTTGCTTGATCTAATTTGTGTTATTTCAGTCTGTAGCTTGATATAAAATGAAAACTTCTCTAGGGAATTAAATATCAAACAACATCACATTTTATCCGCTGCATTTAATAGTTTGCCTACCTGTCCCAGAGTCATTGAGAAAACCACTTAAAATTTTATAAAAAACAGTGCAATTTTTAAAAAGTAATGGGGTTCGGTTTTGCCTATATTTCACTTGACATAGTTTTCTTTTGATAGCTAGGCTGTCCTTTGTAACATGGGCATATTTTAAAGGAAGTCATAAAATTTAAATTTTACAGGCTAAAATTTAAATACTAGGCCTTGATGAGGTAGGTATGTAAATCCTTCTCTGGAGGTATTCAAAACCACCTGGATGCAATTCTGTGCAACCTGCCCTGAGTGAATCTGCTTTAGCAGCTGGGCTGGACTAGATGATCTCCAGAGATCCCTTCCAAGCCCAGCCATCCTGTGATTCTGCATCTTACAGCTTTAGCATGTGTCACAGATAAACTCAGAGACATAACTAGTTGATGACTTTATAATGTGTAACCAGAAAGCAGGCTGCTGGAATCCTCTTTAAGATTTTATTAAAAATTCATTAACTCTCTGAACTATTTAGGCACAGAACTTTAATATATTTACTTTAAGAATATTTTCTTGGCAGACTGATCAAAAAAAGCAAGCAGTTCAAAAATACTCATTTTCTGGATTTAAGTGTCTGAATGTAAGTTCTTTTGTTGGATTGTGATCTATTCTCAGAGAAATGAAGAACTAAGGAAGAGTCTAGATTTCCAGATTTCTCCCTACCCTTTCATTTAATTATGAAATTACCATACAAGCACCTTCAATTGCTTCACCTTCCTCTAAAAATACTGTTGCCAAACAATGCTGCACAGATCACCAGGTATCCACACAGTGCTTTCTGGTGCTCTAAGATGATTCAGTGAGTCACTGCCTGCCTCTTTGCCACCTGCTATAGCATCCTAAAACCTGGGAAACGTGTATTTTACTCCCCAATTGTTCCTGTGAAGAACTGGCATTAGCAGAACTACCCTGATCAGTCATCAGTGAAAGCAAGCACAGCCTGCCCCGAGAAACTGTCCTGACACACAGTTCAAACCATTCCTGGTAAGTCAGATGGAGCAGTTTTCCTCAGTGCTGTACAAAGGTGCTGCTGTCTGCCTCTGCCTGTCCTCCTGAATCCTGATGATGCAGAAAGAAGGAAAATAAACGTGGATTTTTAACCCCCAAAACTACAGCAGCAATTAAAGAATGAGTCTTCTGGCTAGGACTCATAAGCAAACTCCTGTGCATGCTGTGGGTGGCTACCAGAGACATATGTACAGTAATTCAATAAATTTAAAAACACAAATTTCTTTCCTCTGTCCTGCACCTCCCCCCCAACCACCGAGTAATAATTAATGGATGAAAGTGGAAGTGGTATACTGACCTCATCAACATTCTCAAATGCATTGATGACATCATATGGCAGGCAGGAGAGCAGGTCAATCACAAACCAGGTCTTCAAGTAATTCATGCGAATCAGCTTGGGGTCAGAGATCACCTCTCCTGCCGGCCCCACAAAGGTGGTATGGAAATTAAGCACAATGTCCACCAGAAAAATGACATCTACAATGCTGTCGACTACTAGCCATGCCACGTTGTTCTGTTTGGTTTTAAAGGAGACATTGTAAGGGACCAAAATAGCAGTGTAGAAGGTTAAAATCAAGATGATCCAGTCCCAGGTAGTCTTGAATACACAATAATGCAAAATTATATGCGGTGGAGTCTTTGGTGCCTCTTGTTTGTACTGAGGGAGGATTTCAGAACCCAGCTGCAATACCTATAGTCAGAGAGATTTGAGAGGAAAAAGAAAACATGCTTAATTTTTCCATGGTATTTTTCACACTGTAGATTCTCAAGCTCAGTACAACAGTTCATAAAAATTCATGTCCACTAACTCCTTTTATCAGCACCAAATGGTAAGCAAGCCAAGAAAAGTATTCTGCTACCCAAATCAGCATCAAACTAAGAATAGTTGTTTCTTCTAATGCCATCAATTATTTTTTGACTCTAAGTCTAACGTGTGGAGTGCCCAAGACAAACAGGCACTTTTCAGCACTTCAGCTATCTAGACAGGTGAGACAGAAAAATGATGGGCAAGAGTAGGCAGGAAGGCCAATGCGAATAGAAATTGATGGCAAAACCAGGAACAATACACAGCTGAGCTCCAGTCCAGCAGCAGGATGACCACTGGACCACATTTTTTTTCAACATTGGCTATTTAACTCTTCACTACAACGTGTCTGAAATAGTCTCATGCTACAATCTATCATGAATGCACAGGCCTTTCTTCCTCTTCTCTGGGATGTGCAGGTCCAAAGCCCACAGATATCTATCATTAGCCTGCAAAAACTCATTTTGGACTTCACCTTTTCATTCAGAGAAGTTCAATAGCTTAACTACCTGATAGTGTAGAATCATAGAAAGATAGAATCTTTAAGGTTGGAAAAGACCCCTAAGATTGTTGAGTCCAACAATTAACCCAGTAGCACCATGTTCTCCAACAAACTATGTCCCCAGGTGCCCCATCCACACACCTTTTGAACACTTCAAGGTACAGTAATGCCACCATTCCCTGGGAAATCTGTTCCAATGCTTGACAATCCTTTCGGTGAAGAAATTTTTTCCTAATGTCTAATCTAAATCTCCCCTGGTGCAACTTGTGGCCATTTCCTCTGGTCCTGTCATTTGTTGCCTGGAAGAAAAGACTGATCTCCCCCTCGCTACAACCTCCCTTCAGGCAGTTGTAGAGAGCCGATGGTCCCCCCGAGCCTCTTTTTCTCCAGGCTAAACAATCCCAGCTCCCCCAGCTGCTCCTCATCAAACTTGTTCTCTAAACCCTTCACTGCCTTCTTTGCCCTTCTTGGGACACACTCCAGTGCCTCAGTGTCCCTCTTGCTGTAGGGGCCTCCAAACTGAACACAAGATTTGAGGGAACCTGCCGAGACCACTGTTGAGTTACGCTGCAGTTAGGTCTGAATTCAGAAAAGCACTGCTGCAGAAGACCATGTGCCAGCAGGTGTTTTAAACCCTGGGCCTCAAGCTGAGCACAAGCTGACACTGAGCACTGTTTTGCATAATTGCAGTCTCAATCAATGCTGCCCATTTTATGTCTGTTCTCTCTCCAGTTCTGCCCACTGCTGCAAAAACAGTATTATCACACATGTTAATTCTTGGGAACTCAAATTTCTTTCACATACCTGTGAATAAGAATGTGTTTGTTTATATGTATGGATATATATGAGGGTGAAATCAACATCAAGAACCTGTGTCCAAATAAAGAGAAGTTAAATTTTAAAGCAAATTTTAGCCTGGATGAGTTACGAATGAAAACTGAAAGGAACATAAAGGCTTGCTTGAGTGAAATGTGTTTGGTAATGCCAAACTCACAGAACCTGTGAGAACTGTTTAGGAGCACGGCTCTTTTTTCACACTTATTTACTCATAGTTCAGAGCAATAGGAAGCAGGGAAGGAAATTAAATGGTTGTTTAAATGTTTTCTCTGGGAAAAGATAAGACAACACAGCTAGAATAGAAGGATGTCTTCCTTCCATTCTCCTTATCTGAACTTTTTAATGTCAGTTATTTAGACATGGATTTTATCTGCAGGCTTTTCTGAGTGCCTTTTTTCTTCTTCTTTTTTTTTTTTTTAATTTGGTGAACTGGTGAGATTTTTTCTGACAGTTTCAGTGAAAGGGGACAAAAGAAAACAGTCAGCTACAAAAGTTCTACTTGGACAAAACAGTCTCAGACAAAACTCCCTGCTGATTTGAGCCTCACATAATCACTTACTCGACACTGTCAGATCACAATTCCTCACACACGTGTAGACAAGAATGGGAATTGCAAGCCTGCTGACTTTGAGCCCAGTATGTTCTCCTGAAGAGAATTAACATGACCTGCTCTGACAGACCTGCATGGTACCACAGAGGCATTAAGAGTTTGAAAAAAAATGCGATTCGAAAAAAATAAGAGGACTCAGTATTTTTGTTTCACTGAGTGTCTAGAATGACAGCAAAGAGGAGAAATGAACATTTTGCCCGCAGACCCAGCTAGGACTCAGACGTGTTCACTGCAGTATTACATAGTCTATTGATCCTGACCCTGATTCTTGTATGTTCTCCATACTACCAAAATAAACACTGTCCTGTGCTGAGAGGAGCTGGAAGCAGCACAAGGCACGTGCAGTCTCTCTTCTCTGCAGGAGGCACTGGCCAGCCCATGCCCAAAAGTCACTGGTGTGACTGGAAGAGGCAGAGGTTGTGTATTGAGTCCGTGTGTGTACTCAGAGCATCATTCCCTTCAAGGCTTGTTTGCAGTCTCAGTGACAGATGTTGGGATGTCTTTTCCCAACAAAAGCTCTAGCCCAAATCAATACTGCAAATATCTCCTGCCCTCCATTTGCCCATTGCAGCTGTACCTGAATCACTTGGAAAGCAATGAGTTACTGCTGGTTTTTATGAAGCTCTGCATGAGCAGCAGCTCTAACATAGGATCCTAAGCCTGAAAGATGCTTCACAGGGCAAGCAGAGTCCTCTGCAATACTCATTCACTGGAGTAATTGATCAGCAAAACCAAGCACCTCCATCACATAGTAACATTTTTCATTTAGCAGGATTTCAGTTCTAATGCTGAGATTTTACTGGTGTGGGGAGACAATCACCCTTCAAATGCAGCAGGAAAGCACAATTGCTTCTTCTGCAATCACAGGCCTACTACATCTTATTTTTTTAGCCCTTGGTATTACATGAATAAGTCCAATATTTTGGTAACTCTTCTAATCAGCACAGGAAAAACTGAAAAAAAAATTGTTTGCTCTTGTCAGATGGTTCTTGTCTATGCATACATAAGTTCTAGACTCAGAATTGTATCATGTACTCCATTTTGGTCACTGCTGCTCTCTTTGTACTCCAAGAATTTGTGGAAATTTTGCATCAACAAAACTAAATTTACTGGAAGATATACTAATGTATACCTGCATACACAAATAGGGGAAAAGGCAAGAACAATCTCTGTTTGGCAAAAAAGAAGGGGCTAAACTATGATGTCCATTATTTTGCTGTAAATAGAAAAAAAAAAAAATTAAATAAAGCCAGTGGAACTGCAAGGATGTAAAACTGAACTGAAAGCAGAAAAAACAGACTTGTAGTTCCAACTCATTAAGACAATAAACTGCTGCTTCAGTGTTTTAAAATGTCACCACCAAATACAAAGCACTCTCTCCTTACTTGCTTGAGATTCAAGGCCTACAGCACAGGAAAATAAAAGGATTGATGATTGATTGATCTACTTCCCTTTTTATTTAGAAAGTAAACATACTCCAAACTATCTGGATAGCTAGGGACCTTATTAATAAGTCTTTTGAACTTCTGTTATCCCCTCTGGAGTCTCTGGTGAAGCCCTTCCAATGGTTATTGAAAGAGATCAGGGGCCATGGCTGTAGCTGGTCTCCAGCAGAAGGATGTGCACCAGCACTGTGGGCATGAATCCTGAACCGAGGGGCAGGAGACAGGCATCAAGGAATGACACAGGGATTCCAGTCACTCACCAGGTAGGGAAAGCCACCTGCAGCAAGCCTGAGGTGCCTCCAGTCCTCTTCCTGGGTGGAGTGGAGGTGACAAGTTCTAGCCTGGGTTCCCTCTCACTACATCACTAACATACACCTTTGTGAAACCACCCCATCTTGCTGGCACCGCTAGGGATGATTTCACAGCCTGAGGTGAAAGAAGGGCACTGCTCCAGCTCACACTATCTCTCCCAGCAAAGGCAACTTGCTTTGCACACTGGCAAAAGTTTCTTGGTGCCTGGCACTGCCAGCCAAGAGCTTTCAAAGGCACCAAATTCTTCATTTCACTGAAGGAAGAGAAACACGCCTAAAACAAGGATTAATAATCTCAGAGAACAAGCATGTGCCTTTATCGTAAAGCACAACAAAAGAGCTCAGTACTGCACAGAAACCATGGCAGGAGGTCCACAGAGCTCAGTGCTAAAGATCAAGCTTTTGTCAGGTCACCGCACTGGAAGTTACAAGAGCTCCTTTCTCCACTTCTCATGCCAAGGGCCACACCAAGTCTATTTCCTCACCATCCTTCCCCACACACACACCACCCCTGGGTCATCTGGAGATTCAGAGCTATAAACCTCACTCTCTCTGCACCATCCAGCAAACCCAGGCCAATGCAAAGTACCTTCTGCCCTATTCCAAGGTGCTCCTGCTGCACTCCAGCCTCTAGGGAGAGTAGTGCCAACCTGAGACACGTTTGCTGAAGTAGTCAGGTGTGGTTACACACCCACATGAACTAACCACATTCAAACTGCTTGTAAAGCTACTTCTCCTGGAGAGGAAAACAACCAAAGCCCAAGAGACTGATATAAAAGTAATCATGAAGAAAATGTGCATAAGTATATAAACCAATATGCTGAGCTTCCTTTCATGTGCACTGGACAATTTGATTACTACAATTTTCTGAATAATTGAAACAGCTCTGGTTTTGGAAGATTTTTCACTATTATACAGTTTTATCACAGTAAAAGAAATATTTATTTCAGAAACTTATTAATGAAAGTATTATTTCAGTTACTTATTATTCATCAGATAACACAGCTGTATTATCTGCATTTATTATTTGTGGTAATGATGCATGATGCTTCAATAGCTTTCTAACGCTGGAGAATTTTATTCCAAGAGCACAAACACCAAATTTCATCATGGGTTTTACAAGACTGTGTTCTTTTATAGCACAGAATTTTTTTTTAATCGTATTTTTTTTACAAAATGGTGACTATATCCCAAGTCCAGAGCCATAAATTGCATCAAAAGCGGTTAAAATGATTTACTTATTTTTAAGACTGTATGACTGGGGGGCAAAAAAAAAGCTAACACACAAACACTCACTCATTTCCAGCTTAATCTCTCCTTTTCATGTTTTCAACTGTACCTATTTGCTTTCTCTCACTCTCCCTTGCTTTTGTTTTCCCAAGCAGCCACACAAATTGCTCCCAAGCTAAGGGCTAGGTGGTAAACCTCAATATTTTGACTGGCAGTTTTAATGGCAATTATAAGTTCCTGGTAAACAATATTAAAACAAAAATGGCAGAAGTTCCATTCTTAAGCAGTGCTGCTAAGCACCATTATAATTTCTCTGCTTTTATTTCTCATAACTACCTTTTTTTTTTTTTTAATTTTGACACAGTCTTGTTTGCCCAGAACTACCTGGCAAAGGTGCAGAACACATTAGCTAAGACCATAGGTGCAGATGACACCTGTATTCACATTCAGCAGAAGGTTCAGGAAGAACCATCCCTACAATCAGCTCCTTGGCAATTAAGCAACAGAAATGCATCAGTTACTTTACAAACTCCTATTGCAAAATGTTGTCTCACAGTTACCTAACACCCTTGTGTTAATTGCATAATTAGAGTAGTTTTCATACGACTGATGTTAGACAAGTCAGGCTAAAAAAAAAAAAAAATCTACCCCTACTGGCGAAAGTCAGAGACTGAAGCTTCACAGACACTGCTTGTACTATCCATGGCCTGTTAGTCTGTCACTAACACCTTTCCTAAACTGTTTCACAAACAATAAAAAATTGTAAGCTGTTCTGGCAGGCTCCAACACCTTGCTCTACTCAGGTTCTAGGAGACATTCAAATATATAAGTGATAAATAACTAAGACCAACACAAATAACACTGCAATAAATGTAGAGCCTTCTCACACAAACAAGATTGATGTGAAATGTCATAGTGAGTAGCAAAAGAGAAAGGATGAGTTTTAAACTTTCAGATAGGCTACTGCAGGGATGAAGAAAAGAAAAAGAAAAAATATTTGAAAACACAACAGGGAACTGTTAGAGATCCCATATTCAATATTATCAAGAAACCTCTGCAGAATAAGAAGCCTGGCACTCCATATATCTTCAAATAAAGAAAGGTGGTCTTGTCCATATGATTATATGCACTCTTCTTCTCTCTGGTGTAGTTCTATTGACTTAAATGGAATTACAGCAGAAAAAAAGGTTACCTAACATCACAGCTGGGGCTAATGTTCTTTGTAAAATTATGACCACAATATTCAGTCAGCAATTAAAGAAACTCATTTCAGACATGTAAACTATACATTTGCCCTTTATTATTTGTAATGAATCAATTGGCTGTGCCAGTAAGAATACTTGCAAAGACTTGTTGAGCACATGGACTTGCAAAAAGTTTTGGTAACATGTAGTCACTGACATCCAGACTGTTGCCAAACAGAATAACCTCAGACCATTTGCCTTACATTTTGCTGCCTACATTTTAGCATTAACTAAAATTCAGCGGTAGAGATCTAAAGAGAAGAAAGGATTATTTGATATGAAGCCTTGAGTAGGATTAGAAGGAAAACTATTCCAAATTCCAGGACACTAAAGCAACCTCAGGGTGGATATTTGCTAATCACATGGTGTTCCTGCAGTACGGTGTCCGTGTGAATGTCTGTCCCTCCCCTGTGCTAGTATGATCCATGTTATTTCTCTGCTTCCAGCAGAAATTGGTTTCCCCTTCTTGAGTTCCTCTGTATTAAATACTGACTAGGTAAGATCCTGTCTGCAGGAATTTTGCCATTATACGTGATAAGAAGACAGGGGATTTTTAGTTTGCATACAAACTAAGATGTATACAACAGAACTAACTGAGTTTAGTATAATTGACTGTATGGAGACCTCATGGAACCCATCAACGCCTTACACCTCCAGCTGCACAGGGAGATCAGGAATTATTGTCAAGTCATAGCTGATGCCATGGCATTCACAGCAGGAAGTGACACAGGACTGCCACATTATATTGGGTGTTTTGTCACTAACACCATATCAGACCTCTCCCCGAGCTGTTTTTACACCAGGAAGACCCTGCTACTGGCCCAGGAGACAGCTACAGGAAACTTGGGACAGTCTCTCCCCCTCGTGGCGAAAGCCCTCAAACCCTAAGTGCTTCAAGGGGCCTTCTCTGCCTGGAGCTTATCTCAAAACTTTTGAGAGGCTACTTAAATCACAAGGTTTCATTTTCCTAATCTGTCTGCAGTGTTTCTTATGGCATCTTATAACTGTTGTGTCCATAAAACCAGTAATGTAAACAAAGGTTTTAACCAGTTGGTAATGCAGGGTTGGGATCCCACTGTTAAGTAACTAGACATTAATTAATTCAGAGAATAACCATGTCATGGATTCTCCAGGATTTCCTTGTGTACTAGACTGAGTTTTTCTCACCTCAGTTTTACATAAGTAGATAGTCCAAGATCCTACTCTTATTCAGATCCTCAGAAGAATGAAAACTAAGCAAGAAAGTTCTATTTTAATAACACCTTTCTAAGACTTTGCTAAGATATGGAACACAACACTGCAATTAGGTTACATGAAATCTTTGGGACACCCGTTTTCATTCTTCTGTCATAGGACACATTTCACAGCACATGTACCAGATTCCCAGGGCAGAGAGGACTGACAGTTCTTGGCTCACGCAGAGATGACATACCCACAAAGGCTAAAAACATTTCTTTACAGCCTCCTGGGGAAAGAAAAAATTACCTCAGCAAGTCTTGAGTGCTTGTGAACGTTCTCTCCTTTCTGCACGCTGGGAGCAAGCTGCTGCAGCACTCCTCGGCTGCTCGTGAGGGCACGGGTCAAGCGGGCAAACTTCCCCCAACCTGGAGAAAACATGCAAGATTAGACACATCACCAAAAAAAGCTGCAAGTGTACCTCATGAAGCCTCTTACAACTAAAGGGAGAAAAAGACATTAAAACAGAGCAATCTGCCTTACTACTGACCAGAAGGGAGTATAATTTAACCAAGCACCAGATAAAAGCCAGTCAGAAAATAGGTGTCAGCATGGTACAGTAATAAAACTCATGACTGCTGTGACTTTGTATTCAATGACTCTACAAAAGTACTGCCACATGAAGTGCATATTTTGCAAGGATAAATGTCCACTATACAATAATCTCATATTAAATCTAATGATCAGATTTGGATCTCACAGCACTGCAGAAGACACTCCAGACTAATCAAGATGTAAGGCTAGAGTCACGCACAATGAAAATACAGTTGTCTCTAACAGAAGTGAATTTAGCCTCAGATGCATCAAGCACAGATCTGGAATAAGCAGAGAAATATACATAAGGTAATAAAAAGCAGAGCAGAAAAGCAAAACAAAATCATTAATTTTACTCTCCCTAAACAAAAGGGGGAATATACTAATAGATTTTTCTCAAACTTGAATTAAACATTTAGCAGCTTCTGGCAGAGAAGTCATATGCTGAATTTTAATTCAGAATATTTTTACAGTGTTTTCAAATATCCCTCAAAATAGAAGACCTTCAATGACAGTCACAAGAGCTAGCTACAACTACAATCTTTATGAGCGGTACTTTGCCATAACAGAAAAGCAGAGTATACATCTGGATATTTTTGGCATACTGAAAGCAAAGTATCAGTGAGTTTAGTCTCAATCTTGAAAAATGCTAGCACCACCTGGGACCTCTTGAGCTCCTACTCCTCATCTCCTACTCCAGCTAAGGATGCTCAGCACTTTGAAGATTCAGTTTATAGTGAGAACCTGGTTTTGGAAAACGTTGCCTACACAGCTTTCCTGTAGAGCCCTTTTAGGTACTGGAAGGTGCTATAAGATGTCCTTGGAGTCCTCTCCAGGCTGAGCACCCACAACTCTCCCAGCCTGTCTGCACAGCAGAGGTGCTCCAGCCCTCTGAGCATCTTTGTGACCCTCCTCTGAACTCGCTCAACAGGTCCTTCTTACGCCGGGGACTCGCAGCCGAGTACAGTACTCCAGGTGTGGTCACACAGGATTGGAGTAGAGCGGGAGAATCATCTCCCTTGACTGCTGGCCACGCTGCTTTTGATACATCCCAGGATACAGTTGGCTTTATGAGCTTCAAGCGCATCTTGCCCAGTCATGTCCAGCCTCTCGGCCGACCCAGGTGCAAGACTTGGCAGGTGGCCGGCCCGACGAGGCCCGAGGGGGATGTGCTGCAAGGGGGCACAGGCGATCGCCGCCTCTCCGGCGCCGGGAGGGAGCTGCGGCGGGACGGGCGCTCCGGCGCTGGCCACGGTGCTGAAGAGGAACGAACGGGGCTTGACCGCAAACCTCAGCCCCGGCGGGAAACAGAACAGACCACGGAGCTCCAGCATCACCCGGGAACTCGAAACCTGCCTCTCTTACCACACGCAAAATGTTTCTAATGACAGATAACATAGACAGCTCCTTTTACTAACTCAAACCGGATTGATGGGGAGTGCACTCTCCTGGAAGATTTGAAATTTGGTTCAAAACCCGAGGACAAACTTTCAGCGTAAATTTTCTTCCAAACATTGCTCTAAGATTTGGGCTATTCGGACGTGCACAGAGGGAGGATGAAACGGAAGCACCTCCTCACTTGAGCTTTCTTGCACAAAAGCACTGCCAGACAATTCTGTGACATGAGTTGTGGCTATGAATACTGAGCACCTTCGAGCGTCCCCCCTTCTTCCCAGGAGTCATCTCCTTCTGAAAGGTACAGCTTAACCCATTCCTCTCTCCTCAGCATCCCCAGCAAGCATCTCCTCTGCCCTACGTGTTGAACATCTCACTTGTGGCTGCCTAAATGGCACACAAAAGAACTGTTTCCACAAGCATTAGATCTCACCCTCTACTCCAAACTCTGATCTGAAAGCAATGTAACTGCTCTAGGCAAGAGATTGTGTCATGAGGCAGGGCTTTTCAGCTTGGCTTTTTAAAGCAGTGTGGAAGCAAATTGGGAGTACATACCCCAGTTCTCTCCACACACAGGGTACCACACTTGGGAGCCCAGCTTGGAGAGGCACCCACCACTGTACCATGGTATGCCTAAAACCAGGCACTGAATCAACACACAACATGTACAAATTTCATCTTTAGAACAGAACACTCTCCTCCTCGCATTGCCTTTTGGGGTTTTGGTTTTTGTGAAACAAAAAGATAAAAATGTGGCAAGTCCAGCATACAGTTAGACCTGCAGATTGTAGAATAGGGAAAAAAAAAAATTAAATAGGATGCCAGTACTAAACCTTTTGAAAAAAAAAACATCTCTAGTAATGCCTGAAAAGACAACAGTGTTGAATTTATTGCATTTTTTCCTCCACATCCCTAAGGACAGACACAGCCAACAGCAGGTCAGTTATCTATCCAACAAAGGCAGGTCACGTAATGGACTTTAGCCATAGGACTGAACACAAACACGAAATTTTAAGGGTCATGGAGCTTTCCAAGACAAGGAACTAAGCTTCCAAATGGCATAATATATTAGTGTCGGTCCTGCTAAAACAGAGGGACCAGATTATATGGATTAGGAGTTCTCTTTCAACACAAGCAGTTGGTATAGCCCTACATCCATTTTTTTTCTCTAGAAATGGAGAAAATATAAATTATATTTAAAATCTAATGCTCCTAGGTGATTCTAATACAGGCATATATATTCCTCAAACAAGATAAGCTCACATAGAAGAGAAGACAGCTTGAAATTCAGGAACCAAACATAAAGCTGGATACCAACCCATGGCAGTGCTTGCCTATGCCCCTGTCTTTGATTCTAACCCATTTTTATCACTGTTTGGTCTCTTTTTTCAGTTCTGCAGAAAATCTCATGCACAGACAAAGCAAAGTAATGATATTAAAACATTTCCAGCTTCAAAAGGATGGGAAGCCTTCAAGATTAACAGCACTGATTTCAGTACTCCTGCATTCCACTACGTTCTTTCAGTTTTCCACCATTTCTTCACAAAAAGGTGAATAGAAATTGCTTCTGATAACACCCAAGACAAGATGATTACAAAAGCTGTCCCCTGAGATTTGTTTCATGTGGAAATATGGCATTGAAATATACTTTTGTGCTGTGGTATTCAACTCATCAAAACTTTTCTTCTTTAAAGCATGAAGTTTCATTTAACAATGGACTTAAGCTGAAGAAGCCAATTTTCTGTATTTTTACGTAAGTTGATATACAAGCACAACAACATTTCTTATTTATTTGTAGGTAGCTATTTGTTTCCTGCCACTCTTCTCAACTCATTCTTGATAACTCAAAAATTCAAACATTGGGAATTGTGGCAGTTACAGAACCCTTGTTACCACGGTGCTGACCCATGACTTACACAATTCCTAGAGTCAGAACCAGAAGCCGCTGTCTGCTAGAGAACAAGCTTGTTTGTCCACAGGTCTGTTGTTCACACACCTGTGTAAATGTGAATAAATCAGGATTCCAGCAGTTCTTGCCTCCACTCAAGTCACCTTTGTATTCCCACACATGAAAGATCCTTGCTTACATCCACCAGCTTCTCTGCAGTGCTCCTTCTCTTTGAAACCTCATGACTAAAACAGTATTATTTTTCCATCTGGACTGGGAAAGCATACCAAAGTTTTTTAATATACTCACTACTTCCCTTTCATTTGTTTCCTCTTTTTAAGAAAACATTTCATCCAGATGAAAGCAGAGTATGTCTTAAGCAAAATATTTCAAACACTGGCTCTGTTCATATAAATACATCTTTAAAAACAGAACCAAAAATCCCCCAAAAAACCTCCACAAACAAAAAGAAAAAAAAAAAAAGGAAACATGAATTTTCCCCTGAATTAAGATGGAGGAGACAAAATATTTTTTGTGTCTGTACTCCTGCTTGTTATGCAAAGGACAGCTTAGCTGCAAAATGAAATAAAGCATCTTCTGCAGAGGAGATGGCAACTGATCATTGCTACAAAGCGCAGAAGGCTACATCATCTTGGAGGATAACAACCATTCACTACTTGATGCTGAATTTGACCACCTCTTTGTATAAAAACGAAGTATCAAAAGCAAAAATTAGGATCCAAAGCTTAGTTTTCAAGCTCTTATGAGACATCATAGATGCCTCTGGATATGTTCACCTTGTATTCATACATTCAAAACCTGTTCAGGCAAACTTCTTACAAACTACTCAGAGTGCAAGCACAGTTGTCTGCACAAATAATTGTTTTGCATAAAGTGATGCATTCCACTTCATATACTATTCTCAAGCATCTCATACTTGGTGTGTTACATATCAAACCAGGAGAGACATATAGAGGCAAAATGCATTAATTCCAAACATAGTATATACTTTGAAATTCAGCTGAGAAGTTGACCTACCACTTGACAAGCCAAATTTAGCTATCCTATAGCTTGATTTTGCCTTCTATTCAAGTAAACCTTATTTCCCTGATTTTTTTTCAAGGGGCAAGCAAATAGGAAAAAGTGGAAAGAGGCTGTTTAAAAATATTATCAACATCACTGACACACTATTTTTAAGTGGTTTTATTTAGAACGCACTATTTTTAAAGCTGCTGCATTTAAAAGCAAGCTCACTTACCTTCCATGGAAATCATAAAATAAACATCTTCTAAATTATCTGAATCAATTAACAAAGGCTACACTGAGAAGTTTACTTTTTATGTGACTTTCTTGTTTCATCTATTCCAATGTCTGATACGATTAAGAAATTAAAAAAAAAAAAAAAAAGCATGAAAAATGGTACTGGGACCTTCTATCCCTCTGAGTCACCTTCAGATGCAAGATGTCTATTCATCTTTGTGTAGTCAAACACCTGCCATTACAGCTCTACACTTTTCACTCAAGGAGCTGCATCATTTGCAGCTGAACAATCAGGCTTGAAATTGCCAGCAGGTGATAGAAAACCAAGATATACCACAGCTAAGCAGGCTTAGCCTGACAGATTAGTTACTCTTTATGTAGTACAAGAACATGATCGATTTAATGGTTTTCTCTGCATAGACACACAGGCATTGAAAATCTTAAATACTTTAAACTATAACGTTCTGCAACTGTGCAAATAGCACATTTTATTTACATATCTTCATCTACAGGCAACCTATTACATATTAAGTACTCATAAGCATAGGAAACTGATTACACATACAAACATAGTAAAAGAAAAGTACTTGCTAAGCTGACTGAAGGTGAAAGAAGGAAAAAAAATTGATTTAGCAATCAGTTTTCAGTTCGCAGTTTTAGTTTTTCAGATTGAGAGTTCATTTGGGTTGAGAATATGAGAAATATTCCTAAGAAAATTGCCCTCTTTCAAAAGCATGCTACAAGTTCCTGGGTAACATGGTACACAGCACAAAGAATATGCCCTCTTCAAAGCTCATGTGTGTTAATGATTCTTAGAACAAGCTAGTACAATTTTACCTTTTTTAGATCTTCCAAAAACGTTTTTCCACTCTGTGAATCTCAGAGCCTACTACAGATGATTACCTAACACCCCATACCTGCCTTTTCTTCCCCCTCTCACAGTATATAATTGCACAATGAGATCTAACATTAAAGACATGGACACACATGTAAAGTTCTGTTTGACAAATCAGCTTCTCCAAGAAATTGCTCATCCAGCCATCAAGTGATTAATACAATATCACACAACAAAATCCCAAAGCTAGCCTACAGCAAGTAAATTATTGAAGAAAAAGGGATAAATTAAGGACGAAAACAGAAAGTAGAGTTCCATTTATGTCATGCTTGATTTGTGTATAAAGTGACAGAGAACTCTTTACCAGCATGAAACTTCTTCAACTCTATTAATTTTAGGAGATCCAGAAATAATATTTTGCAGAGTCATTTAGTGCACAAGCCCTTCTGTACATAAAGACATGGCACTCAGGGAAGGAGTGAAGAGCTGTGATTCAGTGGCCTCTAGATAATACATTCAGTTCTTCTGTCTGCAACCTCTGTTAGTCACTTAGCCAGTTTCCGTGGGCCAGAGGGAGAAATTCTGCTTATCATCAGCTCCTCTGCAAGTCCATGCACTTATGTGTAGGTTTAGTGCCTATGCTGCTGTAGATGTGCAACCACTGAGAATTACCATGCTCACAGCAAGAATAGTATAACTTCAAGATCCAAAGGAGATTTTAAAAGAAAAACAAAATTAACATCCCCTTTCTTCAACATACTTGTATTGAAAAAAAAAAGTTCAAGTGTTTCTTTGTGTTGAAAGTGAAGGACAAACTGCCTGTCTCTACCACATAAAGGAACTCCTGTGAAAGCAAAAGGACACAGCTACCACTCCTGACTGAAAGTCCTGCTTATCAACTGACTAAATGAAGCAAGGGCCTTCACTATCAGCAAATAAATGAGCACCAGCTTTACTGCATCATGCTGATTTATCTGTGCTGTCACTCCTCATCAGGATACAGTGAGAACCACTAGGCAGGGGAAAAATACTGTAGACCCAAACTGACAAGGTAAGTTTTTTAGTTTTATTAAAGCAATAAGGAACCAAACAAATAGCACTAACAAGAGAAAAAAATTACCCACGTAGCCTGGAAGAGGGTATGTTTTTCAAGGTTGTACTTCCTTTTTCATGGTAACAGGTGTTTCCACTTTGAGAAACTACGTTTTTAAAGAATAACAGTTTGAGAACAAATGTAAATCAGTTCATCTTCACAGTAAGTTTCCTGTTTAATTTAATACTACAAATATTATTAAATACTACAAAAATGCAAACAACAGGAGAACTTGCTTCCTTTTTTTACCCCAGAGGACACAAGTCTCTGTAATTCTCCACAGGGTACAAAAGGTCTGTTTCTGAAAGGATCTGAACCTGAGTGAAAGTTTATGCTGCTGTCACAGCTGAGTTTGCTTCCAGGTTTCCAGGCTGTAGCTCAGCAAAGAGTTAAGAGCAGAACACTGCAGTGCTACTTCACTCACCAGGAGAGCTTAAACCTGATTCCACTTCAGATAACTGGAATCTCTTCACATAGGCTAAAGGAAACTAGTCCAGCACTTTAACATAATAAATCCCATAATAATGACAAGTAACATCAAGTCAGGCAGAATTTAATTATTCTGATCTTTGCTAGATTCAGCCAGGGTTAATTCCTCAGTTTTTGCATACACCTTCACACACAATTTGTACAGGGTTGTTGAGCAACACTGTGAATCCTTGAAGGCTCTGCTGGAGAGTGGGTTAATGGTGTATTTTAAAGGAAGAACAGTACCTATTTACCACATAAACTGGGCTTTCTGAAGCACTTGGGGCTTTCATTAGTAATGACCCTTTCCAATGCAGGCCAGAGCAATTTCACTAAAGAAACCAGCAACCATTTCTTGCACAAATGCCATCCCCAGTGGCACAGCTACAAGCTATTTTAACATTTAATTCTTTGGCTTGGGTATTTAAAGGACTTCAGCTCTTTCAAGACCAGGGCAAACAAACAAAAGCAGCATAAATATATAATTGTGAAAAAGACCAACCTTTACATGAATCATCCTCAATGGGCTGCTTGAAAGCTGTTATGTCATTGAAAGTGCAAAGAAATAAAACCACTTTATCCTGCTCATTTCGAATTGGAGCAATTTTCACAAAGAACCAGACAGGTGTTCCTGGAAACAAACACATCAAAGAGTTGGTCAATGGCAGGCAGAACAGTAAATGTGCCAGTTTAGATGTTTACATCTCAAATCAGCCATCTGTAAAAGTTACTTTAATGTTGGCTTTTCTTACAAACACCTATTTGGAAAAATAACAAAGCAGCTGACAAGTCTGTTATTTAAGTTCTCTGCTCTGTCTTTTCTTAGCTTTTTAATCTTCAGAAATCACCCTATTTCTGAACTTCACCTGCAAAGTTAACACTTGAACTTAAGAACTGCTTTGTGATCTCCCAAAAGAAGAGTCCCACGTATGTCCAAACGCTGCAACACAACAGTGTCTTGCTGGTTCTTGCAGGATTTGAGATCAGGCCAGCTGTGCCTAGGACATGAGCATAACACAGAGTCTCAGCTCAAGAATATGACCAGTTTGGGTCACTTTATAATTCCTTGCCAACAGGGAATGCCCTAAAAAAGACTATACCCTAACTACTATAGAAGCCTATGTCTAGCTTCAGAGCCAGGCTCCAGGAGCTCTGGCCCAGCCTGCAAATCCCTCCATGCAAGGGAAACCCTTCACAAGCTGCTTTCCAGCTTGCCTTGTCCTGAGCCTGCTCCCAATCACTCCAGCATGCAGCAAGACTCCACTGAATTCAGGAGAGAACAAGCCATTAGGACCAGAACACAAGCTGTGGATGGGATCAAGTTGTACTGCACAGAACTGCACCTTTCTAATTACTGCAGCAGATGAACTGCTAATTAAAACTACTTGAGAGATTGAAGCCTGCACATCACAGAAAAAGATGGTCCCACAATATGACCCTTCAGATGCTGCTGCCACTTCTCCTTGACCTCTATCCACACAGATCACCTTGAGGAAAGAATCTGTTAGTCAGCCCTGCCTTTCCATATTTCTGGCAGTTCTACTGAGACTGCTGAGAAGACCCTAGTGATACCAACAAAGTTCCATGTAACAAGGCAGTGTCTACCACTCATTTCACAGGGCTCACCATGCTGCTTTTAGTGATTTTTGAGTGCATCCAAGCTGATTGGAGGGCTCAGAACAAAGCACCTGGCTCCTGTATGCAGTAACACGACCTCCCTGAAGGCACCATTTTTAAGTCTGCAGTCTTAACTTTAGACATAAAAAGATGACTTTTCCAACTCTGAGGTATATCACAGTAGGGATACTCCAGACCTCAGCCTTCAGGGAGTTTGTACATGGGTTTTCAGACTGTCCCTACACCCTCAGAGACGATGAAAACAACTCATCATTGCCTTTGCAAGCACAAGAAGTAAGAGACAGAGAGGATTCAGGCTTGCTTGCTGTGAGCAACATTTTTTTTCATGTGTCCCTTTGGAGATTTGTTTGGAGAGAAGGGTCTACATACCAGGGGCCAAAATAAGATCAGGATCAGCAGGAGCTTGATCCTCTGGGAAAGCCAGAATAAAGAGCACCACGCAATCTTTGTCACTCACGTAGCAAAGCCTATTTTAGAAAGAGTGATCTTAGAAGACTATTCCTTTTCTTTCTCAGTCACAGGACCCTTCTCTATGCTAGTGATCAGATTCTCTTTCACCTGAATTGCTCACTATTTTAACATGAGCACGACATGGCATATTTCATGCAATATTTTTTAGTAACAAGGGCAACTTGTGTTTCCTGGCTGTCAAAGGGTCACAAGAGAACCTCGGGTATCTTACAAGTTACTGTTCAAAAATGGAAGCAAAGGCAGCTTTTTTCCCCACCTATGTTAATCTAAGAGAGATTGTTGTTACCAGTACCTCACCTGGCTGTTTCCCAGCCTCAGTACTGAGCAATCTTTTCTGGCTACAGAAAGGTAGGGCATCTCCAAAACCCATGGACAACTTCCATAAACCAAGTTCAATTCCTAAGGCTCCCGCTGTGCCTGCATAACACACAAGCAGTTTCAAACTCTGGCTGAGATTCCATGCCATATGTACAGCCACTTCTATAAACAGCAGGGTCTATGATGCATGGAGGCCTCTGCTCAAAAAGCAGAGAAATCCAGATGGAATCACTGGTGGCCATTTCTGAAATGTGCCTGCATGGCAGAAAGTATTCAAGGGTCAACATACTTTTTTTTTTTTTTTAAAGAGTTAACATTCCCGAACAACTCCTTCCAAAAAAGTATGAACAAACAAATATGCTAAGTGTGAAAAAAGATTCAGCAAAGTAACCGTGCCAGTAAAATCATCACTAACTTGCTAATGAGCTTAGAAGACACTGCCACAAAGCAGCCAACAGCAATTTTCTAGACAGTAACACCCTCTACACTACCCTTTCTCAAGAGCTCCTAAAATTGCCTATCTCAATTTCTTCTTGCCTACTTGTTTTTCCCAACTTCACATGTGAGCTATTCTGAGGCTGATCAAATCTGTATCCTGCTTTTACAGAGACTCCTTGGTGACTAACTGCTTTTCATTTTGCCCACTTCAACACCCTTCACTAACACTGCAACTTTTTAATCAGCCAGGATCTCCATCCACAGCCTTACTTTTTGATCTTTATCTACATGCTCTTTTTTTGATTAGGGATTTTTTTTCCCCTCCGCTAACCATTTTGTATTGTTTTACTACTTCAAGTTACAGAATTACACTCAGTTTCTTCTCTTCCTCTCACAGCTATAAAAACTTACTACGGTGCTTTTGAAGATGCTGTACTCAACACAGAAAGGATGCAATTCACCCTCCTGTGAGATGCATGATGTCATCTTCCCTTTATGGTTATGCTACAGTATGTTGTTGCAAGATTTTTCTAACATGTTCTGAATACAGCAAGAGGACTTTTCCCAATAACCTGTCAAAGGCTGCTGCAGGGCAAGGAGCTTTTATCAGCAGGGTTTTTACTCTCTGACTCCCTTTCCTCCCATGCATGTGTTTCATTATTTATAGGAAGAAGGAAGACAAAACACTTTTTTTTACCTAGAACCAAGTGTATAACTTAGTGATAGGCCCCACAGGCTAAAAGAAAGAGCCAGATGTTCTCGACAGCTACAAGTAGGCATGTTTAATGAAATGCACTATTTGGGTACCCCTGTAACTTCCAGAGTGCCACAAACAGAGCAAAATCAAGGTGGCACGCAGGACCTGCAGAAATCATCTTCCAGTTTGGGATCTACACAGTAACACTGCAAAGGCAGAAATAAGTAGATGAAAAATTCTGCCAGGCCATGTACCTGCCTCCACAACATTGTATTTTTCCTGCAGTGCATTCCCTAACATCTTGTCAGTGTCTCTTGTGAACAGGAGACAAGTGGATATAAAAATACAGTCATGAGATGAGTGCTCACAGTGCTGGGTTACATGGGCTTTCCACAGTGCTCTGCAACCAGGAGCTCATTCATGGCACAACTGGGATCTGAAATGTGGGAACACACCAAATGGCTCAGCCAAGTGAAGTGGCCATGCTCAGCTTTTGTCCTGCATACCAGTTTAATTATCAGAAGAATTTTACTGCTTAAACAGTTTATTTAACTCTTAAACAGGAAAGCCTCAAGTATAAACTACTTATAAATCAGGTCAGAAACCAGAATTTCAATGTCCTACAGGCAGCCCTCATGCTCTTGGTGTCAAAGCCAACATCCCTGCTCAGCCAGACAACCATGACTAGCAAGAGGCACAAAAAAGGCCATTTTAATGAAAAATGTGGTTTTCAGATTCAGCCTGTGGGTTTTTCAGGCAGTGAAACTGCAGCATGTTCCAGAGTTCTCACAACAAAACAAGAGTAACTTCCCAGTCTGCACTGATGCACAGCCACACAGAAAGTGTTTACCAGTGTTTCCAACAATACATCTACTTCCATTTACATTTTGTCTTTAGTCCTGGCAACCTCTCTCCCTGGTAAAGTTCAGTGATAATACCAGTGAACAAACAAAAAAGTAAACACTCATGAGCTACATTGGCTTCTGTTAGATTTGGAATCAGCAGTGAGAAAATCCAGCGTTTGTCTAGTGGCATAGCACCAATCATTCTAGAAAAGGGAATGCCCCTTCAAAGCTGCAGGACAACCAGTGTGGACAACAAGGAAATCAAAATCTTCAATGAATGCCCAACAGTAGCCACAGGACCAGCCTGGCTCGTGGTACCAAATGAGTAGGAAGCCAATCCAGAATTAACAGGTGCAGCTCTTGATAGGCTTTTATGGCCTAAGCACAGTACTCATGGTGTTGCCTTAAAGCAAAGACAATTTTAAGGGCTGTGATTCAAATCTCAAGTCTTTTCCAGACTAACACACTCTAAATGTCTAATTCCTTCCAATTTTCCATCTGAAAGACAAATACTACTGTCTCTTCCTTATCCTTTTTTCCAGTCCTGTGTCTCTCAACAGTGTTATGTTCAGCTTCTTGCTGGGCAGGAACACCAGCATTTCACATGCTATTTAACTTTGGTTGGAGTCTTTCAGAAATTCTTACATCATCAAAGTGAAAGAGATCTTAAAGGTCTATTCCAGCTACTCCTCAAGCATACCATTGAGCTCTCCTAGGTTTTCCTTCCCGCCAAGCATAAATAGGTTATATGAAAATCAAAACCACTGTTTAAATGTGCTCTTTGCCCATACCTTGAGCCATTTAACCAAAGAGGCCAACTGTTTTGCAAAACTACAAAAAGCACTGTTTAGATAAAACTGGAATACACAATTTTTCTTTCCACTAATTAAACCAAAATTAATTTTAAAATACAATGAAAAAAAACATGTTTTGACAATTCAGCTGACATCTACACTGCCATTAATGAGCGGGGCAAGTTTCCTCTAAGCCCCACAACCTCTGCATTACTTGACAATGTCTCAGTCAAACAGTCATTAGACACGTATGGTCCTAAAGG
This sequence comes from Promerops cafer, assembly GCA_013398275.1. Lineage (NCBI taxonomy): Eukaryota > Metazoa > Chordata > Aves > Passeriformes > Nectariniidae > Promerops > Promerops cafer. Next base: position 516,683 of record VZSE01009968.1, on the reverse strand, counting down.
GAAACAGTCTAGCAGTATGGAAATAGAAACGTGCCCTTTCTCCACCAATTCCTACATGCAGCAACGCAGACAGCAGGAGATAAGTTATATTAACAGCATGGCTGACCATTACTGCCACCCTTTTTAGGGTTTCACTTATGCCCAAGTACTCAGTGTGAGATTGTTTCTGTCTATCCCACACAGACTGAACAGTTTGTCCAATGTCAAACTAGCAAACCAGCTAATGAGGTGTGATCAGAGAGAGTTTGGCAAGCCATTATACCCACACAGATTTTAACCAGGTGTTCAGAGAAACCCATGACATTTGACCATGCAAGACAAAGAACAAAAGTCTATAGGAAGACTCTAGCTTTGAGCAGAGAGTGTGTACCAAATGAGAACAGACCAACTCAGTGTGCAGCTCACCACTCTGTGCCCACAAGAGTAAAACTTTAATACATCCCAGCACTTTTAAAGCTGTTACCTTTGCGTCTTCTCTATCTGGTGCTGGGATGCTGTGGCTCCTAATGCTTCTAAAGGTCAGATCTTTACAAGCTAAGATAAGAAAAATCCATTTTAGCCCCAGAGGTGGAATTGCTGTTCACAAGGGTTATCCTGTGACACTGAAGACAGTAGAAAACAAGGCTCAGCACACAGTCTTGTACTGCAGTAGTGCTGACACGGTTCACCTGATTCTGAGTTCTCTGAAGAACAGAACATGAGTATAAGGAAGACACAGTAAAGTTTTGAGATCTTCTTTCCATTTACCCCAGGAAAAATAGTTAAGGATTACTTAAGGGAATTCTGTTCTTATTTGTGGAGATGACAGCAGGTCTTGCTTGCCAACACATTTGAAGTTGACAAGATCAATGGGAATTACCAGTTTTGTGAGTCCAAAATATTTAATTTGACCTTGCTGAAGGTAACTGAACTCACACAGATGGATTTCACAGGAGATGCAGGTGTGCATACTGCTTGACAAATAATGGAGCTACACTTCAGTGAGAGGTCGAGGAGGATACATGTCACTTGACTCCAACACCCTCACTCTTTCCTGCTTCTGTTCCTATGCAACGATGTGGGTTAGCAAAGGTTTCCAACTGGAGACACTACAGGCACAGCACACACAAATATAAATGGGCTTAGATGGTTTGAACCAGTAACAGTTATGAGAAACTCTTTAGTGGTGGGAAATCACAGGTCTACCCCCCAGAAGGGAATTTTGCTGCCTATAAATTAGGATGGGGTTGTTTGCTTTTGGACCTCTATAGAAAGCACTGGTCCCAAAGATAAATGCAAGCAGAATCTACCAAATCACTATTTTAGGCTGATTTGTCATTCTCTGATACCTGAAGGCTTTCTAATACACTGGGGGAAGAAGGGACAATGAAGGAGGGGAAAAGATTGTGCACATGTTAAAATGAAAATTTTTAAAAAATCAAACAATCAAATAAAAAAAAAAACCCACACAAATATTCATGCTATTAAATTTGTTAAATGTTCAAGCACCCAGCAAACAGGGAAGTGAACCCCAGCACAAACTGAAAGTGCATCCCAGCCTTTGAGACTCTCACCATAATATGTCTACTCAGCAAAGAGCTACTGCTTTACCAAACTGCTTTGCAGTGTGCAAAATAGTTACCTACAGCCAACCCAGCATTCTGGCAAGCATTCTGCTGGTCCTATCTGTAGAGAACTTCTGAGACAAAAAAAAAAAAAGGTGTCTTAGCACTCTTTCTGCAGCACAGCTGCAGACCATAAGCAATGGGAATGCCTCTGCTCAGACAGGGGACACTTGAAGACTCTTTCTAACTCTTGATGTACTTCACCTTTGACAAGTTCACCCCACTTCAAATATTCTTCCATGAAGTAGGTCAAGTACTGCATAGAGAAGGGGGTTAGATTCCAATTGGACACCACCTCTTCAGGGGCAGGCAGAAGCAAGTGAATTTTGTATTCTTACAAAAATTTACTTCATCAATAATGAAAGCAAGTGCATATAGAACAAGCCTGCTTTTGCACTGCTTGTATGCCAGGCCTACATTGTAGAGGAAAAACAAGAGAAGGAAAATCCAAGTTTAATTTACTCAGCCATTTTTAACTCATGAGGCTGACCATAAAGTGTAAAATTTTAACAAATGGCTGTCAAAGTCTCATAAGACATTAGATGTTTAAAACACATCAATTGTACAATCACAGGTAAGCTATAACTAAGGCTAGATATAAAATATTTTCTAATACATTATCTGTACCCTTCCTTGGTATAAGTTCATTTATCTCCACTGACTTCAGATTTAGTACTGTTTTAATTTTCCCATAAAAAAATAAACAATACTTCCAGCATCACTGGGAGCTCACATCTAATTAAACAATGGAACTCATTTCACTCATGTGAAATTACTGTCAGTCTGTCTGTTGTCATTTTGCAGTCCTGATTAAAGAATGCTTTCACTTTGTCTCCTTCCAGGTATGACAATGAATCCCCATTGAATGCAACTGGATGGCATCAAAGCAACAATGACAAAAATCTGGTGGCTTTGCACCTGTTTGCTCTAATTGCTTCCAATTATCCTGAAGAAGCTCTGTACTTCTGGGAAGCAATTCTTCCAGAGAATAACGATGATTTTTACATATCTGCTAAGTTATCAAGGGCCTAGCCCAAGGAATCATCAAATCTCTATCACAACTTCAAGTTCTGAAAACAAGGAGTATAGTCACTTTTGGATGTGGAGAGGACTGGACAAAGAAAGGGAAGGCCAGGGTAGAGGCAGCATCTATAAATGCAAACATGATGAAGGCAGGAAATTGTATGTTGTTTCTAGAGTTAATACTGTGAACTGCAATGAAGATTGTGGATATACTGTACCTATCAACAGCTGGATGGGGTATTCTTACCAGACAACCAAGTAAATACTAGCACTGGGTCACCACCATGGAGAGTGCCATGTCAAAAAAAAATAGCCTATCACTTCTAGTAGCATCATTAAATGTCTCAATCTGCTTTGACATGTAAGACCAGGGAATAATTGTTACTCAGAGAAAGAAAAAAGTCGCTGCTGCTCCTAAAAGTACAAGACTGACTTGTAATACAGACATCATTATTAACTCAAAACTCCTATTTTGTTTTCCTTTGTTCCTCCAAAAGGATAGAGATACAGATAACTGTACTGTTACAACAGCCAGAATTACATTAAATGTGCAGGCTGTGGAAAATGTACCAATTATCCAACAACTCAAAACTGGGAAAAAAATTGCTATTTGTTGTGTCTGTTAGTTTATAAGGAGGGAGTAGACAGGTAAAGAATAAGAAAAATCTATTTCCCTGGCTAATTTGAAAAAGAAAAATAGAATGAGGAAAGAACAGAGAGACCAAACAGAAGAAACAAAGAGCAGGAAAATAGATGTCTAACAAAATTCAGGGTCCTTTCCCAAGCTTTCAAATTGAGGGCAGGTTAGAACCAATGATGTTCATTATCTGAACCATTGCCATAGTTGCAGGCAGAGGTAAGGTGACCACAAAGGAAAGGCCACTTAGCAATCTGGGTGCTAAGTGACTGGTAAATAGGACAGTGTTTTCCTGTGATGTGGCTTCTATCGAGAAGAAGTTCCAGGATGTCCCCTTTTTGATATGTTACAGTTTGAACTCTCTAGTGTTATTAGTCAGTCTCTGTAACAGTAGTTAATGTATCTCTAAAGCTGCAAATCTAACAAACATTAGGTGCCCTGCAATTTGTTAAACTTGAAAGCAAGCTCTGTGCTTTCCTTTCTCCCATGCCCGTGACCCTCTGCGTACAGGGCAGAGCCACCGCAGCTCTGTCTTCGGGCATGTCACACAGCACAGCTGCTGCACAGCTGCACTTTGTTCGTGCCACCTCTCCTCGGAGGAGTGCACAGCAGGGCAGGAAATACTCCTCCCTCCACAGTTACCTTGCTTTAAATCTGCATAAAAGACAGAGAGGCCCCAGGCTCTACTACAGGCCATGCTGCAGCATGACAGAAGAGTAGCTGCACAGTCTCGTGGTGCCAAATCACTGATAACTAAGAGAGAATTCCAGACTCTCCTAGATCCCAGGACTGCAGCTTATTTACTTGGGTTTGGATGCATAGATGTGAGCTGCATATGGTCCCCACGGCCACAAACTGAGCTGGGAATAGAAATCAGCTTTTAGAAAATAGGTAAACATTGGAGGCAGGTAGCCCTAGGAGGAAAGCAGCACAAAGCAAGGCCATCCAGATTGTGCATACAGGCAGTACCGGCTTCATTGTTAGGAGGCAAAATTGTTAAAAGCAAAGTAAGTTACAGAATGCAAATTTTTCAGCTTAACATCTGGCCAGGCTGAAGACCTCAGTGTATTTACATTTCAGGTGACTTTAAGTAGATGAAAATAACTGTGCATGATGTAGTCCACACTAGGTGAAACACCAAGTTTGGGGCAAGTAGTCCATCTGCTGACATGCGCAGTTACAGACAGACTGAATTTCCTAGGGAAAAAAATCACGTGCCAAGTAAGGATTTTTTGTCCAAAACAAAAGATGTTTCATTGGAAAACATCAGAAGTAGTTCAGTTTCTAAAACAAAAGATGGGTTCTTTTTATTCCAAAATTACTATATACTGGCTTTGCTATATCCGGTTTTTAAAAACTTAGAAAGCATGTTCTCTGTAGTGGAAACCTGCCTAAACCTAGCTTGTGTACTACCATTGTTGATGGAATCTTCAGTGTTGTCTTAAAGCATCACACACAAATTACTCTAAACGTCAGAACAAATTAGAAAGCTTCCTCTGCCTCCCTGAGTGATTTTCATCTCCAATGTTCTCATTTCTCCCTTTCAGATCAAGTGGCAGAACTGGGGCTTATTTAGCCCTAGATAAAGCACTGTTCTCCAGGGTGACAGCATTGCAATTTACACTACAATTAAGAACAACTTTACGCAGCTACATTAATGAACAAACCAATCGACTACTTACTGTTCTTCTTGTACATCAGGATTTCAAAGGAGTTCATCTCATAGTTCTCAAATGTTTGCCGGACCTTGTCAATTGTATCTTTGTCTGTCAGCTCTCCATACATAAAACTGCAAATAAACGGAGAAATTCAAGTCAGATACCAAAGACACAAAGCCATTTGTTTACTGTGTAAAAGGGACCCATTTAGAAATGGCACTTCTTTGATTTTGTTTCACCTGGAAAGCATATTTGACAGATGTAGCCCCAGGAGATCAAAGACAAAACTGGAATAAACACATTACTTTTCTCCTCAAGCAACAGGCACAACACTACAAGCTATTTAACAGAAAATAAATCTGTTCTCAAATACCTGCAGGTGCTGCTCTTTTGCATAACTTCTGCTCTGTGATATCCTGACAACTTGCAAAATCCATCGTTGCTGTAGACAATGGGCCAATCCACGATCTGGGCATTACCCAAGACAAAATTAGTATCTGTTTGAAAAAACACATCAGTGAGACATTAGTCAAAGCTGTGGTTGCATTAGAGGAAATACTCGTTTCAGAACCCAATCCCAATTGCTTCAGTCCCTGCACAATTTTCCCAGATATCATTCCCACTGCAGTCAACAGGATTATTCCTGGTTTTAATTTTAAGTAAATTTTTATTTTTAAAAAAGTGTTAATTACTCAGACAGAGCATAAATAAAACACATGATGGTTAAGCAGGTAAAATTTATCTCTTGACTGAGGACAGATCCACCAAACTGTTTCCCTCTGTGCCACATGCACCAATCCACCACGACACTCGGTTTGAATGTGAAGCCTCTTACAGGTGGCCAAACCAACACAAGAGCAATATTTCCTCTCCCTGAATGCAGACACTGTGGCTCCTCTCAACACTGCCTTCACTGCTGTCCACACAAGCTGAAATACTTGTGTACAGGGGAGCACTCCCAACTGGACACCAAGAACTAGGGCTGGCAATTACACCAGTAGAAGGAACTCCTTGTTTGCAATACAAGCCAGAAGGAGTTTCAATCAGTATAGGAAAAAAAAAAAAACAAAAACTAAGCAGGATTCACACTGTCATTCTTGCTGGGGTTGTGTGTGCCACATTTTTTATGACTGCCAACTCAAACCTACACATGTGCCAAGACAGACAGCAGTGCTGCTCCCTGGGCTCTGGCAGGCAGCAGGAGCTGGTGGCTTCTGTCACAGCTGCAAAGACCCTCTGGCTTTTGAAAGAAAGGCTGGGCAGTCACATGAGATCAAGAGGCACTCAGTTTTAAGGAGAGCCCTTACAGGAGTCCACCACACTGTCTACTTTTCAGTATCAGCTCCCAGCTGCTCACACATCCACAGATCTCATTAATGCTTCCTCCAACCAAATTACATTTTACCTATTAATTGCAGAGTTTAGTTTGTTTCAGTTTCCCCTTTCAAAATTTTTTACCCCAAACTTCAAGTGGGTTTAAATAAAGCAGTCCTGTAGCTAGCTGAATCCACTGCCCAATTCCACAAGGATGATTAAGTGTATTTTTATACACTCTTTAGAGTGAAATATACCATTAATAAAACTTCAGGATATTTTAGCTGCTTTGTTTCTCACAGCCTCTTTTGAATACCATGGGTTTTGCTTAGTTGAAGCACTTTCTCCCCAAAACAATACACCTCTTTTCCCCTTCCTATGAATAAGTAAACCAAGCCATTTCTCACTGCTAAAGCAAGTGCTTTTGAGTGTCTATTATAAACACTACCTTAGACTCTGTTAGGATATTTTTAATTTTCATCAGGAAGTACAAAAAATGACAAAAAGAAAGGCAAATACAAATGTCAGGCCAGGTCCTGCCCTGATCTGAATGGTATTATTTCATGCATGAATTGCTTAAGAATTGCTTCTCACTGCCTTCCCTTCTCAAAAGGCAACTTTCCCATCTCTCCACTTCCTGAAGAGTTCCTGTTAAGCATTTGCCTACCTTTCACACTTAAAACTTATTGTCTTCAGATAAATAATCACTTGGGTTATTTCATTGAAGGCTAAGACACATTTCTGATAACGATCACTGTGATAATACTGCTTTTATCTAGCCTTGCAAGGCTTCTGTGAGTTACAACAATGCTCTTGTCTCCTATTTACAAACAAAATAAAGCCCTAAATCCATACGGGATTTAGGCTCCAAAAGTTGAGACTGCAACAGTCTAGTCCCTAGATGCCCAGCTCTCAAAGACTTGGAAGCTGGAAGGTCTGTGAGCAGTGTTGGAGAGGAGAACTGAAAAACTTTAGCACAGCAAATAGAAATCTGACCAAGTTAAACCACAGAAAACAATGAAAAAGGGGGATATTTTAAGGTTGGTTTTTCCCCCCTTTCCTGTATTTGTTACAATACCTAATATTTTAACATAAGCCCAGTTCTCACAGATAATACTCGATTCTTTACCATTATTGCAGGAGCTGAAGAATCACGTTCCCATTTATTTTTCGGCCCAGCAAAGCCAATTTTTTTGGACTGGCAGTTTCCAAAGGATGCATAGAGAACACGCACACATTTCTCTCCCCCAATAGCAGTATGGACATTCTCCTAGAAGATGTAGGCTACCTTAGGGCAGTGAAAGCTCAGCCATTATTTCAGCTCTTGAATGACTGTTCCAATCATCAAGCTACCACAGCAAATAGATGCCAACATCCTCACCATGTGAGTTTTTAAGTCAGTATGACTTGGCTGTTGTATTTTATGCACCCCTATTAGTCAACACTGGGTGAGCCTCCCTAGCAGGTAGAGGTACAATGTTTCATGGGAGTCCAGGTTGGGTTTAGTCAGGAGTTAGAAGCAAGCTAATTAAGCAAGATCATTATGTAGCCATAAAGCTTTGAAGGAAACATTTTGCACAACTATCAAACCACAGAACAAGTCAGAGATTTTGATGATCCCATTGTTCCATAAGTGTCTCTCCCTTCTAGCTAATTCCAGCTTCATGCATCTTGATCTTTCTTTGATCTGGGCATTACATAGCTGACAAACACACCTCATTTTTTCAGAAGTGTCTCTGACAACACTGTTTTGCCTGTGTGAATGATGGCAAGCCACAGCATAAAATAAGGACTCCCACTTCTAACTTCACTGCACAGCTTGTTCCGACAGACAGCCCAGAAGTAGAAGGGCTGTCCTCGTTGCTATCATTTACATTCAACTGCGTTGACATCCCTGACAATGTGCGGATTGAGGACAGCTCATAATCTGTTAAAAATCTTTCCTAACATAAGAAAATACTGAATAACATCCAGTGAGGCTAATGCTGCCATTCCATCTGCAGGGACACAGGGTCCCAGAGACTAGGAAACAGCTGTGGCTTTGTTACACAACAAGCATGAGGGATGCTCTAGTGAGCTCTGAGTATCACAGAGCAGAGACTCTTGGGGACTCACAAGTGGGTCAGCAAGGCCAGGAAAGGAGTTGGCCAGAGGAAGACCACCACTGCATCCACTGCTAAATTCTCTTTGAAGACAGGGATGAAATGGACATGTAATAGCAGCAGTGTCAAAACTCTTTAGTGACTTGAAGCACCTCTTTGAAGGGACTCAGTGAACTCCCCTACCTGAAAATCAGTTTCTATCACAATGGCAACTGTGTTAGCAGTATTGCCTGGCCCAAGAAGAAGCTCTGAGTGTCACTGGTTCTTCTTATGAGCTCCAAGAAAACATGAGCTAGAACAGGAGAGGGCAGGCTCATATAAAAGACCTGGGCTTCTGGCTTGTGTTGTATTTGGCACAGTCTGAACAACACCATTGACAGGCAAGGAAATACGCAGAGGTGCAGCACAGAGCACAACGTGCTGCAGTAAGAGCTGTAGCATCACAAAGGCAGCACAGTTACTTGCATGAGTAGGGCAGACTTCTGCAGCATGGATTACTTAGTGAAGTGCATCACTTCATATTTTCTAGCCTGTATTTTCCTCAGGTTAGTTGTACTCACTGCAGTATACCCACGTCAGCATCTACACACTCAAATGTCAGATCCAGTTTGGGTTATCACTTTAAAGTAGACATTATCACTTTAAAAGCAACAAGAAAAACATTTTAACTCCTTCCAAAATGTAAGAAAGGATTTCACTCAGTCACTGAAACCAGTACTTTTGTCCACTCAGAAAACAGGCTATCACAAAAGAATCAGAAAATGTCTTTCTAAATAATCTTGGTCCTTTTAACAGTAACAATCACAAGTGTCTAGAGCTCTCATCTTACCAAAACTGCTCTATCTACTGAATCCTGTCACATTTAGTACTTTGTTTAACCTAAACTGTCCATCAGCTTCCAAAATTCCTGTAGATAAGCTGCACTCACAGACATTTATCTGGCCAGGACTAGCTGTCTAAGGAGTGGTTGCTTCCTTGCATGAACATGAAGCAAGTTACTGAAATGTTTCCCCGCTACCATTCACTGCCCTGCACAGCTACATATTTGCTCCCACTGCATCCCAGCCTCTCCTGTAACATGGATCTTGCCAAGCTGAGACCTCCCACCTCTTTCCAGAGCCTGGTTCTACCTTCCCTGTCCCACCAGTGATGCACAGGTCCTCTTCTGGGACACACTGCGAGAAGATCAGAGACCAACAGCCAAACATATTCCCACAGCACTGCCAGACACATTCCCACACGGAAGGTGTGTCATTGCACAGAGGAAGCCAAGGGGAAGCCTCTGCCCAGGCAGTTGTAGTGCAGACCTCAGTAACAAGAGAGGCTGGTGCCCACTGCACTTTCCCATATTTGGGTCAGTCAAACCCCCCAGGGTGCTTGGGTTTGTGTAGTGTAAAATGTGATTTAAATATATGAATGTATTTTCCCACAGTCATCATACAAATACAACATTCAGAAGGTTTGTTCCCAAATTATCCCCCTCTCAGTAAAAGGAGAACCAGGCTCAGCATGGTGGGAGGACCTGCTCCTCACCAAACTTGCTTGTTCTCCCACGANGAATGTAAAGAGAAAACAATTAAAACCCCAGCCCCAAAGGATGCTGTGCTCAGCCAGGGAGGCTGTAATTAGGTTTCTGCTGCCGTTAATCGCTTCTAAAGTGAGTGATCATAAATTACAAATGTGTGCAGAATCCTCCCAGAGCATGGCCTGAGAAGCTCCTCTGAGCTGCCTTGGGTAAGGGAGAGGAGAGGAGAGGAGAGGAGAGGAGAGGAGAGGAGAGGAGAGGAGTTGCCCTCCTCATTCAAGACCACAGCCTCCCTCATGCTGGGTGATGACAGCCCTGGTTATTGAGACCAGCAGGTCTTTTTTTATCCTGGCTCAAACTCTTCCCATGGATCTTCAGGGGTGCAAACCTAATTCTTTAGCACTACCAAGAACAAACCACTTCTACAGCAGAACTAAAAGAGCTGCACACCACATGTCTCTTACCCTACCCATGGAACAGGGGTGGAGGATGCAGCTACTGCTGCCTGAGCTGGGCACAGAACAGCAGAGATGCTGTGTCACAGCCAGTGTAAGAAATGTGCAGCAGGCAAAAATCATGTGCCACTGTCATAGCAGAAAAGATTGTATCATAGAGCTTAAGGACAAGGGACACATGGTATTTACAAACTTGTGACTTTGCATAACAAACAGTATTATCTGGATACTGGGGGGAAAAGAGATTGCTTCATTTCTGTCTAATTTCTTCCCAGAGCATAGAAATCAAACATTGTGTATAAGTAGGCCTGTCAAAATTGCTAACAAAGGATAGGTATGTATGAATTTTTGCTCATGTTTAGTCTTAGCTTTGGAAAAAAAAAAGTAAACCAGAAGCATTTAGTCACACTGATTAGTTACATTGTTCCAATGTAACTTCTGAGATCAAAATATGGCCCTAAGTCAGTACAAATAAGTCACACTGAATTTCAAGTACTTATTCAATCCTTTCTTTGCACAAATGAGATTCGAGACTTGCACTTGAGGGACCAACCACATTTTCATCCTAACAGAAGTGGTGTATCTGTAGTCAAAGCAAGCACAGACCTGCTCAAATGAAAGAAAGACTATTCATATGGTAGAATAAAATAAATAAGGAATAATTCTGCTCTTCCACCACATCCTCCTGTGGAAGTCAGTGGTGTTACATGAATACTCACATTCAGTCAGTATCTCCTTGTTTTCACTCCTACAGTGGAAATGCTTCAGTGTTTAAATATCCCATTGAACAACTTGATCTCTCTATAGAATAATGATACAGTGGCCTCAAAATTATCCATCCTTAATATTGAGGTCAAAATTTTTCACCTCACTGTAATGCAAAAAACATAAACCACTATAGATAGGTTCATTTGGGCTGTTTTATCGAAGTTTTATATAACTATTTATTTAATTTCCAAAACAAAATGGATTTAAAAGTTCCTTGGTTGCTACAGCATGAACACAATTCCCTAAATACAGACGTTTCATGTTTGTTCAAACATGACTTACACTGTCATGTGTACACCAGAGCAAAGTGAAGTGCAAGTTGAAAAGAATTATTAAAAAATTTATATCATCCTTCTTCCCACAAATAACAAGAGAGAGTCTAACTAAAGCAACAACTTCAAGTGAGTCACTTTAAATCTTTACAGAAAATGAATGCTAATTGCAGCCAGCAGAATAGACAAAAAACTACCTTTTCCATCTCAACATTCTTACTTTGCATTGTTATAGAAAATATTTCATGGTAGGCATCTACCATGAGAAAAGTTTAAATTGAAAATTATGCATCATTCTAACACTTTTAGCTATAAAATCTTCATAACTATCTACATTTTAAAAAATAAAACAAATTACTGCAGAATAACAGAACAAGAATAGCTGAAATGGCACCAAAGGTGTTCCAAAGGTGTCATATGTATTTTATGGATAGCATGATTTGTCACCTATCCTTGAAGTATTGTCCATATTGAGAAACTTAAAAAATCCAACACAACCCTCCCAAAAAAAAACCCAAAACATAAACACTAAAACACAAATCCCACAACATTTACATACATGTGACATTACAATGAGATAATTAGATGATTTTCAGAAATGAGAAAGTACATCAGTTGGTAAGAGCCAGACATTGCACCACTCCTATTAAAGGACAAAAACATTGTTTAGCAGTGAGAGTTGATCATTCAGCTGGCCAGGGGGTTTGTTCTTCCCACCCCTTATGATCTGAACACTAATCCAGGAAAGGCATACTTTAGTTGCATTGATTATGAGTCTTTCTTTAGCTTAAAGAAGCCATTTGATTTACTGATTATAGCCTTAAAAATATTTGAGACAAGACCTGACTCCCTACTCACTTTTATCTAGGAGCTACAAAAATGCATTAACCAATTCTCCAATGAAAGGGTTTCATTAAGATTTGTTTTACAATCTTGTTCTAGGATTTAATGCAAAACTGGATTGATATGCTGAATTATCACAAGAGAACTTCTTGAGCTTTCAGAACATTAATTTTAAAGCACATTACCTGTCATCTCTGGGCTGTACATTTTTTTCCTTACTATCTATAAAAGTAATTTTAAAAAAATCAGGTCATACATTTCTAAATGCATAAAGGCACACATTCAAAACTAGACTTCTGGCCTAGTAAAAGCCAGCAGAAAAAAAAAAAAAAAATACATTCAATTCCAGTGATACAGAGAAAAAAAGATTGCCAATAGTGAACAGGTATTTCAACGTACTGACCAACTGTATGAAAAGCATGGATGAAAAGATATGTGTCTCCACAGCTGTTAACATGGGAAAGAAGGAAGATCAGGAAGCAATAAAAACAATTGTTTCATTCTCTTTGGGAAAATGTCCTTAACACAGAACCTACAAGCTGTCCTCTTGCAGTTTCTGAAGGTCTGCTGTTTTCATACCTCATTCTCTGTTAAGTTTCCTTTGCATTTCTCTCTGGCTGAACACAAAAACAGTCTTTTCAGTTTCAGAAATGTTTACAATAAAGTTAATTTCTCTCCTAGGTCTCAGATGATGGTACAAGGTTAGCATGCCCAGGATGCAAAATGTTTATTGTACTGGGACTTTATAGCCTGTAATGAAAGCAATGCCATAAATCATGCAAATGTCTGTTATACTCAAGATCTATGTCTGAAGGTGCTTTTTCTTTCCCTCTACAGGGAACTCTCTGCATTCTCCATCAAAAGATGCAGGTTTGCTTCCATAACTGATGTCTCCTTAGTGTGTTCCCAGGGGATTTTGTGAAAGGAAAATTAAATGCACACAAGCCTTATGCCTTCTAACTTACCCTTCTTCCAACCTCCTTATTTTGTCCATAAATCAGAGAAGTACCTGTGACTTCCATTGAAATGCCAAAGCCATGTAAACACTGGACTCACTTTTGCCATCTGTATACATGCACAATTATCACACACCTCAATTAGAATTTTGACCAAGGAAGGACTGAAGAATTTTGGCTTTTTATGTAAATTTGGCATTTACATAAATCAAAAACTATTTCTGTCTCCAGATAATGATAAAGCATTGGAATATCACAAATGATCACTATCCTCTACAGTAAGCTGCACCAATTGAATTGGGTGCTCTGGCCATGATCCAGGTTTATAACTGTTATTATTACAGTGCCTGTATAATGTGGATGTATTACATTACCAAGAAAAACATTAATATCACATTAGCAGTAACCATCAGGGGCTAGTGATTCTTTATATACTGCACTGTGTTACAGCATGGGCTCATTTTCTGTCCCACTGGGTGTTCTGGTCTTTAAATATTTCAATGCTTCAAAGAAATTTTTGTCAACCAACCACTGCATGCAACATTTATTTTTCTAGCTCTGCGTAGCTAGTATAGAAACACAGCTATTAAACATTAAATACAAGATGATCAGAATTATGGAGTCCCTCATTTCAAAGAAGGACAAACCTAAAGCTCACACTTCATGCAGAAGGCCTTTGTGTGAGAAGAAATCACAGAGGACCAGACAAGGTCCACAGGTGTAGGAAGATGACAAGTTACATGTTCTTTCCTGTGTGTGCTATCCTAAGGCCATCCCATCCTCTCTTTACTCCAGTGTGTGGGAAGGAAATGCTTTGCAACTCTAACCCTAGCACAGCTCTTTTGGCTGGCAGTCAGTGCATGAGAACCTGTCTCAGTTGATTTGCAGCCTGTGAAGAAGCTCTCATTCCTAATAACTCTGAAGCAGACAATTCAGACCAAAGGAGTTGGAGGTGAATCTTGCTGCAGAAGATGTCCTATAAACATGAGCCAAATTTTAACCCTAATGGAAAAAACCCTGAACTTGCATGCCTACGTACACTGCTACTACCTTTAGGCACAGAATGTGCATCAGCTCACTAGTCCCAAAGAATTCCTTGTTAAAGGCTGTCCAAAGAATTCCTTGTTAAAACTACTGGTAAAATAATGGTGTAATTAGTGCTATCCTCAGAGCAATGCTTGCAAAAGAGGCTGCATGCCCATTCCTTTGTTATCACCATACAGCCCCTTTCACTGAGTTAGCACCCCCTGCCCCAAAGCACACTTTCCTCAGTCCACCCGTGACTGATGATATGCATATCATGCACAAGTTCCTTCATGTGAAGCACTTAGTACATTATTTCTGTTCAGTGACAAAATTCCTCTCTTTTCAAAGGGAATCCTCCCCAAATTAGGAACATCCCTATATCTGTATCAACTCAATATCTGTTGGCACTACTCAGCTTGCTTGCATGTGCCAGCAAATACGAGCTTGACAACAAGCCCAAGGTTTATTTGGCAAATCCCAAATGGCGTAGATAGTTTCATTGTGGGTCACATTACTACCCAATTGAACAAAACCAAGAAAGGGGAGCCAAACCTCAAGCTTTATGGGCCCATTTAAACACTCATCCTGTGGGCATCCCAAATCATCTCAATGGCCAAGAAGGCAGGACAAGGTGAGACAGGCAACAAGGAACTGGCATGTTTCCATACTGCCCCCATGCTGGTCAGCACAGCTCTGCCTCAGCACTAGAGAAAGGAGTCTATCCTTGTCTCTTCAAACAGATGAAGGTAAGAAAAACTGATTCATCCAACATTGGTATGTGACAGCACCACATTTACAGCAAAGCTGGATTGGGTCCAGCAAAAACTTGAAGGCACATCACAGAAGAAATAGGCTTCTAAACCTGAGTCACTTCCCTAAGCTTATCCTAATATGTCTGAACTGTGCATTATTTGCTACCAAGCTTAATCTAAAAACTTGTATTGATTCTAGTCCTCAGGACTTGCTGAGCATTTGGAAATGGAGTGCTGTCATTCTACCTGTGCTGTCTAGCACCACGCTCTGTGATGACACCTTCTTAATAACGGGGGAAGAGAGGAAGAAACAGAGCATAGCTTCTGCTGCATGATTCCCCCATCTCCAAGCCTCAATTGATTTATTGCATCAAGGCTTTGGCACTGAAAGCCCAAAGAGGAAATTGGTTTTTAATGAAGAAAATAATCTACAAAGTCGAGACAATTTTGAGAAAAACCTTCAATAACTGTTGTTGGAAGATTAGAGAAGCAGCCTGAATGTGATGACATGTAACATTCATTTTAAAAGACATAAAAAAAATAAGAGGGCAAGATTCACTGTACGACTGGAGAGTAATTTTTTCAGGAATGCAGCCTCCAGCCCCCTCCCTTCTACAGGAAAGTTGCAGAGAGACATAACCTAGAAAAAGAGCCTCACAATTTTATGTGAAAATATGGTCTTATCAAAGGCTAGTTCTCCAATAATACTGTCTACTTTAAAAGTGAAATTATTTTCACTTTAAAAAAGTGAAAATAATTCTTGGGATAATTTGAGTTTTTCACTGCTTATCAAGAGGGTTAATTGTCTTTGCCTTATCAGAACAAACTGACTATGTTTTTAATTAATTAACTCGTCTTGTCTTCAAAAAGAGCTTGATCCTGCATATTCTCAAACATACTGCAAGTTCTTAATGCCTGAAGTAACCCTATTGAAGTCACTAGAAGCGTTAAAAATGGCACAACTTAGGCTCGGGGCTTTAAAAGAAATGCACATGCCTAGGTTAAACAAATCCATGAACGCTTGCATGGTCGCCGGCTTACAGAGGGAGCAGCTTTTGGTAAGTCCCTAAGTGAAAGAATCTGGATAGCATTAATACATATTTGCATGCAATTGTGAAATTCGAGGCATTTTCCACTCCACAGTTTTCCAAGAGACAGACCTGGTTACAGTGCACTAGGAAAAAAAAAAAGAAATATCTGCCCTCAGCCCTCAAAATGGCAAACTCTCTCCTCACTTATGACAAACCTTCCCTTTCGAGCAGGCAGCCCTGGCTGATGCCCCCGCACCGGGCTCTCCCTGCCCAGGGACCATCTTGAATCCCCGCACCTCCTCGCGGTCCGGAGCCGCCGCCGCCGCCGCTCGCCGGACGCCCCGAGCCCCCCGCCCCGGGC